>CM027096.1:12071095-12115633 GCA_015343265.1 Pao palembangensis
GACTAATCCCTCCCAGTTGGTGCTTAATCCTCCTCTAATCCCTTTAAACTCTGTCGTTGTCCCTCAGCGGGGTTAAACACACATGCACACGCACACACATGCACACAGAGCAGGTTAAACTGTGGTGTAAGTGAAACCGTGCTGTTTTCACACTAAAGTTGATCAAAACGACGGACCAGGCTGGTCCAACACTCAAACGTCTGGCTGACTGTTTCCTTCTCTCCTTTATTACTGGATCATTGTAATAACCAGAATATTGATGATGGAAAGATCTGAGGTCATTAGCAGCAGGTTGATCTCTGGCTAAACAGGCAGGAAGGCGCTCATCAGGCCACTTCCTGTCTGTGAGCGTTGATCAGAATGTGACCCACTGATCCCTGTTACAGGTGTGAGCAGGAGGCCTAGAATATTTAACTCTGCAGAAAAAATTGTTTTAAAAAGGCTTTAATACACACACACACACACACACACACACACCTCAGCACGCTCCCGTCTGCTCGCCAAACAGACAAATGCATTACACAAATGAAAAACAAGTGAGGGGGAGGGGGGTTTATTTAAGTGTTCTTGTGTTTACCAAGATATTAATGTTGTAAAGCTACTTATCAATATTTAAGAACATGAAGGGAGGTGTGTGTGGTAGGTTCAGCGCGTGAGTGTGTGTGTGTCAGGAGCACAGAACAACAACAATATAATGAGGTCTCTGTCTGACAGTTAGAGAAGAGGGGATCACTGTGTTTGGACTAGCCAAAAGCTCCACACACACACACACACACAGACACACACACACACACACAGAGACACACACACACACACAGACATGCAGACATGCCACACACACACACACACACACACACACACACATGGTACACAGACACACACACAGACATGTACACACACACACACACACACACACACACACACACACACACACACACAGACACAGACACACACACACACACACACACACAGACACAGACATACACACACATTAATAGACATAGACACACATTACACATTTAGCACATTAATATTACATTATTAGACATTATATATAGACACATTATTACACATTATTACACACATTATACACACAGAGATTATTGTATACACATACACACACACACAGACTGAATGCTGTTAAGCGATGGTGAGGATGGTAAATACAACTGCTAATGTCTCCTCACCACCAGCAAAGTTATTTGCTGTTGTGTTTTAAATGCATTTAGTCCTGTTTGTGTAGTTGTGTTTGTGTGATTGTGTAGCTGCGAATGCTTAAACAGTGTGATTTGTGAATATGTTACTGTGTGCTTTGTGTCTGTGTGATTGTGTAGTTGTGTTAATGTGTGCTTAAGGCCTGTGTGATTGTGTATTGTACACGTGTGCTTTCTGTGTTTGTAGTGATTGTGTAGTTGTGTTAATGTGCTTGTGTTTGTGTGGATTGTGTGTATGTTGCTGTGAGCTGACACTTCTGACTTTTCTAAAATAAAACTAGCTGCATACAGCAAAGTGGGAGGTAAATAAAGCTTTCCAACATCCCATCCTTCACCATCACTCCATCCATCTATACGTCCGTCTTCTCTGCACGTCCGTCCCTCGCCAAACGTTTGGAGGCGCCATGGAGACGGCAGGTCTGCTGGGAGGAAGAGCGAGGAAGAGTCAGCACAACAGCAGAAGCAGGTTGGAACTCCCAGAAGCTCCCAGATCCTGGAGTTATTGTCTTTACTTTACACACACACACAATACACACACACACACACACACACATCTCTGTATTGCAGTACTTTGTTTTCCTACATCTGCTTGTCATTCTAGCGTTATACATCCAAAACACTTTCTGAACACAAACCACTAAATGATGTCTGCAGGCTGGAGTGTGTGTGTGTGTGTGTGTGTGTGTGTGTGTGTGTGTGTGTGTGTGTGTGATGACCCTAGGCGGGTCTAGATGGATGGATGTTCTGCCCTCCCTGCAGGAGTGCAGGCATGCTTATTTACACAGAGCACCCTTAGGTAGTGTGTGCCATACCATCACCAGAAATCACCACTGCTAACACACCAGTCGTAGCGTGAATCATGCAGCTCACTTGAGTCCACCTCCAGCAGATAAGCAGACGGATGTGTAATAACAACTGTAATAACACACGTCTGGAGCAGACGGCTTGGATCCAGATGTGCACTGCTGCACTGCAGGAAGCAGAACTGGTGGATGTCAAACCAGGTGTTCTGGTTCGTGTGGCCCACGCCGCCCTGCCAGGACGCGAGGGGGCGGGGACTCAGAGTGGGTCAGTGTGTGTGTGTGTGTGTGTGTGTGTGTGTGTGTGTGTGTGGTCAGCCCTCCAGCAGGGTAATTTCTGTATTGACAACCTGCTTGTCCCTGTCACAGAGAAGGCGTGCAGAAAGGCCACTCTGATCAGGCGCTATGGCGCGACCCATCTCCGACGTTATAACTATACTTTAACATGAGGCCGAGCCCCTCCCTCCCACCGGCTGATCGCTGAATTGATCAGAACGACTTAGCGGACACAAAGCTCGTCCACACCACCGTGGTTACGCGGTCGCTTGACGCCTGCCTGACGACCACATTTATAAAACACTTTATGCAACTTCTCTGATTCTGCCTCACATCAATTCATGCCGAAACAATCAGCAGTCATGTTTACTAGATCATCCAATCAGGTCTCAGTTTTCCCTGAGGACTGTGGAGCATCAAAGGTGTGTTTAAAAAGCGTGTGTGTGTGTGTGTGTGGACAGATGGAGGATCCCACTGAGAGTTGAGCAGAACATGTTAATCGATCCTCAGCAATTACCAGCCAATCGAAATGCGATTTATTTCCAGGAATCACTTCAATATACAGACACACGTGTGTGTGTGTGTGTGTGTGTGTGTGTGTGTGTGTGTGTGTGTGTGTGTGTGTTGGTTAGTTTACTCCCGCTCTTCCTGCTTCCTTCCTCCTTCACCATGAGGTGTCCACCTTTCCTCACCCTCAGTCCTCCCAGGCCTGCCTGGACCACCCCCACACACACACACACACACACACCCTGACTGCTCCCCTGTGAGACCATCATTCTGAGGTCTTGTCAATACGACCAGTCAACCGAACAAAAAGACCAACTGACCAATTGAGGTCCTCCTAATCCCCCCCCCATCCTTTTTTGTAATTAATTAAGTCACCAAGGTCAGGGAATCATTTTCGCGCATGGGGAGGCCGTGGTGGACTTGACATTTGATAATATTGCGCCCACGTTGGATTAAACTGATTTTTGTTGGGAGGGGAGGAGGGGGGAGGAGGAGGAGGAGGAGGAGGAGGAGGGAGGAGGCGCCACGCGCTGATCGCTTGACAAGTCTCAGCCAATCAGGCCCAAGGACAGGACCCCCCCGCGAGCGATGGCTGCTTGTGTGTGAGAGGGAGAGAGTGTCAAAGTACGCGAGGTCGGACGTGGAGCACCGTCTCAGGGTCATGGAACTACAACCACATTTCCCAAATCACTGTGTGTGTGTGTGTGTGTGTTTTCTGGGCTACCAGAACATTTAGAAGGGTTAATAATAACGGTTAATGATGGGAGAGCAGACTTCTTTCTACTCCTCGGAGGCGCTTCCGTTCGCTGGTTCCAGGACTTCGTGGAGAGGCCCGCCTCCACGTGTCATTTCAATCGCTGACTGCCTTAGACGCAGATGACTGTTTTAATTGTTGCCTCTATTAAGGCGGCGATTAGAGCGGTGATGAAGTGCCACCAGAGCCGCCGAGGTGCGATGAAGACCATCGCCACGGTAACGCCACGCAGGCGTTGCTGGCTGCTGCAAAGCGGCTGGTTGATATATTTGAGCCAAACAGGAAGTTTGGAGCCGCCTCAGGAGCAAAGACTCCACGTTTGTTGGAGCTGATTTTTTCCTGCTTTTTAATTAGAATGCGAGCTGTCCTCGGGTTAGCTGCTCTCTTACTGCCTGTTTACTGGCTGTTTACTGGCTGCTTTTAGCACGCTAGCTAATGAAAAGTGCCATCCAGATAAGAGCTGCAGCTGATTGGACAGAAACTTTCAGCGGTTGCGTCATCACGCCGCTCACGGCCGCAGATGCTGAAGCTGCCAAGCCAAAAGCCTAGAGTTGCCGCGTGGCGATCGGGCGTGGGCTCAGCAGAGATGGCTGGCCTGCATGAGTCAGCTGAGCTAATCAGGAGCCTGACGTCGCCTCACGAGGCGGGCGGGGTGGAAGCTCAGGTGTTCCCAGAGAGAAGGTGAGTGTGGGAAGAATCCTGAAGCTTCTAGTCTGGAGTCAATTCCTCCATCCCATCTGACACATCCTTTCCTCTCTCCTCCCTCCTCTCTTTTCTTTCTCCTCTCCCTCCTCCCCATCTCCTCCTCCCTTCCTCCTCCATCTCTCCCTTCCTCCTCCTCTTCATCCTCCTCCTCTTCTCCCTCTCTCCTCCTCCTCTGCTCAGGTCTGTTGGACAAACTCCAGTGATTGGACCCTGACCCCAGTAAGGCCTCCATCAGTTGCAGTAATTAGGGGCTGTGTGACCCCAGACACACCATTGACAGGTTCATGCCTCCCCACACACACACACACACACACACACACACACACACACACACACACACACACACACACACACAGTGATCACAAATGATTCTTTTACACACCTGTGGTTGTTAGTAGTTAGTATTGTTAAGTTAGTAGTTGTTAGTACAAACCGTCTTAATACCAGGTTAATGCTGCCAACGGGATGCAAAGTGTGGTGCAACACACCAGCGCCTCACATCTGAGGCGTGCTTTAACCAGGGTTCTCTTCCTCCACCTTCCTCTCCCTCCTCCCTCCTTCCTCTGCGGCTCATTAAGGAAACACACAATTAAAGTGTGTGTATCACAGCCCAACATTAGCGCCAAAGCCGAAACGGCGTTTGGCAGAGAGCTAAATCACAGCCAACGCTACCCAGTTTAACCATTAAAGGCAGCAGGAGCCTGTCGGCTCACGTGGAGCCTGCACCTTCTATCACACACACACACACACACACGTTAGCGTAGTGAAGATCTGAGATCCAACTGCCTCATAATTACTCCCAACAACATGCTAGCTGATTAACTTGTAATTGCTGCTCTGAACGTAGCCTGTCCCTCTCTGCTCGTTAAGGTTATTACTGACTATAATTACCGCTTAATGTAGCTAAACACACACACACACACACACACCCGTGCAGGTGGAGGCACCTGCACACACACGGCCCACCAATCACAGGTCCTAATAACCGGCGTGATGGAATCCAGCTGCGGCTGCTTTCAGGACCAGTTTGGACTGCGTTACCTCAGGCCCGCTCCACTCTGACCAGACCAGATTCAGACAGAGCTGGTTCTCCGGGTTCTCCATGACCATCCGTGGACGTTCTGACCTAAGCAAGGAGCAGAGCTCAGCTTCTTCACCACAGAGGAAGAACCAGCGTCCAGCAGCAGCCAAAGACGGTGTGTGTGTGTGTGTGTGTGTGTGTGTGTGTGTGTGTGTGTGTGTGTGTGTGTTGATCCTGCTCTAAACTCTCTTTTGCTATCCAGCAGTAATCAGATAAGTAGCGACATATGTTTTGCATTTCCATGAAAGCAACATTTGTAGAATGAGGTCCCAGAAGAGGACTAGAGGAAGGTGGCGTGTTTACGAGCTCTCATGAGTGTGTGGAGGAGGCAAGAACGCTGCTCTGATGACTTCTGTGATGAATGGATTCTGGGCAACAACGAGAGTTTTAAAGCTGCTCGCCAGCCGCTTCCTGGCAGGACGTTGTTGCTTCGTGGCTCAAGCAGACTCTGGCTCTTCTCAAGTTTGGAGGGTGGTTCATGGAGACCTTCTGCCTGTCAGGACCTTCTAGTTCCTCCAGAAGCAGAACCAGCAGCACCAGTGCACGTCCACTACTGGAGCGCTCCTTTATTGTGACAGTTTGTGGACCAAAGACACTTTTCCTCCACACAGACACAACACACACACACACACACACACACACACACACACACACACACACACCAAAGCTGGTTTCTGGTGCTTTAAATAGGAACCTCGTCTCCTGGAGGACACGGGCCGCTCCTGGGATCTGGCTCTGCATGGATTTCCAGGCTCTCCTGGTTAAAAGCCCAACTTTGAGCGCTAATGCAGATTTGAAGGCACTCTGAGACTTTGTGTGCGCTGGACTGGGGCAAAGCTGCAGCAGCAGCAGAGCAGCCTAAGCTGCAGATCTGCACATGCTTTCAAAGTCACAAGTGAATTGATTTTTCTTAATTATACTAAGAACAGAAAAGTGGGGTATTTGCTGGTGAATTGCCCTATGATGCCCTGGGCTCACACATAATCTGTCAGCTCTTCAGGCCGAGCTTCTCTTCATTTCCTGAGTGAAAATGATGGCTGGAGCGACAGATGGACGCCGCCCCTCCTCGTCCATGTGGCCTGAGCGGAGTCAAGCTCCTTTCAAACACCCAGAAAAGTAGCAGGAAATCCCTCCCAGAACAAATCTTTTAAAGCGCCGCCGCTCCCGTCTCCCCCAGTTAAAGACGCAAAATAAAAGCAGGACATTTAAGCAGCTTTCAGCTGTGAAAAAGGCGCGTAGGAAAAGAGGAGATGACGGCAGACGGAGATAATCACTCCTGCTCAAAGCCAAATTCCTTCATTAAAGCTGCAGAGCAACATTAGACACAAACTATACGGCTTGTTTCAGCCGCTGTTTGCAATAAATAACCTTTGTGATGCTGCTGGTTCCTGATAAACAGGAAGCTGCTGGCAGCTGCTCACAGTCTACGCCATCCAGATCTACGTCTCCACCACCTCAGCTGCGAGGAAGAACAACGTGATTGAAAAAGACGAGTGTTTCTCTCCACTTCCACTCGTTTGTTCTTGTGCTGCTGATTCCTGTGAGGTGCAGCTACTTCACATCAAACACACGCCAACACTTGTGCACACACACACACTCACCCCGCCTCCGCTGCCACAGGTGCTGCACGCAGCCTCACACACCTCGGAGAGCTCTCAGCAGCCATTCAATTAACAGGCCGACACATGCAAACACTCTTCAAGGCATCCATCCACCTACTAAGCTATCACCTAATACCCGGATTACACACACACACACACACACACACACACAGTTGAGATGAAATCCTGTCACACTCACTTCTAGATTCAATTAAGCCAAACTCAAATAGTTCCTTTGATGTGGCTATTGGACGGCAGCACACACACCTGATGCTAGCA
Source organism: Pao palembangensis (assembly GCA_015343265.1). Classification (NCBI taxonomy): domain Eukaryota; kingdom Metazoa; phylum Chordata; class Actinopteri; order Tetraodontiformes; family Tetraodontidae; genus Pao; species Pao palembangensis. The sequence continues at coordinate 12,078,313 of CM027096.1, forward strand.
GCCACACTGGCGCCATTGTGTCCCACACAATGCTAACATCATCTGGCTAGCGGTAACAACAGTTTTCAAAAGGCCCAGCGTTAAGAGCGGAACAGCAATCCAATCATGCTGCCTGTGTATTTTCAGGTGTGTGTGTGTGTTTTCAGCTTCTTCATTTGCAGGCAGTAATGAGCTTCGAGCTTCTGAAGCACCAAGCATGTTAGCTTAGCCTTTAGCCTCACTGCATCTGCAGCAGAAGTTCACCTCAACCAGGTCCTGCAGAAGCTCCGCCTCCTGCCGCAGCCGCTCCAGGTTGCAGAGGCTGGTGCACGTTAGACTGCATCCATCTGTCCTGGTGATGAAGGTGAGGAGCGAGGCCGGTTAGCTGCAGCAGAGGAGAGGGGAGAAAATGACATTTGTGATTGTGACGCTTGTTTTGTGTCTCGCCGCATGAATATACAGCTCTGGCTTTTCCACGGGTGGGGTTAAAGTGGCAAAGCTCATCCCAGCGTATTCAGGCAGTAAAGAGACATTTCCCCTTCTCCCTGGAGTGTGTGTGTGTGTGTGTGTGTGTGTGTGTGATGTGAATGGGAATTCATTGAGCCACCTTCTGAAAATTAAATGCTTTTGCTCGGCCAGATTGCTTTACGTTTCTGTCATGTTGCTGTGAATGAGATGGGCTCTTTGACAGATATGAGAACTGACAGCACACACACACACACACACACACACACACACACACACACACTCTTTATTCATCCCTCCTTGGCTCCATTCTGCAGCGTTTCACTTAAAAACTGTCTGGAATCATTAAAGAGTCCCCAGTTGTCAGCCTTTACCAGGAGAAGATGTGAGGGTTTGAAGGGTCAGCACCTCCTCTCAGAACCTGGACTGCTCCTGCTCACTGGGCTGAGCCAGGCAGACGCTGCTGAGACCAGGAACCAGGAACCAGAGCTGTGAACCTGATGGAAGACATGAAACCTTCACGTTAACTGAGGACCCAGGATGGACTTCCTGACCTCTACAGCAGCTGGGTCTCTCACACACACACACACACACACACACACACACACACGCGTCCAAATAAAAACTTTTTGTGTTTTTAAAATCATTTTTATCCATCAAAGTTTGCAGACTTTGAGACATACGGCTCACATATGGTCTCCTCCAATATCCTGAACACATTTCCTTTTCCAAAAACGAGAGAGTGTGTGTGTGTGTGTGTGTGTGTGTGTGACAGAGAATCATAACTAAACATAATCAGTCCTGTCTTTTGGTGAATTTCCTGCTTGTTGACAGTCTGCATCTGCCTTCCTGATGCACGTCATCTATCTGATACACACACACACACACACACACACACACACACACACACACACACACACACACACACACACACAGACTAAATCAGCCTGTAGTTTCCACTGTGGAAGTGTTGTTCCTCAGTACCTGATGCTGTCATAAATAATATAGTTTTGATGTCAGGGAACTCTTCCTGCTTTTGCGTTTGATTACAACTGTTATTACAACTGTTATTACAACTGTATGTAACTGGAGAGTCCACATGTGGATGGCCTTACCCCACCGCCACATCACACCTCCTTCACTTCCATCATCTCCAGGTTTTCTCTGTCTTTGAGCTCATTTCATTTTTGCCAAATACAACAGGAAAACAGCGACTGCTGCGAGTCCCCGTCCCTGTCCCTGTCCCCGTCCCCGTCCCCGTCCACACCAGACCAACAACGTCTGATTCAATGCTGCAGATGAACGCTACAGAGAGGTAACGGAACCTCCGGTGAGACCAGCAGCCACTTTGCACCTCACCAAAACACATTTATCTCTCTCTCTCACACACACACACACACACACACACACACACACACACACACACACACACACACACTGTTTGCCTATGTTAGCCAGTACACTGGGAGCAGTGCTGGGGTTGCTGTGTGTGTCTGGAAGCTGGACCAGGGCTGGACTGGGATGCTGACTGGGACGCTGACTGGGATGCTGAGCTGCTGGTTAACCATCTGGGCTCCATAACTCTCTGCAGGGATTTGTTCTGGCCGGGGGCGTGCACGCTCCGGTATTGACGTGCGCTGACCTTCCACGCGCCTGCTCTCAGACCTCCCATATTTCCATGAATACGTCTGGATTCATCACTCCGGAGCCATAAAGCAGGAAAGGCCGAACGTGGACGTCTCAGAGATAATCTGACGGAGGCGGAGACGCAGTAGATCACATGCAGATCAGCCGGCGGTGCTCCGTCCTCAGAATCCCCCTCGTAAAAGTTACTTACGGCCCGTTTAATTCGCCACGCCGTGAAAAGACCCCGGCCGACACTTAACTAAGGGGATGAAGGAGCTCAGCCTAATCCACAGCCCACAGCGCACCTCAGGAACCAAGATGGCCGCCAGCACCTCACCCAAGAGCCATCCTCGCCCCTGGTGGCTGGCTGCGGTAGCTTCTGACCCGCCCTCCAGGGCAGCTGTCGGTGGTCATGAAGCCTGCTTGAGGGAGGCCCATTTGTGTTGTTTGCTGGTTGCAGTGTGTTGTTGTCTATCCGTCCTGTTGCTGTATTGTGTGTAAAATGGCCGCTGTCCGTGCGCCACCGCCAGCGTTACGGCGAGCGCCTTCTGTTTTCCTGCTTCCAGAAGCTGCTGAGCCGACTGGGAAACCTGCTGTGACGCCTGATTCCACACGCAAGACACGAACAACAACGTGGAGAGGAGAAAAGTGCGGCAGAAGTAAGCTAGCTTCCTTTTCAAAGTGATGGTTAAAATTCATGGCCTGCCCTCGTCTGTCCCTCCGTCCGTCCATCCATCCATCGCTGCAACGCTGAAGCAATCTGGGCGCCTCGTCTTCAGCTGCAAAATTAATTTGACAGGTTTGCATTAAGGCAGCTGATCAATACCCACTTAGAGCCGTGAGGGCTAAAGCCAGGAAAAATAACAGTCTCCTCCGCCTCGCTAGCAGATGAGAAAAAATGAATCTTGGGCCCTTTTTTCCTTCCGTCCGGGCTGCCTCGGCGGCGCTAAGCCCCGCTCTCTATCAGCCGGACACACAAATAAACACACGAACCAACAGGCGGCGTTTCCATCAGCGCGCTGACCTCTCGCCATTGATCGGCAGCCGTTAAGTTGACAGAGGGCCTGCGAGGTATTCATGAATTTCACTGGGCACTTAACCCCAAACCATCAACAACAGCACCTGATTCAGTCCAGACGAAGCTGCTGACAGACGCAACCAGCAAATCAAACAGCTGGGAGGCAGCAGAGGTCAGAGCCCGCAGGAAGTTGAGTTCAGAGCGAGAAAATACCACCCAAAAGCCCGGTCCAGGAGTATGGGAGCCGCTGAGGGGAGTAGAGATGCTGGAAAAGACAGCCCTGGTCTCTGCAGGTGCACGTGGACAGCCCTGACCTCAGCATGACCTCAGCATGACCTCAGCATGACCTCAGCATGACCTCAGCATGACCTCAGCATGACCTCAGCATGCACCTGTGCAGCAGCTCTTTGGACGCTCGGGGTCAAAGTTGAGCTGAAGACATTAAAAGAGGAGCAAAGTGGGCTGGAAAGCCGTCTAATCAGCAGGAACGTGGGGGTCAAGGCAGAGCTGACTCTGGTGGCGGCGCTCTTCCTCATCCCTCTGTCAGAGGCTTCCAGGTCCATCCCATCCAGCCAGATCGATACGGGGCCCCGAGACAGGCCCTCAATAAACAGCAGGGAGGAGGGGGGGGGGGACACGAGGCCGTCTGCACAAAGTAAATGAACTCGCTACTTTTCCTCCAACTTCATCGAGAACCTCCTCGCCGTGTTTCAGCCGCCAAGGTCGTCGTGCTGCTGCGGCGCCAGCCATGATTCACTGGAGCAGGTTTCGGCGGGGTGGGGGAGGGGCCTGGCCAAACACGGATGATGCTTTCATGCATGTCCTCATCTCCTCAGACACGTTAAAGTCCTCCGAGACAAAGAGCAGATTTTAAAGTTCCACAGCTTTACTGACCCCTGGTGGTCACCTGTAGTATAGTCAGCAGCGCATGAACGTACACGTACGTACACGGTCCTGTAGACTTGCTTTATTTCATCATTTATCTGACAATCTTCCACCTTTAAAGAAGCTGGAAGCCAAATAAATGTTCCACCAGTGAGGAGACGTGTTCTGCTTTATGTTCCAGGCTAAGGAGAACGGAGGAGAACTGAGGAGAACCGAGGACAACAAAGGAGAACGGAGAAGAACCGAGGAGAACTGAGGACAACGAAGGAGAACCGAGGAGAACCGAGGAGAACAAAGGAGAATGGAGGAGAACGGAGAACCGAGGAGAACAAAGGACAACAAAGGAGAACGGAGGAGAACGGAGAACAGAGGAGAACCAAGGAGAACCGAGGAGAACAAAGGAGAATGGAGAACCAAGGAGAACCGAGGAGAACGGAGAACAGAGGAGAACCGAGGACAACGAAGGAGAACAAAGGAGAATGGAGAACAAAGGAGAACCGAGGAGAACCGATGAGAACTGAGGACAACTGAGGATAACGAAGGAGAACGTAGGAGAACGGAGAACAGAGGAGAACCAAGGAGAACGGCGGAGAACGGAGGAGAACCTGCACCACCTCCAGGCTGCTTCAGAGCAGCCCCCCTGCTGAGCCCCATTAGAGGAGCTGGGCAGGTCAACAAGAGCGCATGGAAAACAGGTCCTGAAGGCGCGCACACACACACACACACACACACACACACACAGAGGCAGATGTAGATTAGAACAGACATCAATAAATAATTTAGAGGTGCTGAGACGTTTAAGCGGGCTCCTCCGTGTGAAGAGCTGATTAATGGACTAACTTGTGATGTGGTATCAATCAGAGCAGCTGTAGGAGCAACCTCAGCAGAAACGGAGGAGGAGAACGTCTGCGTCTGCTCCTCTGATGGGACCGGAGCTGCTGTGTCTTCATCAATCCTGGCCTGGAAGCCTGGAGTCATCTTGTATCTGCCTTTTGTCTGAATTCTTCTCCTGCGAAGGTGCCAACAAAGTGAGAGGAGGAAGAGAGGAGAGGAGCAGCGTCGGCCCCAGATGGAGGGGTTCCAACCAGGCCCCTGCTTCCTCCTCCTATTGGCTCATTCCCTGATAGCGGCGTCTCCCTGATGGACGCCTCCTCTTTATTCCACCTATATGTTTTATCTGTTGTTTCAGCACAGCTGAGCAATTCTGCTGTCAAATTACAGTAATATTGGAGTCAGACAGGCGAGCGAGGAGGCACACGCTGATGAAGGTGTGTGTGAGATCTCACACACACACACACACACACACCTCCATTCTCTGGTGTCCTCAGCCGGTGTGTACACACCCTCATCTCAATCCTACACAGATGAGCTAATAGCTGCAGAGGCCCCAGCCTGCTCCCCATCGCCATCAAACATACACACACGGGCACAAATCCCATAATAAGTCCATACCTTCCTGTCTGTGGGGGATCCGGCTGATCTAGTTTACATTCAGAGGACAAATATGATCACTTAGAGACACATTCAGAGACACACACACGCGCTGGAGAGGTATCATTTACATCCAGCTGTTTTAGAGGCATTACTGCACACACACACACACACACACACACACACACACACACACACACACACACACACACACACACACACACACACGCAAATTCAGTCTTCAAATCTAAACGTTCCGCTCGACAGACGCCAGCGTCAGAACTCTGAGCCACGCACAGATCTCCTCACACACTCTCTCACACACACACACACACACACACCGTAGCAACCATCCATGTTCTTAAAGGGCTATTCTGTGTCAGTTAGCATAACCCTGTCCTTGACCTTTGACCTCAGCAGATTGTGGACAACCTCTGTTTCTGTCAGAGGTCAGTAAGCGTTGGCAGCTAATTACCTCCTGTCTGTTTCTTTAAGACGGACAGACAGACAGACAGACAGACAGACAGACAGATAGATAGATAGATAGATAGATAGATAGATAGATAGATAGATAGATACTTTATTAATCTCAGATCTGATTAGAGCAGCTCTGATTGGCTGGTCGGACCACAAATTTAGATCAGACATGGAAGACAAACGGGTCACGCTGCTCGCTGTCAGTCTACACCTCCCCCGAGGCTCTGACTTAACCATTTAAAGGCTCATTAGCATAGCAGAAACACACACACACACACACACACACACACACCCTTAAAGACCAGGACAACAAATAGAAATTTCAATGATCTGCATCCAGAATGGAGCAGAAAATCTCCACCATTTCATTGTCCTCACTGAGCTTGATTTGTTCAGGTTTTTCTACAATCACAACCTGATAAATGACTGCATGGCGCACACACACACACACACACACACACACACACGCATCATCCCGCTACAATAAAACATCTCCCCTTCACTCCTCTGTCTCTTTTATTGTATTGTATTATATCCAATTCCCAGAAGACTGTGGAGCAGCATCGCTCACTCTCTGGTATGTGTGTGTGTGTGTGTGTGTGTGTGTGTGTGTGTGTGTGTGTGTGTGTGTGTGTGTGTGTGTGTGTTTTGGGGGCATTGTCAGAGGGGTAAATAGGGAGTTAAACAGATATATCCAAGCGTAAAATCTAAAAGGACTCCCCAGCGGGAGCTGTGGGAGCTGTGGGGGTGTTGGGAATCAAGCACATATCAATTGAGAGAGAGAAAGAGAGACAGACAAATAGATCGAGCAAGTGAGACAGAGAGAGAGAGAGACAGAGAGATGATGCATTCTGGCCTGCAGACGGCAGATGAGCGTCCCCTCTGCTGTCCTGCTCTCTGGTCCTCGCGTCTTTACTCAGCTCTAAACTCTAAACTCAGCTCTAAACTCAAGTTTAACCTCCCAGTTCTTCAGGACTGGAGCACGATGATCAACAGCAGAGCTGCTTCCTGCCTCTCTGAGGACCAATAAAAACCGTCCTTTAACGAGCATCTGGAGAAAATAGCCCCTCCTCACAGCCACACACAGCAGCGCGGAAGACGGCGGGCAAGCAGCTGCTGTCACCAAATAAAACAGAAATACACGCAACAATGGGAGTATCTGTACTTTCAGAGCAAGTGGGTACACACACACACACACACACACACACACACACACACACACACACACACACGTGTAATGTACTACTTGATAATCTCATTGTTGCTTTAAGTAGAAGCAGAGATTGAATAAACCCACACTCCATTGTTTCTCCACTGCTGCTACATGTGTGTGTGTGTGTGTGTGTGTGTTAATGAATGGCCAATCTAGTCTATCTAGAGAAAACCCTCTCATCACAACGCTCCCATAATTACTAGCTCTCTGTGAAAAGTGCGAGCCTCTTTATTACTCCGCAGCGGTGGCGGCGCTGATGGGATAACAACACAAAGTGTTCATTTTCTAGTCTGTTCATTTACTGCAGCTGATGTTTGCAGCCACCGAAAACGAGCACAGACTCCGAGCCAAACTGGAGAGATCATCCACACACACCCACACACACTCACAAGCACAAAGATGCATTGAAACGTCGTTGTTATCCAACATGTTTAACCTAATTTGGATCATTATTCTGTGACAGTCACAACTGATTTACTAAACATGAACTCTATCCCAGTTTCACCAGTCCATCTGTCTTCTGCGCCCCAGTATAACCAGTCAGTTTCAGGGTAATGTGTCCAGTACTGCTGGTGCTCCTCAGAGCTCCCTCCTGCTGGGAGCCATCAGGAGGAGCAGCCTCAGGCAGAGAGAGACCCTGATGGAAAAGAAGTGGTGAAGGAGGAGGAGAGTGAGAGGTCTGTCTTCAGACCTGCTGCAGGAACATCACACATGCCCGTCATCAAGCAAACGTAATGAATTTCTGTAAATAATTACGCCCCCAGTATGAAGGCTGAAGCTTAAAATGATCAAATCTTTTCTACAACTCTGCAGCATCAGGAAACAAATTCTAGGTGGTTGAAGTTTGAGCCTGTTAGAACCAGCTAAAGGGAGCCGAAATGTACTGAAACAGAGAAAAGCTCAGTAGAAACAGGTGGAACACTGCACAGGTAACCCATCTGAGCTGTGCCCGTGTGTGTGTGTGTGTGTGAGGTAATTATTAGGGCAGGTTACACTGTGTGAAGGTAGGGTAGCAGAGTGGTATCAGAGTGTATCGGAGGTGGTTCAGGTGTTCTCTGGTGTGTGTTTCACCTGTCTGACCTCGTACCTGAGAGGCAGGTGAAAGTCAGACGTGCATCTTTGTTTCAGTGACATCACCTGAGTCAAAGGAGCCGCAGCAGACTTCTGCCGTCGTTCGGACCCACACAGCTACAAAGGGCTCATTCCTGAAAGGTGCGTTTGGTTCTGATTTAGCACCAGGAAGGAAAGTCACCCGGAGTCAGTCGCTCTCAGATCGAGTTGCCCGTCTGGGTCAGACACGCTCGGGTCAGACGGGTCAAATACCTGCGCAGATAACACACCCACACCTGCGGAGCTCGCCTCAGCCGGGCACTGTGACCAAGATAAGACGACCTCTCACTCCTGCTGCAGCTCACCTTCAGCAGAGCAGCGCAGCATCCATCCATCCGTCCATCCATCTGTCATCCATCTGTCATCCACATCCATCCATCCATCCATCCGTCATCCATCTGTCATCCACATCCATCCATCTGTCATCCACATCCATCCATCCATCCATCCGTCTGTCATCCATCCATCCGTCATCCATCTGTCCATCCATCCGTCCATCTGAAGCAGATATATACAGTCATCATTCTGTGAACTGTGTGTTTGTTCTATCACAAACAACACAGACTGTGTGTGTGTGTGTGTGTGTGTTAATTAATGTGGTAGTTTCTGATTGCCAGGGTTGCTTACTGCTGACAGAAGGCAGATCAGAGGTGTCACCTTCCAGATTGACTCCACAAGATCTGATCCGAAACACACACACACACACACACCCTTGTACTTCTATCTTTGTGAGGACTTTCGTAGGCATACTGTATTACCCAGCCCTGAGCCGAAGCACCCTAACTAACCCTGACCCAGTTCTAACCCCGACCTTAAAACCAGGTCTGGACCCTCAAACAGGCCTCTGAAGTTGTGAGGACCAGCCAAAATGTCCTCACTTTGCTAGTAGAATGAGTACTATGGTACTCAGTGTGTAGCAAGTACAAACAAACACACACACACACGTTAAAAAGAGAATAAAATCCAAGGAGATAGATGCCAACTTGCCCCTCTCTCTGTCTGTCTCTCTCTCTCTCTCTCACACACACACACACACACACACACACACAGGCTGACTGACAGGGTCTTATTGCTGGTGTAAATTGAGGCCGTGAGGTGTGTGTGTTCTTCATTAGAGCAGAGTGAATCTGTATTGGTTTCATTAGGGGGGCTGACCACACCGAGTACATGGTTAATACAGACAGCACACACTCCTACACACACCCCCCACTCCATCTCTCACACAAACACACACACACACAAAACAAGATTCTTATTTATTAAGCAAGGGTGACAGGTACTGAATAAGTTGTTTTCTCTGTGTGAGTGTGTGTGTGAGTGTGTGTGTGCACACTCTGACTAGACGTCTGTAATGTTTTCTTGTCTCTTTATATATTCATTCTAATCGCATAGCAAGTCCTTTCTATATAGATGTGACCGTCTGTGTGTGTGTGTGTGTGTGTGTGTGTGTGTGTGTGTGGTCGTCTGTGGTTATGAGTTAAGTCTAATTTCCAGGCGTCCTGTCCCAGCTAAACAGAGCCGACACACTGCTGCTGCGAGCAGTTAGATGTCACAGGGAATTAGACACCAACACACACACACACACACACACACGAGGGGGGGGTGCAAACACACTCTCTGGCCCAGTGTGAAGGTGTCTCCCAGCTCTGTATGGATCTGAGGAGGACCAGTACCCACTGGTCGTGGACCAGTCTGCTCTCCGGTGTTTGACCAGTAAACCCAGTCTGGGCTGAGACAACAGGGATGTTTGCTGGGGAGGTTCTGAATTCCTGCTTCAGATGGACGCAGGCTCTGTGGTGTGTGTGTGGGCCACATCAGCGTGTCTCATCTCTCCGTCCCATGCTCTCGTCTTCCCTCTCTCCGTCTGAAAGCAGCTGCTCTCTGGAGTGTGTGGAAGCAGCGTCTGATCTCTGCTCTCTTTATTCTCTTCAGACGCTCGGCCTCCTCGAGTGGCCCTGCTGCACTTGCAGCCTCCGTCTAACCCCGCCGGCGCTCCCAGGCCTTTGAACGTCTACATGCGAGCAGACAATGGCGGGATCTAAAATTACACCTCCGCAACTCTGCCCTGTCATGGACAAAAGGCTTGTGAGAGCGGAGGGAAGAGCTGACAACGTGAGATGAAAGCGTTCAGTAAGAGGCTGCGTTTGCTCCGGACATCTCTGCTCTTATTTACGCTCCTCTCCTGGAGGTCTCGCTCCATCTCCTGACCTCTGCTCAAGGTCAGAGCAAACCAAAAGAACCCGCACAGATGTGCTAGCACAGCTGGACCCGTGGGGGCAAAGCAGAAGATTCCAGCTTCCTTTGTGGGGTCCAGATCTCTGAGAACCCTGAACAAAGAGAAGCTCCTCTGGTGCTTCTGGAGAACCAGACCTTCATTATTTATTTATTTTATTCTCCTCTAAAACCACATCTTTTATTTGTTGAAGCAGAAGCAAACATAAAGATATATTTGGGCCAGGCTATCAGATTTACGTATTTAGGTGTGTGTGTGTGTGTGTGTGTGTGTGTGTGTGTGTGTGTGTGTGTGTGTGTATTCCCAGGGCCTGGACAGGCTATCAAGCATCTATCCATGCTTTGTAACGATCAATATTTATAAAGCCCAGAGGATCTGTGGTATGGAGCATATAAACAAGCAATGCAGGAGAGCAGGACACACACACACACACACACACACACACACGTATAAAGAAGGCTGTAAAGAGGTTGAGAGTCAATATTTGTCAAAAAAACCTTCATAATCACATTGAATTTCATAATTAGTTGGTGTAAATGTGATTGAAGTATTGATCATGGCGCAGCTATGTTTGAGGATCATGTGATAGGATGATCAATAACATTCCAGCTCTTCTCAACAAATAATTCCACATTGGAATTAGTACAACTGGAACTCTGGGATATTTCTTTCTGTGTGAAAACCACATGAAAAAGAGAACGATGATCTGAAATCTATGAAAAGACATCCACCATCATCATCACAGCAGGCCGGCTGACCTCTGACCCTCAGAGCAGGCGAGGGCGGAGCTGTAAAGATCCTCCCCACGCATCTTCAGGAATAAAGTGTGTCCACTAACAACAAATGTTTGTGTAATTACCACCAGCTCCGAGAGTCCGCAGGTCCGTCTGAGCGCTTAGGCTGCTAATGTGAGCAGGTGGAACACCGCGTGTAATTAACATGTCATAATCAATGTGGGCGAGTTTGACACCTTGTAATCACTGCGTGGAGATTAGCACTCATAGCCCCAGGACACACACACACACACACACAATCACACACACACACAATCACAATCACTTAGAGATCAAGATGAACCATCAACAAACATCCAAAGATGCGCACACACACACCGTGGACAAACAGAGGCCTGTGTGTGACTGCGCACGCACGCGCGCACGCACGCACGCACACACACACACACACACACACACACACACACACACACACACACACGTCCTGTTTAATATCATTTACATAATGAGAGAGCAGACACAGTAATAGCTTTTCCTTTCTTCTTATTATCATAATTTCACCCAGGGCGCCAAATGACAGAGAGAGAGAGAAAGAGAGAGAGACAGAGAGAGAGAGAGGAGTCCTCGTTACCCTGATCCAGTCAAAGTCAAGGCCAGCTCTGGTCTCCTCCAGTCAATTCCATCCTTCTTCAGCACATGAACGGCTCAAACATCCTGATACAATCGTTTCAGAAACAGCTGGGGTCAGACAATAACCAGGGAGGCGTTTAGAACACGTTCACCAGCTCATCTCTCCTTTCTTTTCTCTGCTCCACACGAAGCTGACGGAGCTGCTTGATGATTACACCTTATTAAAGGTGGGAGTGGTCAAACACACAGGAAGTGATTGATCGCTGTGATCGGCCATCACACGCCGGTCTGGAACAGGAAATGTCAGAGGGACGTCTGAGTGGCGTTCTCTGGACTTCCTGTCCCCTCCGCCCTGACCAGGCGTGTAAGCGGACCCCAGTAAAAGCAGGCGCGCCGCCATCTCAGGTACCCTGTGAATCGATGTGGCTGTGGGCGGGGTCAGACGCTGCGCCGCATTGATCAGCCACAGCAGAGGAAAAAGAGCGACTGGCTCAGGAAAGAGGGATCCAGTGTTGGACGGAGAAAGAGAAGGAGGCCTCAGAGGACGGCTGCATGGGCTCCTGTCTTTTTCAGGTCTTCGTTCCTCCTTCAGCTCCTTCACGCTCGCTCCATCTCCTCTCCTTCTGTCTTCTCCTTTGCGTCACGTTCACTTTCTGCTCTTTTTGTCATTTTCAAACATCTATTTAAACAAGACGCGTTTCTGTTTGATGTAAAAATAACGCCCTCGGGAAGCATCGCGCCTCAGGATAACAAATAAATAAATCAAAAGTTACTTTGAAAAAGATGTGAACCTCACATCACACCCATCACTGGTTAACGGGTAAAACACTGTAGATGAGACTCATCCAGTTTTCCAACGGGCTGATAACACTGCACCCCAAGATGGTTTTCTTGTCATTTTTCGTCCCAACTCCTCATTTCTTCGCACATTTGTACTTTGATCAGGCCTCTTCTCCTTCCTCTCAGGGATTCCTCCTCCTCTTCCTCCTGTATCGACAGAGGAGTCGTGCATTTTGCTAAAACATTGGCTGATGAATCATTGATGTTGCTGTTGAGGTTTCAGTGGCAGCCGGATGTAAATAAGTGAGGACTATGAGCTATAGCCAGCTGATATTCAGCCCTCCCTCTGAAACATTGATGAGATATGCTGTGTGTGTGTGTGTGTGTGTGTGTGTGTGTGTGTGTGAATGTGAAGGCTATTTAAGATGGCCAGATATGACAGTTGTTTACAACTTGAGCCAGACAAGAACTCGGGGGTGGGGCAAAGATGGAGGGATGGATGGGTGGAGGAAGCGTAATAATAAAACACAAAGTCATTTCAGATGATAATACAATGACAAACAGATCCTCAGTCACATGACCAGTGCTACACCTGAATCAACTGTTCCACAGGTGACCTGCTGGAGTGGAACCCCAACCTTCTAGCGTTAGCGAGCCAGGCTAACTCTGTAGCGTGTGTGTGGAGCTGCTGTGGCCTCTGACACGGCCATCTGGCCCACACACTCCTCCCAGTCAGATCCAGAACCACCAGACCAGCCCACGAGAGCAGCAGGGTCCACGCCATCCTGAACCAGGCAACCCCAGTGCCGGTGCTGGTGCTGGTGCTGGTTTAACGTCAGAACAACATCAACTAATCAGTTTGTTTCAAATGGAGGTTTGAAACAAACACACACACACACACACACACACACACACACACACACTCCATCATAACCAATCACTGTTGCACACCTCCGTTGGAAGCACTTTTCGGGCCTCTTAGCGGCCCCTCCCTCGCGGCGGTGAGGGCCATTAATGCCGTCATTAAGTGCTGGGATGCATCAGCGCTCAGAGCTGATGTATTATATATCAGCTGAGGTCCACGCAGCTGAACTGTGCCGGGTTCGACTCTAACCACACATTGTAAAGACATTATCTGTTTCCCACAGAAAACGAGGCTAAAGCAGCGGTTCAGTGATTTAAGAGGACGCATAAACCACACACACACACACACACACACACACACACACACACACACACACACACAGAGCGTTAAATATGTAAAACTTTGATGTTGGTAAACACTAGCTACAGTTCATCCATACAGTTACCAGCTGGAAAAAAGTTACAAAGCCGAGTTAAATAACAACAGTTGGGAATCTCACCATCAACCTGAAGCTACAACACATTCTGGGTCCATTTTTGGTCCCCACCAGAACTCCCACAGGTGAAGTGGTTCAGGTCTCCAGAATCACAGGAGGAGGCAAAAGCTGCCCTGAAACATCAGCGTTTCAGCCAGAAGAGAAGATCAGGACTCATTTTTACACATCTAACCCTTCACCCAGCGCGCACGCGCACACACACACACACACAGCCCATTATCTGTTAACCACAGACAACAACAGCACCTTAAGGTTAAAAAACCAAACTCTCTGGACCACATTAGTCATTCACCACAGAGCACTTCAGACTGCTCCTTTACACTTAACCACTGTTTCTACAGCACATTACACTACTTACCGCAGCGTGTGTGTGTGTGTGTGTGTGTGTGTGTGTAACATGACACTTTAATGAAACTAAGAGAAAGAGTGCAGTGAACGAGACAGAAGCAAGAGAGACGACAGAGGAGAACAATATTGAACGACAGGAGGAAAAAGGAACATTAGTACACGTGTGCACGTGGAAACTGTCGTGCACGCACGGATCCAGAACACCTGACAGGGAATTTAGCTTGATATGACCTCGCAGCAGCAACAACCGCTCACAAGAACATCCAGCAACAACTTGAATAAAAAAAAACACCATGAAAGGTAGATCAGGAAGTGGTGAAAGGCTGGAGAGAGAGAGAGGGAGGGAGAGAGAGGGGGGGGGAGGGAGGAGAAAGAGCAACGGTCAAATTTAGAGGGAGAAAGCGCGGCCGTACATCTTGATCAACAGATGACTGATCATATCAGCGGCGGCCATCTTTCACCAGCAGCCGTCTGACGACACAACGTGACCCCCCCACACACACGCACGTGCATCCATTTCCCCCGACGTACCCCGAGGCGGGAGCATCAATAACACATGGCCTGGCCAGGGGCCTCCCTTCAGACACACACACACACACACACACACACACACACACACACACACACACAAGGCAGTCAGCCTTAACAGAGGAACAAAAGGCCTCAGAATGTGGTTGTGCAGCCCCAGGCCTGAGGTCGTACCACTCCCCCAAACACCACACACACACATGCACGCACACGCACACACACACACTGCTGTGCTCTGCAACAGTGAGGAAATAGGTGAATGAACAGGAAGCAGGAGTGCTCCTGAAGCAGAATTGATGAGCTGAATTGCGCAAATGTTGCAGGAATCTTCCTTCCTGACGGGTTTTGCTAACGAAGAACAGGTTAGGAGCTGTGGAGCTGCTCCACAGGTAAGCAGGTGACCTGTGGAGCTCCATGAGATGAAGGGGAATGAATCTAAGGAAGCAGGAGCGTTTATTCTGGATGCTTATCAAGGTTCATGAAGGTCCCAGTCCTGCACCAGGAACAAGCCTTCTGGATGACACCAGCACGTGGGAGGAGATGAGCTGACGCACCCGCGTCCACACCTTCAGAGTCCACACCTTCAGAGTCCACACCTTCAGAGTCCACACCTTCAGAGCGTGATGGACGTGTGCTGCACCAGCTGAGGCCAGCAGACAGGGTGGTTCCACCGCTTTCATCTCTGACTTACTTCTCTCTGCTCGCTCCGCTTCCTGCTGTTATTACTAAAACACTCCAGGACAACACACACACACACACACGCTCAGTCTGTTCCAGGAGGAAGGGCTCATGTTCTGGTGCTAGCTTGTCTCTTTTCTCCATAATGTTCAGAACCACAGTCTATCTTCATCTGGACCAGGACCAGCTCCTCTTCGGGGAACCAATCATCTCGATGGATGCAACACGCTAACTTTAATATCTGAGCCTGACGTCTAGTCAATAAAGCAGCCATGCTGCTGTGGCCCAGAAGGTGTTAGCAACTGGAGCCTGTGGTTGCTCAGAGCAGGTCTGCAGCCAGGAGGTCCTCGGAGAAGCACCAGCCAGGAGGTCCTCAGAGAAGCACCAGCCAGGTTCATAGCAGGTCTGCAGCCAGGAGGTCCTCAGAGAAGTACCAGCCAGGAGGTCCTCGGAGAAGCACCAGCCAGGAGGTCCTCGGAGAAGCACCAGCCAGGTTCATGGAGCAGGTCTGCAGCCAGGAGGTCCTCAGAGAAGCACCAGCCAGGTTCATGGAGAAGCTCCTCAAACAGCCTCTGCTTCTTAATTGGACTCTTTAGTTATTCCTCTTTATGTTAAATACTCAATAGAAAACACTCATTAACACTCACACACACCTTAAGGTTGTACTGCTGGCTCAACTATGCGCACACACACACACACACACACAGGATAATTATTACCTTCACATGCAAATGCCTGCAGTGTCTGTCTGACAGCCATACATTTTAAAGTGTGTACTTTTCTTATTTAATTAATTAAAACAACCATCAATGAAGTTTAAATTAGTCCAGCATTTTCTGTGTGTGTGTGAGACAGAAAGAGAGAGAGGGAGAGGTGGGTGCATGTGTGTGTTAATAATTAGCAGGCAGTAAAGCAGCTGTGTTAATTGCATTTAGGATCCTGCCTGGGGAGAGAGAGTGAAAGAAAGAGAGAGAGAAACATACACAATCTCTCTGCACTTGTTCCTGAAATAGAGAATTCCCATGTATTGTGGGATATAAAATAGAGCGTGGAGCCCTCAGGAGCATGCAGACACACACACACACACACACACACACACACAGCCCCTGGGAGGACAGAGCTAACCTTAATTAGCCTAACACTGTGGTGAAATTGATTGAAATGCAGAACATCAATTATTAAGCCTAACTGTTTCCATAACCCCACACACACCCCACCATGTAGCACATGAAGGAGGGGGGTAATGGGGGAGGTTCAGGTGTGTGTGATGAGTAAGGTGTGTGTGTTATGAGACCTCTTTGCTGTAAAGAGTCACCCCATAAAGACACACACACACCCCTGTACTTCTATCTTTGTGAGGACTTTTCTGGAACAGGAAAGCCGACGGCTGTTTGCTCTCTGTGGCCAGGGCTGACCTTGTGACCTCTGATAGCTCCCTAACAAGGGCCACTGTTGTCCGGCGACCTTTGACCTCCACTGAGTGCAGGTCCCAAACTGTACCCGTGACATCATGAGAACCACAAAGCCGTTGGTCTAATGGTCTGAGGTTAACCAGCTCCAGGAGGCCCCAAAGGAGCCCAAAGCCGTGTGTGTTTGCTGGGACCCGTGCAGGTGGGCCTCCTGCTGGGCAGCAAAGTGGAGCGGCTGTGGCTTCCTGAGGAGCGCCACCTCCAGGCCTGGAAGTGATTATTGGCTTTAACCGTTCACGAGGAGCCTCGTTAGAGAAAGCAGCAGCGTTTTTACTGTAGCCTCGTTTCTGCTGAGGCACGGAGCCAGTGGCTCCGAGTCCACAAGCCTAGTCTAGGTCTAGGCCATCAGTGGAAACTGATTCCAGAGCAGTCCCACAGGCTGACCGGGAGCAGCGCTCCGCCTTCCAGAAGGGCTCCTTTCTCCTCTCCCTCGCTGCCCTTTTCTTTTTGCTCTCTCGTTTCTTTGCCGCTCGTGCTCCAGTTACCACATCAAGGTAGCCCTGCACTGCTGGTCAGCCAGAACACACACACACACACACACACACACACACACACACACACACAGGGCAGACGCAGGACATCCTACACTCCAGAGGCCAAGCAGCCACAGGTACAGGGCTACAAAGCCCTTCGCTGTTCTTTGTTGTGTTCCTGGGTCAGCCATAGGTTAGGGCCCAGTCTTAATTAGCTGACATAACTTATACATGATTACCCCTGCTGGGGGCCCGTGGCTCCCGTGCACACACGCTCTGAGAGGGAAACAGTGTTTGCACACGTCAGAAACACACAGGTGCAGACAGGTCCAGAACAGAGGGGTCAGGTAGGTGAGATGTAAGGAACCATGGGAGGAACCTTACCCCAGGACAACATGCAAAGGTCAGACACTAAAGTCGCCTCGGCGGCAGCCTGGGCTCACGTTTCAGCGTCCTCAGTGGGGTCACCATGAAGTTGACATGCTAAAAGCTCCCCACTGATGGGTGCCAGCTGATGCACGCACCAAATTCAACCTGCTTGAAGAAGAAGAGCTGAGCTTCACCTCATATACATTCAAGTCCACAGGTTAGACAGTTACTGTCACATTTCCTTCCTGCCTGTCCCAAACTAGACGTCCACATCCTTCCTTCAGACGTTAAAACCAAACAAATGGGAGTGTAATTTATTCAAAGTGTCCCACAACTACTCTTGTACTTGTAAAGCATTTTCCATCCGAGCTAAACCGTGGTTACAGCACACCGATCAATGCCCAGCCCATAAAGCAGACGCCACAAACACAGGAAGGGACCGTGTGCATCAGCCATCATCAGGACCGCCACCATTCCCAGACTCCAACACGCTTCCTGAAAGTTCAGCTCCACAGGATACGGAACTCATTTGCTGGGGAAATGCTGACTGCTCAGGACTCTAACAGGCCTCGTGGGAAGGATGAGGTCCAAGGCCAAGCCTTAACCGCCGAGGCCGAGCGAAAAGAAGAGCAGCTAAGCACTAGCACGCCGCTTCCAGAGCGCTCAGAGGAGCAAAGATCTGCACGATGAGCAACCGCCACCGAACTAAAAACACGTCAGCCTCCAAATGACTTCACGTCTGATGTTTGAGGCGATACAGGAAGATTTTGCTTTTTAGAGTGAAAAAATGCTCATGACAGAGTCAGGCAGGGGCTCCATACCTGAGGACAAAGTCAAGGCTACATCTTTAGGATGGGTCACCAGAGTCAGAACCCAATGGCAGCTTTTAAAGACAGACAATAGAGAAGCACCGATCATGACTTCCACCAAGAAAAGAGAGAAAAGAGCCAACAGGAGTCCAGGAAAGAGAGAGGAGAGCCAACAAGAGTCCAGAAAAGAGAGAAAAGAGCCAACAGGAGTCCAGAAACAAAACTGATCACTGAGGCTACATTTTTGAGCCTCTGCCTCCCTCTACTGGCCGGTACTGAGTATTACAACACAGGAGCCGTATAACAAGGTGTTTTGATCTAATTTCAATAAATATTACATTTTCAGGTGAACTGATTCATCGCGTGAAACATATTTTTATTAATTAATAGATCTGTTTAAAAAAAATTGGTTTGAAAACTCCAAAAAGAATGTATTGTTAATTAGCAAACGTTAATTAGCTAAACAAATATAAACCTTTCCTTTGCTTGCAGAGTATAAATGTATTATCAAATATAATCAATTACCTATCTGAGGAAATCTCTTTATTATACTTTATTCATTAATTTCACCATCAAGTCATTGAATAAACAACTTGTGTTTGTTTGCTAGCTTAATGCTAACAAAGCTAACTGTAGTTACGAAGACACACGAAGAACCAATAAAAACAGTAGTTAAAAAGCATTTCTTCTTACCTTTCATCAGCATGTTGCCCTCCTAAGGTTTCGCTGTCCTCCAGGGCCACTTTTAGAATCTGCTGGACTCAAAACCACAATATTTCTGAAGAGATTCGTGCTAATAATCGACTTTCATAATTCATGTTCCACACAGGCCCCGCCCACCTGTGATTGCCTCCACAGGCCACGCCCCCGTGCGGTTAACTTTAAATCACGATCTTTTATTAATCGATTATCAAGAATTACTAGGGAAAAAAATTGAAACCAGAGTCGACAAATCAATAAAGCTACATTTATTGAAAATTAGGTACTTGCTGAGAATTCTATTAAGCTTTAAACCTTAATTTTGAATGAAAATGTAAACCTTCCTCAGAAACAAACAAAACAATCAAGCAAAGACACAGCATGAGATGTATTTAAAACAGCTTTATTAGTGTACACTGTAAGAAGTGGTCTGATTATGCAGAGCTGTTTTTAAAAGCCTGTGAAGATCAGTGTTTGAAGAAGACAGAAATCCTACCAGCCTGTTTTCTAATGGAATACACCCGAGCAAAGAAAGGAACATGAGCAGAAAAATAAAAAGTACAACTATACAAGATCATCACTACTGACGTGTAGAAGCTTTACTTTCACCAAAACACGGCCCTCTGCGCTCACAGAAAGGTGCATTCTGGGATTTACAATTGTCATCACAATAGGAAAAGAACATGACAGCATGTCAAAAGTTGCTTTTAAAAGCCACACGTGGTGGCGTCTGTCCAACGGGGAGTTGGGGAGAGAAGAGCTGGTAGTTTGGTCCAATACTGAAGACCTCTCACCGTTACCAGGGCAACAAGCATCAACGGCACGTTGACCACGTCTTCATGGGGAGCCGGTTCAGCGTACGCTCAACATTAACATCAGTGCATAGAACATTCAGCCCGACCGCCACGTCCATCAAATTCAAAGAGACGGGAGAGACGGGTGGACAGAGAGACGTGACTGAGGACACCGTCTGCGTCACCAGAGCGAGACGTCAGCGAGACGCAGCTTGGTCCAAGTGCTTCAAGACAAATACATCACCCTGTAGAAGAGCTCCTCAGAGACAGCAGGACGACCAGCACCGGCTGATCACTGGCGGATCACCGGCTGATGATCAGCTGATCATCAGCCGGTGATCCGCCTTTGAATCCAGCTGCAGATGTGGTGTCTTGGCTCCAGAGCAGCTCTTCATCGGCTCTTCTGGAGCCAGTTGCTCGTTTTTTTTTTTGTTCAAAAGCGTAAAATCAAAATAGGTTTTAATAATAATAATATCATAACCGTTGAGGAAAGTCTGGGGGAGAGTCATAGTAACTTAACGCCCCCTAAAATAGGAAAATAGAGATTATAAAAGTCAGAAGAGAATATTGCCGTGGACGTTCTGCGTCGCGTGAAACAGACAGAAAATTGTACCCTCAGCCTCACGTCTGAGGAGGAAAAGCTGGACGAAAGCAGCCAAGCGCCCCTTTAAATGTGCAGAAACCCAGAGTGAGCCAGCGAATCAGCGCTGCTGTTTGGAGAGAAGGATGTGGAGAATGGGAAGCAGAACGCGTGATTAGCAGTGGAATCCCATGGCTTCCAGCTTCCCGCTCTCAGCAGCTGGACGAGCTCCTGGAGGAACAAGGCTGACTTCTTCTGTGGTAGCGAGTGAAAGGTGAATGTCCTATGCTACATACTTCATGAGCCATCATTGATGGGATCGTCTCAAACACAGGGTAAGGTTCTAAAAAAATATGGGATTCTAATAAAAAGGAAGAAAGCTTTTGAACAACTTTAAATATATTCATATAGAAAAAAAACACAAGGAAATACAAAAGGTTAAAAGAAAACAAGGATTTGTCACTTTAAAGCTTCAGACACTTTCAGGTTGAGATTTTTGGACCGGCCTCGGTTCCAGCTGCCTTTAAATCACGTGGATGCACCTTAATCATGCGCCAATCTGACAATAGAAGCAAATACTGTATCAACTTTCATATATAGCTTTTCTTAATCGTATTAATTTGGGCTCTTTAACATTCCTGTCTGTACATCTCAAAGCTTATCTGTGTTTTTACATCAAAAGGCAACTTTCTCTTAAGTATCAAGGGTGCTTAATTTGGGGCAGTGCAAGTTCAGTATGGAAGCTATTTCTATTAAAGTCCCTCACCGGGGACCTCATCTTCATCAATAAAGTATCAACAAAGAGGGAACTTGACCAAAGTTCTCGTGTCTGTGACGGGAGCTTTGCTTATTCTCACGGGGAAACTTTGATACTTTCATACTAATGAATGAGGCTCCTTCATTAGTAAACTGAGACCAAATTATTAAGATGAGAGCTGAAGTTTGCTCACGTCTCCAAAAATAATCCATCTGTCAATGAACCTTCCTCAGAGAGAACAGCTGACGGGGCAGGAAGAGCCTCCAGAGTCCTCAGACCAGCAGCAAAGGTGCTCAGTCAGCTAAACACTTCACCTGACTGATACAACCAGCATCCCACAGGTAACCGCTAGCAACACACGCTGGGCTGCCTCCCTGCAGGTTCCAAGCAGACTGCAGTGAGACTCCTGACCACAAGAGGGCGCTCCTAGCCAACATCCAGAGAAAGAACAGAAAAGCGACCTCGGGGCTGCCAAGGGTGAGATGGTGAGGTTGTTCCACTCGCAATACTGTCATCAAGTGCCTTTACCTCATCAGTCTGCTCCGAGTTTGCTGTTGCTAGAGGTACTGTAACGTCCCATCAGTGCAAATCAAACACTTTCGTCTCATCGGTCAAACACTCCCGTGGAATGGTCGACCTCGCTCAGCCCACGCTTGTTTCTGATCTGACCTTTAGGAGAAGAAAGGCCAAAGCATCGCCTTAACCCAACCCTGTGGGGTGTGTGTGTGTGTGTGAGAGAGAGAGACCATCGTTCCATTATCTTTAAGACTCACAGCTGATCTGATCACATAAAAAAGGAAGTTTTGGTCACCTCAAGTCCAAAGGCTGCAGGCCTGAAGCTAACGTGGTTAAAGGTGAGCCTGGAACAGCACAGAGACCCTGAAACTAACCTGTGCTGACACGCTGAGGAGGAAGTGGCAGTCCTGCCCGGTCATGTGATCGACCTCCAGAACACCAGACCTTCACCTTCCTGCTTCTAGATGAGCCACACTCAGACACATGAATGCTACGGGCCACGACCACATCACTACCTCTCTCGATACTGCAGGATGATTGTGATTATAGGTCCACGGTAACGTCAGCCTCAGGTCCACAGCCTGAGGCGGTCAGGTCCACTCTGACATCCCCACATGCTCCAGGTCCATTCAGTAATCCTTTTTTTTGTCTTTTGTGTTTTCATAGTCAGTAATGGTCAGTGTGAGAGTGCCCGCTGGTCTCCTGCTTTAGGACATACTGGAGCAGCGCACTGACGGTGAGCCCATCTGGGTCAGAACCTTATCCAACCACTGGAGGGGGCCGTTGAGATGAAGCTCGATCCAGCAGGGAGTGCTGGTCACAGTCTGGCGTCTGGAGGAGAAAAACACCCATGAGGACGAGGGTGAGACGCCTCCGCTAAGGTTCTACAGCCGCAGGCGTGCGTGGACGTCCAAACGCAGGAGCAACAGACCTGAGGAAGAGGAGCAGCCTCCCGTGGTGGGCTTACCTGTACTCTGCCCCCCAGCCTTTCACAAAGCTCATCCTGATGGTGCACATCCTGGTGAGCTGGTAAACAGCCTCAAAGCCCTGGTTGACCGACTGGGCCAGCAGCGCAGCAAACTCCTGGTTGTTGAAGATCTTCAAATTACAGCCTGAAAAGCAAAGCAGTGGGAAAAGGTTCAAGCACAGGCAGAGGATGGATGAGTGTGTGTGTGTGTGTGTGTGGGGAAGGCGCTCATCCTTCCGCTTGCTTGGGTTACTGTCAGCTCAAAGACGTCAACCCTGGGTCCTGAGCTGGTGGCCGAGCTGCGTTCACACCTGGGGGGATCTTGCAGACGGTCGCTGGGTGCCAGCCGTATCGCTGGTTGCAGTTGGGACTCTGGACAAAGATGGCGCTGTCGCTGAGGCACTCGGCAAAAACCTCCCCGCCGATGTAATACAGCCTCACCCCACGACCTGGAGGCACAGAAGACCTGAGCTCCTTCCTGCTCGTGAGGCTGGTGGTGCTCCACCAGCCTCTGGACCTTCTCGCCCCCGTTTCCACCGGAGGCGCTGCGTCACCGTCCTGATTAGATTCCAGTCAACGCGTCAGTTTCCACCGGCTGAGGCTCCGCCCACGGCAGGGCTGGAGGCTCCGTCGCCCTCCGCATCATTACGCATGGCTTCTATTTTGGACGGATGGAAGGAGCACGCCGCGACAATCTAGCACAAGGCATCGCGTGCAGCACAGGAAGTCGGGTTTCGAAGAAAAAACAAAACATCGGGGAAGTTGTTAAAATAAAAGCCCCCGTGTTTGGAGCGATGGTTTTTACGTTATTACGTGTGAATCATCTTTTTTACGTTATTACACGTCTGAATATTCATCTTTTTTACGTTATTACACGTCTGAATCATCTTTTTCTTGTTCCGTTTTATCTCGTTTGTGGGTGTGTGAAACAACATCACAGCTTAACTTATTGTTTGCAGCAGATCTATGAATATATTAAATAAACAACCAGAATTTACAAGAAATAATGGATCTATTACACATTTTAGGAAGCATTAATAGAATTCCCCATGGTAGTCACCAAGATCTGAGGGGGAAATTTTACTTCTTCGCCTTCTTCTGTGGCTCCTTTCAACAACTACAAAGCGCTAATCTCTGGCGGTCGTACGTGATTTCGTTTTCAGTGTCCTGTTGACAAAGATGGCTCTAAATACGGGAGCTTTTATTTTGACAGTTTCCCGGATGTTTTATTTTCTCGTGTCACCTGACTTCCTGTCCGGCACGTGCTGGTTGGTGCTAGCTTGTTGCGGCGTTCTCCGTCCGTCCAGACGCCTCTGGTGGAAACGCGGGGTCAGGCCTACCTATGTGCCTCCTGGTCATTTCCACCGTGGCGTTCCTGTTGACGTTGCTGAGCAGCCCCAGACAGAAGCGCTCAGAGTTGGAGGGGTCGGTGAAGCCGTCCACCGTCAGAGACGGCTGCGAGGCGTGGAAGGTCTCTCCCACCCGCTGGTTCAGCTCGTAGTAGGCGATGGAGCACCAGAAGGCCGGTTCGCTGTAGGTGACCGGCTGCAGGTCTGAAGGACGTCACAGAGAGGCAGAATTGGAGCAGTTAGAGCAGAAGGTGTGGATCCACTCAGAGGCACCAGAGGTGAGTGAAGGGGGGTACCCAGGCCGTGGCTGACGGGGGACAGCGTGCTTGGAGACATCTCAGCAGGCGAGCCTGAGGAGGGAAACGTCTTCTGGTCAGGGTGGGACCACGCTAGTCAAAGCTGCTCTACACACACTCATCCTGCATCCAGCTACCTGTTTCCATACTCTGGTTCATTTGCTGGTCGCTGGTCTCTCCATCTTCACTGATGTAACCAGGCGGAGGAGTTTCTGTCACACACACACTTGGAATAAGAACACACTGCTGCAGAGAGAGAGGAGCGTGTGCACACACACACACAGTGCGCGCACACACACACACAGTGCGCGCACACACACACACAGTGCGCGCACACACACACACACCTGGTATGTAGTTGTTAGGAGGGTCTATGCCAGCAGGGAAGTTGGTGTTCTCAGGAATGGAGTTGGTGAAGTCGTCCAGGTGAGGAAGCTCCGTCAGGATCTCTGTGTGTCGCGGCACCAACACCGGAGGAAGCACTGCGGAGGAACCAGCAGCTCCACTCAGCACAAACACACACTCACACACACACCAGTGTCCACACAGCTGGAGCGCCTCCTAAAGCCCCGCTGAGGTGGTAATAAAGACGTGTGTAAGCGCAGGGCACCTGCACAGATCCCAGGCCGCCGTGCTCCAGCACACACGCCTGGCAGGGGGATTACCTGGCGTCTCCACCCTCTGGTAATGGTAGGGGTTGACACACACTTCATCCTTCTTCAGGTTGAAGGCGTACTGGCAGGCCTCGATGGCCTTCAGCTCGTGGTGGCTGTGGAGGTCAGGCCACCTCCACAGGCGGCAGTAGAAGACGTGGGGCAGACCTTTACGGTGGGACACCTGGAGACGCCCGTCCAGGGACCTGAGCAGAGGGTTAACCCTGTTCAACACAACCAATGAAGAGTATCCAGATGTGGAGAGCAAGGCTGGTGCTGCTGCAGTTAGCTGAGCCTGAGTGGCTTAACAAAGACTAACATCAGCTGGTGTGATGCTGCACCTCCCCCCCCGCTGTGGGAAGGAGGACGGCTGGCATGAGGTGTGTATTCACCTGATGTGGTCAGGGTATCCGTACATGCCTGTCGAGTCCCACTGCTCTATCGTGTGGCCTGAACCAAGACCCCAAAGGTCTGAGCAGTTACTACACACAGAAACACACATGCACAGACACACAAGGTGAGGTGAGGATCAAAGAAAAGCAAAACGATGGTAAATGTTCAAATCAGGATGAATCACAGACACTTGGTCTTTTATTGGTCCTGAGGAGCGTCTGTCCTCACACACGTCAATAAGAGACACACGCAGGAGCCACTCGTGATCGGGGACACAACAACAGGTCTCAAAATGACACAAATCGGCAAATCTGCTCATCTGTTGTTGTTAAATAAGTAAGAAAAGACACTAAATGGATCATGTGATCATGACAGGTGATGACAGGTGAGGTGAAACATGAATCCTTGCTCTGACACCGAACCCCTCACACGTCTGAGAAAAACATGACTCTCTCTCTCTCTCACACACACACACACACACACACACACACACACACACACACACGATGCCTTCACAGCACAGACACACCAATGAAGACATGAACATCTCTTCTGCTGAGCACATCTGAGCGTGGAAGCTGGTTCTGAGCCAGACCGCACATGCTGGTGGAGCGCTAGCAGCACGCTGCCCGCCGACCTTAGCAGCTTCTCCTGACAGCAGGGACGCTGCTCTTTTCCCTCTGATCCAATCAAGGACAAACTCCCAGTTGGCTGACGGCAGGCTGGTGTGGCCTGGCCTCAGCGAGCAGCAAGCGGAGCTGCACATTCTGCAGCTGACGCCTCACCAAGAGCTCCAAAAGTTCTACCAAACACCAAATCCAGACAAGCGCCAAAGCATTCTTCTCTTCCTTCAGGTGCTCGTCCCTCCTCTGAGTGTTATCTGGAGATCAGGGCCGTTGTCACTCTTCCTCAAGCACATCTGCTATCTCCACTCCACCAAATTCCACTCTGCTTCCCAGACAAAGAAACAGCCGTATCTGAGGCTTTCATCGACCTCTGCTGGGCGAGTTCACCAAAGAGTCAGCTGAGGATTAAACCTGCTCAACACCACCAGGCCGCACGTCCAGATCAGATACCCAAGAAGCCACAGCACGAAGGAGACGCCAGATAACGGCAGCCAAGCCCTGTGAGGGAAAGGATGACTCTCAATGAGCAGCTCATCTCATCTGAGGTTCCGATCCAGCCCAGAACCCTCGCAGCGACACCCCAGCGCCACATGGTCAGAGTGAAGTACGCCTGTGCCCAACGCCTGGCCCAGCTCCCCACCAGCTTCCTGCTGCTTTGGGGACTCAGCTCTCCAACGCAGTCACGCCACACAAGACAGATCTACAGTCAGGTGACCTTCAGCCGCACTGAGCGCACCCTCCATGTCAGGAGAACCGGAGGTGTGGCCGGGACTCACAGGACTGGGACTGGGACTGGGAGCAGTCCTGATCACACATGACTGACGTTGCACGCCTGTATGCGCTTCCTTTGGCGCTGTGTGCTGTTAGCATCAGCGTGTTACTGCTGATCTCCTCTTTGACTTCACATGAGGTTTCACTAATCTCAGCAGGAAAAGATCTACGGAACTAGGCCAAAGTCACGGCGGTGTGAGGACAGGAAGGTTCTGGCCTGCTCAGCATCTGAGGACTGTTGCAACAGCTGGAGGCCACACACACCAGAGGTGCCGGACAATTCCAGAGGACGTGTCTGTTTCCTCCAATCAGCTTTCACTTCTGCTGCCTTGCTCAGCTTCAGAAGGATGCAGAGAGGAAGTGAATCTGCCACTGGTGCGTTTACGTGTGCGGAGACTCCAGACGGGTGTCTACACCACGTCCATGTGTGTTGCTTGGGAAGGTCCGTCTCACCTGGGGATAGTGACACACTTGGTGTTGCTGTTCTGGGTACTAATGGACTTCTCCAACTCGTCCAGCTGTCCAGTCTTCTTCAGCTTCTTCACCAGGCTCTTAACTGCCTTTTCACACCACTTCTCCTCCTGCCCTCCTCCTCCATTCTGCTCCCCGACTCCCCCGATTCCTCCCCCGGCACCTCCGCTCCCTGCTGGAGTCTTCTTCCAGCCCAGAAGACGTTTCACTACTGGAGGAGTGAAAGGAAGGATGGAGGACATGGTGGCACGTGTGTGTGAGTGTGTGTGTGTGTGTGTAATAATGGCTGTTAAGGTAAGAACCAAAGCCTATATGTTCACAAATTAAATATGTGGAGCTGGTATTTGACAAGGGCTTAGAACAGAGGCATCAGTCTTGCAAACGTGTTAAGGGAACATCAGGAGGAGACGGAAGAACGTCCAACGCCACCTGAAAAAAAGCAGAAAATAACAGGATTCATGAGCAAAAACAGTGGAGAGGATTTACACTGAGCATGGAACAGACAGTGCCTCCTGTGCAGAGGACTGATAAAGCTCAGAAACCTTCTCATTCACCAAGAACAAGCCAAGAAGCAGCAGGACGCCTGCTCACACACCTGTCCCATCAGCAACGAAACCACGCACATCACAGGAAAGAAGAATAACGTGCAGAAGATAGAGTCAGAGTGCAAGCTCTTCAGGTGGGATCAGACGGGTCCGCTTACAGGTTCCTTCACAGGTACCAGAGGGCAGATCCTGTTGAAAATGTGTGTGTTCACCAGGAAAGAGGGAACCCGAGTGTGATGGCCCCCACAGTTAACTGTTACCGCGGTAACAGACTGGCTGACAGATCTTCTGTGGGCACACAGAGGGGTGGAGATGAGGAGTGTCCTCCATCCCAGGAGAAACAGGAGCTCTGGCCTGTAGAACATCTGTCCCTCCGACACAGACAAGCAGATACAGACGTGTAAAAATGAGCAGGAGGAAAGAGGGAAAGGACGGCACTTCTTCCCTTTTCTGAAGCCTTTAAGGTGGATGGTTGACAGGTTTGTCACGTTGTAATCATCCAAACTTACTCACTCCTTAAATTATATTTCCAAACATGCTCGTGGCTCCTCTTGAGAAGGAGATTAAATTATGTCTGGAGTGTCATGATGACTAATCCCCAGTAATCCTGAAGTGAACCTAACCCGTCACTGACCACGGCTTCACCCCGGAGAGTCAAATCCTGCCAGAGAGCCGCTCACAAACAACCCAGATTCATTTTACACACCTCATGACGTCAAAGTTCATGTTCGGACAGGAAGCTGCTTGTCAAATGTGCACCGATGGTGACAGAGACTCCGGCTCAGGAGGAAATCCACTTTATTTCTGTAAGACATGAATGCCCCTCTTCTCCTTAAGGGTGGAGATTTGTCGCCTCAGTTGTGGCATCAAGTCCCAGATCCTTCCAGGAATTAATTTAGCGGGTTTAACTGTGGGACGGCTCACTCACAACACGGAGCATCCATGTTTCAGGAGGATAATCGCTCCAAATTCCTCTACCTGCCCCGGGAATGGCTCGACATCCCTGCAGGCTCCCAGGCAGGAAGGACTGCCGACACGGAAGGTCGGAAAACATCAGGCTTCACAAACATACAGCAACACATAGGTTTGTTCCCTGAACCAGTCCGACAAAGCGGGGAGGACGATCCTCCAATCCTCCACCGAGCACACAGTCTGAGGGAAAAGCGCCCAAATCTGCCGATGTGGCCTCTAACCTAACACAAGATACGGGCATCAGGAGCACAATTAGCACGGTTATTTTGTCCGTCCGATCTTCTTTCCTCTGCGAGACATCACCATGATCCAACCCAAAGCGCTAACTTACACAACCGTTTACGCGGCTGGAAGAATAAGCTAATGCTACATTTCAGGCTCAAACAGGGGGTAGGTACTTTAATAAACTGCACAAAAGGCACTGGTGGGTCTCATTTATTATAACCCAAAATCACCTCATATACATCTGGATTAATCTTTTTGAAAAATGATCTATAGTTGCGGCATCTCCGGTCAGAGAGCGAACAAAATCCGCTAGCAAGACCGCTACTCTGTCAGCGACAAATAAACAGCTCTGTTGCATGTTCGCTCGCTGCCAATTGCGACCGGTTTCCGCATGGAAAACACTACTTACCCCACCAGGAGAAGACAAGAGGCCGTCCAGAGGCTCAGGTACACGTCAAGGGAAGCGGCCTGTTCATTCTAAAGGCGACCGCAGTGACTTTAAACGGTATTTTCCAGCTCCAAGCCGCCGGGACGATGATGGCCCCTCGTTCAAAGCTCAACCAAACATGCACGCAAAAATCAGAAGACAACGGGGGAGGCGTAAATCCCGCCTTTCCTTGCACCCCATTGGTTGATTCTCGCGGTTCAATCTTTCGCCAGTTGGTTTACGTGTTTTCTATTGGTTAAAGGTCATATCAGTCATTCGTGACTCGTATGTGGAGGATGTTTATCAGTTTTCACGATCGCGTGTAGACCGACTGTAACAATAGAAGACGCAAAACACGTATCTAATATTTATTTATTTATTTTATCACGTTTGCCATGTTCTGCTGAATATCACCTATAAAAAAGACTCAAACATAAATAGTTTCAATTGTCAACGGAGTTATTCATGTATAAAGGAATAATAGAAAAAAAAAGTTTGGTTGCTTCACTGGTTCCATTGTGTGAAAATGTTGACTTTATTTAAAACGCATCCTGTTACTGACTCAAATTCAAAACTACCGGAAAGTTTCAGTTTGATTCATCTTCAGTTCATCTCAAACTTTTCAGAACAATTCTCTTCTGACCGTGGTGGATTGTTTTGTGTGTAGCGCCATCTGCTGACAGAGTGGACTAAAGGCACCGGTGTCCTATTAAACTCATCTTAATTCATAATTGACACTGGGATATTTGTTTTTCTTTAGTAGTGGCATTGCAATTGATTTTGGATAAATGATGTAAAGGGCTGGCTCAACCTTTCATGGAACATTTGGCCGCATCATGCAAATGGGCACACATGTGCACCTGCAGCCCCTGGATGCAAATCAGATCCGTCCCTCAGCGGACAAATCAGCCCTGCAACACGCGTCAAAAAGCCGTGGCACCGTCTGGACGTTCCTCATTAAAGGCGCATGCTCGGCGCGCACATCGCCAGGGACCTGTTGCTCAGCTCCGGTTGCCTCCGCTCTGCAGCTCCGCTCAGCTGATGCAGGAGACTATTCTCGTTTACTTTCAACCAGGACGGACGCAAAGGACGCGCCGCGCACACGCCACGACAGAAACAAGGCGTAACCGAGCCGGATGAAGACATTTACACACACAGTGGAGACCAAGAGTGTCTGTAATCTCGCTCAGATTAACCAGAGAAGACATCAGTGAGTCATTTTTTACTGTTTGTCCCCAGATTCTGTAGTTTAGTGTGGAAGAAGTCAGAGCTGACACGATGAGGTGCACAGAGACATCACATGAGTTCATGTCTTCTGGTTTTTGTTTCTTTTTTGTATGTTTTTTCTCTGCTAAATGTTCCTCGCGGTGTCTGTTGGGGCCCTCTGGGTGATGCTTTGAATGTGTAGATAATAGCCCCCACAGGACCATCACCATGGAGACGGACGCTCCAAAGGACCGCCTGCCTGCCTGCCTGCAGAAATCCACGTCTTGGGTAGGAAGTCTGTTGAAAATGGCATCTCCTCACGTCTGATGTCTTCACGGTTGCAGGTGTGTGCCGTGCGCGCTGGGTGATGGGCAGGTGCTGCAGATGCAACGGGCGCCTGCTGTGCATGTGCCTCCTGCCTTGCATGATGACGGGACACCTCCTGATATACGTCTTGGTGTCCATATTTGTCACCATCTCCTACGCGCCTCCCAAGATAACCATCCACTACATCGCCCCGGGATTCAGGGCAAACACGTCCACGCTGGCTTCTCACCCGGCAGGCCCTTTCTGGAACCTTGGCCTGGAGGACGGCGCTCTCTGGAACCGCTTGCAGCACGCGTGGGACCGGCACCACAGTCCGCTCCTCCGAGGCAACGAGAGCGGGACAGGGAGGGAGCCCGAAGCTCCAGTCATCTCCGAGGTTGAAGAGGAGTGCCTCTCAGATTGCTCATCACGCCGGTGTTGGCTCCCACGCGTGAAGGACCGGAGCAGCCTGCCTGAACAGATGCGAGCGTTTATTAGGTCCATGCACTGCAGGGAGTACAGCCTCCTCATCAACCAGCCAGCAATCTGCAGCAGGGACAGCAGGGGCGCCCAGCTGGATCCTCCCATGCTCTTCATGGCCATCAAATCCCAAGTGGGGAACTTTGAAAACAGACAGGCCATCCGGGAGACGTGGGGGCGCAGTGGGCTGGTGAGGGGGGAGTCCGGTCACAAACCGGGACTGGTGCGGACCGTCTTCCTGCTTGGTCGGCAGGACTCCAGCACAGGTCCTCACCCGGACCTGAAAAACCTTCTGGAGCTGGAGAACCAGAAGTACGCAGACATCCTGCAGTGGGACTTCCAAGACACCTTCTTTAACCTGACCCTGAAGGACCTCCTCTTCTGGCGGTGGCTCCAGCAGCACTGCCCGGGCGCCGCCTTCGTCTTCAAAGGGGACGATGATGTGTTTGTGCGAACAGGCGCCCTCATGGATTTCCTGCACAAGCAGTGGGACGAGCACAACCTGTTCAAGGTCTACACCAACCAGACTGATGCAGCTCTGGATCTCTTTGTGGGGGACGTGATCGTTAATGCCATGCCAAACCGAGAGCCGGCCACAAAATACTACATTCCAGAGAGCTTCTACAAAGGCCCTTACCCCCCCTACGCCGGGGGAGGAGGGGTGGTCTACTCCAGCGCACTCGCTCTGCGGCTGAAGGAGGTGTCGGAGAGGGTACGCCTCTTCCCCATAGATGATGTTTATCTGGGCATGTGCCTGTACAGGCTGGGCCTCACCCCCAGCCACCACCCAGGCTTCCTGACCTTCGACCTGCCCGAGGCGGACAGGGGGAACCCGTGTGCCTACAGGTCTGTGCTGCTGGTGCACAGACGCAGTCCCAAAGAGATGCTGACGCTGTGGAAGCAGCTCCAGCGCCTGCCTGCGCAGTGCTAACCCTCATTTGCCTGTCAAATACTTCACCGAGCGCAACACTCATTCATCATTTTGGAAAATGATGAGCGGGACGTGGAGCTCGCGGGTCAAAACGGTGAGGGGAGCCTACCTCGAAGGCTCAACGTGAAACTTTCAGTATATTTGAGAACATTTGTGTAAAGGTTCCGCGGCCACAATGTCTCATACCAATGTTCACAACTTTACAGTCTCTGTTTCAAATACAGGCCTTTGTTGGACACCAAGAACATCCAAAATAGTTTCAGCAACGCTGGACGGTGTTAAACATGATCGTTAAGATTGGAAAATCTGGAGTAGGAGACAACAAGAAGGAATTATTCACATGCAGAACCGATTTGTCACGCAAAGAAACGCAAGCGTTTGCATGTGTGCAGCTGGACAAAGATAGGTTCTATAGATTTCCATATGTGCTGCGTACAGTATACATATATGTATATTTATATAGAGAGTTAAATTACTTTAACGAGCTCTTATGTAATGATTGCGTTTGAGTGACATCCAGAGCTGTAAAACAGCTCCATCTACTGGCCAGATGTGGTACCGACGGTGAAGTTCCTGAGCGTTCCGGACATAAAAGCTGAGACAGTTCCGGAGCTTCAGAGCCAGAAGAAGAGGACAAAAGGTCAACTCAAGACTCCGGTGAAAATGCTGCTCTGCCCTCGTGGATTCCAGCCTGACTTGAGTCCAGTGACGGGCTTCTACTGGCCTGGGGTCACAGGTCAGCCCCCTGGTGACATGGCAGGCAGGACATTTTGAGGTAGAACCTGAAGGAGCTGAGGGGCCTGCAGGAGGCCAAGACTTTTCAGGAAGGAGACTGAGAGGGAGCTGAGCTTCAGGAAGATGATGGAGGAGACACCGGAGGAGGGTGTGTGCTCACACACGAGGACACAGAGGACAGGAGAACACGTGGACTCTGCTGATCCTGGACGTTCAGCAACTTTAGCGTGATGAAGGTTCACAAATGCTGGATCAATGCTAACATTTGATCAG
This sequence comes from Pao palembangensis, assembly GCA_015343265.1. Classification (NCBI taxonomy): domain Eukaryota; kingdom Metazoa; phylum Chordata; class Actinopteri; order Tetraodontiformes; family Tetraodontidae; genus Pao; species Pao palembangensis. Next base: position 12,111,901 of record CM027096.1, read on the forward strand.
CGCTCGTTCTGGCTAATGTTGATTATATTAAGTAGCATTTTTCAATATTGTACGATGGAACTGTTTTTACCATGTTTAGTAAATTTATTCTGAAAATAAACAGCTGGTACTCACTGATTTTCTCATATTGTGAAGAGACGTTGTGAACAATTGGCGTGAAGATAATTAGAGAAGTATTCTAGTGGACAGACTTGTGATCAACATTTAATCAGACAGATGTAGAACCTTCTGTGAAATATAAAAGTCTTAAAAATTCATGTCCGCTTCCTGGTTGATCTGCTGGTTAGATTCTTATGCTGTAATGCAGAAATTCTGTCGCTAGGTGGCAGGATTTCATTGTAAATATTTACCCAGGAACCTTCGCAGCACCTGGTCGCCATGGTGTCCAAACATCACACAATCAGTGGCATTCCTGTCACAAAGAAGGAAGCGGATAAGAGCTTAGCTGCAACCGTGGGGTATTTGTGGCGCTGGTGATGTGACATTAAAGAGCAGGCTGGCCGTGAGCAGCCACTCTTCCTCGCTGCTCCAACCCTCCTGTCTTCATATTCCAGGTCTAAGACTGCTCACTTCCCCATGTGCCAGCATGTTTATTAAAAAAAAAAGGAAAGAGGCGCTAAGCTTTGGGGAAGTAGGGCAGCAGCGAGCTCCAACGGCAGACCTCCCCCCAGTGTTCCTTTCAACATGTTCTCCAAAACAAGGACGGATGATGAAACCCTGCAAGAGGCCGACGCAGCGCTGCGTCTAAGCTGGTGGCAAATCCTGGCAGGAAAAGGGAATTTTTGAGTGCGGGGGCGAGGGGGGGTTTGGTTATGTGCTCACCTTTGGATGAACTCCCCAATGCATGCATGAGGAGGAGGAGGAGGAAGAAGAGCGGGAAGCGGAGGAGGAGGAAGAGGAAGGGGGACGAGGAAAAGAAAGTGCAGGATAAGCTCAGCAAATCATTACACACACACTGTGTACTTCTATCATTGTAAGGACATAATGCACATAATTACCAGCCCCTAACCCTAAGCGTCCCTACTAACCCCCTGACCCCTGACCCCTGACCCTGACCCTGACCCAGTTCTGCCCCAACCTTAAACAGGCCTCTGGAGTTGTGAGGACCAGCTAAAATGTCCTCACGTTGCTAGTAGAATGAGTATTTTGGTACTTGGTATGTAGCAAGTACAAGAACACACACACACACACACACACACACACACTTAACAGATACACTTCCTTGTTCTGTCGCTCACAGAGATGATTTTTAATGCTCCATAATCCCTTCAACACATAAAAGCGATATCTGTCTATCTGTGTAAGTGTTTCTGACAGTCAGCAGTGTACACACACACACACACACACACACACACACACACACACACGTGTGCGCGCTTCCAATCGCAGCCAATTAACAGCCTACGATGCTGAGCCAAAACAGGAATAACTGCATGTTGATGAACTGCTGCTGCTGTGTGTGTGAGTGTGTGTGTGTGTGTGTGTGAGTGTGTGAGTGTGTGAGTGTGTGTGTGTGTGTGTGTGTGTGTTTGTCTGCACTGCAGAGCTGCTCACAAATTCCTGTCACGTCTGTGAGCCTCGATTAAGACGTTGCTCCAGTTTTCGAACAGACACGTGGGGGGAGGCAGCAGAGGCAGCTGTGTGTGTGTGTGTGTGTGTGTGTGTGTGTGTGTGTTTTGGGGTAGAGAAGAGAGCGGTGGGGAAGCTGGAGCTGCTCTGAGCTGCTGAGATGTTTCAAACGTTCTGCTGTCTGATGGCGTCGCCTCTAAACTCCTGAATGAATCATGGCAGCTTCACTTTCAGGAGTGTCTCACCGGCGCCTCCTGAGGCCACCTGCTGTGTTGCAGCTTGATTGTGGGTGGTGTTCGCGTCTCTTGTAGCCCAGCCTCGATTGTGGGTGGTGTTCGCGTCTCTTGTAGCCCAGCCTCGATTGTGGGTGGTGTTCGCGTCTCTTGTAGCCTAGCCTCTCTACCGAGGTGTTTCCTCGTGATGTTCCTGGTGACAGGAGCCTCTGAACCATCGTATGGTGCTGTTATGCCAATCAGACATGACCTACCAACGCTAAGCTAGGGGGCGCTCTAGAGCTAAGCTATCTTAATGGGGTCCAAGAGGGACATGGACTCAGACAAGTGTCCAAGGCGTGTGTGGCTGGAGTCAGCATGGTGGGACACACCAGCAGCCACCACAACGCTGATGAGGACGCCATCTGTCCCCGTCAGCGGAGTGTTCAACATTTCAAAATAAACGTGTAACAACTCACAGTTTAACTAACGCTACGCCCTGAACACGCGTCTGCCGGCATCCTGCTGCGCGCTGCATCTGCTCCACCGTTCGCTGCACCCTCCAGCCGCTCCACGCGCTCCTTTGTTCTCCACGCCAGCGCTTTTGTTCTCCGTCTGTCTGCGGTTCTGGATGAAACAAGTCCACACGGGGACAACGGTTGGGTGGATGGATGGATGGATGATGGGTGGATGGATGGATGGATGATGGGTGGATGGATGGATGATAGATGTGTGGATGGATGGATGGATGGATGGATGATGGGTGGATGGATGATGGATGATGGATGGACGGATGGGTGGATGGATGATGGATGATGGATGATGGATGGATGGATGATGGGTGGATGGATGGATGGATGATGGGTGGATGGATGGATGGATGGATGGATGGATGATAGACGGGTGGATAGATGGATGGATGGATGATAGATGGGTGGATGGATGGATGGATGGATGGATGATGGGTGGATGATGGATGGACGGATGGATGATAGACGGGTGGATAGATGGATGGATGGATGGATGGATGATAGATGGGTGGATGGATGGATGGATGATGGATGATGGATGGATGGACGGATGGGTGGATGGATGATGGGTGGATGGATGATGGATGGATGGATGGATGGATGATGAATGATGGGTGGATGATGGATGGATGGATGATGGATGGATGGATGATAGATGGGTGGATGGATGGATGGATGGATGATGGGTGGATGGATGATGGATGATGGATGGATGGACGGATGGGTGGATGGATGATGGATGGATGATGGATGGATGGATGGATGATGAATGATGGGTGGATGATGGATGGATGGATGATAGATGGGTGGATGGATGGATGGATGGATGGATGATGGGTGGATGGATGATGGGTGGATGGATGGATGGATGATAGACGGGTGGATGGATGGATGGATGGATGATGGGTGGATGATGGATGGATGGATGGATGGATGATAGATGGGTGGATGGATGGATGGATGGATGATGGGTGGATGGATGATGGATGGATGGATGGGTGGATGGATGAATGGACAGATGGATGGATGATGGGTGGATGATGGATGGACGGATGGATGATAGATGGGTGGATAGATGGATGGATGGATGGATGATAGATGGGTGGATGGATGGATGGATGATGGATGATGGATGGATGGATGGATGGGTGGATGGATGATGGGTGGATGGATGATGGATGGATGGATGGATGATGAATGATGGGTGGATGATGGATGATGGATGGATGGATGGATGATGAATGATGGGTGGATGATGGATGGATGGATGGATGATAGATGGGTGGATGGATGGATGGATGGATGATGGGTGGATGGATGATGGATGATGGATGGATGGACGGATGGGTGGATGGATGATGGATGGATGATGGATGGATGGATGGATGATAAATGATGGGTGGATGATGGATGGATGGATGG
>CM027096.1:12140613-12178113 GCA_015343265.1 Pao palembangensis
TGAGTTAATGAGTTAGTGAGTTAGTGAGTTAATGAGTTAGTGAGTTAATGAGTTAATGAGTTAATGAGTTAGTGAGTTAATGAGTTAGTGAGTTAGTGAGTTAGTGAGTTAATGAGTTAGTGAGTTAATGAGTTAGTGAGTTAGTGAGTTAATGAGTTAGTGAGTTAGTGAGTTAATGAGTGTACCTCCTCAGAAAGGAGGAGGACGCCTCTTCATCACAAGGAGGAAAACAGGTGTTTCCACCAGCGAGAGGAGCGTCCTGCCCTCCTGAATCAGTCAGACTCCTCCAGCTGATCGTAGTTATTACTCTCCCTGTTGGCCTCAGCTGTCCAGCCTCTCAGAAGCTCTTCCTGTCCGACAGGAAGTCCAGCTCTTTGTTGTCTCACCAGGGCTGTAGCCACGGTAAACACAGAGAGAGCAAACTCCTCCTCCAAGATCACGATGCTAACGGACACGTGCTTGGCCGGTGAAGGCAGGTGTGGGGCCGACGCTGGCGCGAGCGGCCGGCCTGAGGTGACTCCCGCGGACGCCATCTTTGCGTGCAAACTGGCACTTAGTGCTCATGTTCACAGCGGTGTAAACTCACAGGCCTCGGTCTGTGTGTGTGTGTGTGTGTGTGTGTGTGTGTGAGTGTGTGTGTGTGTGTGTGTGTGTGTGTGCGTGCACTCCAGGGCTCATGTTTTATTGACGTGCACTCCTCGGAGGACAGCTGAAGGCGTTGCGAGCGCGCCTGCGGAGAGCTGCGTGTTGTGGCTGAGGGGAACTGTAGCGATCACACACAGATAAAAACATCACAACACAGAGAGCACGGATACGCCACCACGGGGTGGGGGGGCACGCCGGCGCCACGCACGTGCAGTCATGTGACTCACAGCGTCTCCTTTCAGGTGAAATCAAGTAATTATATCTGAGTGGAAACGAGCTGCTCGCAGATGTTCCTTCATGCAGATGTTGTGAAGTTTGGAAACACCGTCGAGAAGGAGCCTCTTCAGGAACGTGGACGACCATGCGTCCACATGGACATGGCATACAAGCGTGTGAAAAATGTCAACTTCCTGTCATCCTGACATGGTGATGACATCACTTCCTCCCAGAACAGCTCCCCTGCTGATCACACCTGATCAATTATTAATCAGTCTGCAGCCTCGTCCACATCGGATCAATTAAAGCTCCTGCTTTTACAGTCAGGTCACTGCTAAATTCCCCCCAGAGGCTAATCAGGAAGAAGTGGAACACACACACACACACACACACACACGAGCATAAATGACTGCTGCCCCCTGCAGGTTAACAAAAACAAACGACTGAAATTTGCTAATGAAATAAATTGGTCTTTGTTTTGAAGCTCCACCCAGAGAAGTTCATTAATTGCTCACACACACACACACACACACCATGACAGTAAGTGGATTTATTCATGTGTACTGATGGTGAGGCAGGAACCTTCGTGTTACACGTACGTTTGTGACACTGAGCACTGATTGGACGTAGATTCAGAAGACGTCAAACGTCCTGACAGCTTGTTTTCTTTATTCCAGCTCAGCTTAGTTCCAATAATAATAATAATAATGATAATAATAATGATGATAATAATAATAATAATAATAATGATGATGATAATAATAATAATAATGATAAGAATAATAAGAATAATAATAACAACAATAATAATAATAATAACAATAATAATAATAACAATAAGGCGCGTCTCATTACCTCCTAACTAATAATAATCAGCGTCTGCTCTCGGTGCAGCGGGTGCCAGCTGGAGGAGCTGACGCTGGTTTCTCTTCATGCGTCCCATCAGGCTCTTGATCCCTTCCGTGTTCAGCAGCTCGTCTCCAGTGATGCGGCCCAGAGCCGTGGTCATCTCCTCCATCACCTTCATCACAGGCTCCAGCAGGACCTGACGCCGGGTGTGCAGCTCCACCGCGCTCCCCACCCCACTCAGCACCCCCAGATGATGGACAACTCTTCTCATCTTAGCCTGGACCTCAGCTACCGCCTCCCGCCTCCCGCTCAGAGCTCGCAGCTCGGCCTCCAAACGATGGATGTTGTCGTCGGCCTCTCCAATTTTGCGTTTGGTGTCAAAGATCTTGCTCTGGTACTCGGACACTTTCTTGCGGTACGAGCTGACCTCAGATTCACAGCTGTCCACCTCTGCTCTAGCGGCGCGGATGCTGTTGCAGGCCTGCTCCATGTCTGCTTCACCAGCCAGAGCCAGAGGGACTCCTGAAACAACAGGACAGGTGGAGGTCAGCCTGTTCCCGTGGCAACCTCAGTCCCATGCATCATCTGCACCCAGTTTAAAGCTTCAGTTACTCACCAACAAACGGGCCGACCAACGGGACGAACATCAGACCAATTCCCACGTTCCTCCTCACCTCTGCATCATCTCTCTTCTTCTTCTTGCTCTCTAAAGTTTCCTCTGCTGATTCCAGGTTTCTCCTGTGGGTGCTCAGAGCATCTCTGAGGTTCTCCAGAGTAGACCTGTAGGAGCCCAGCTGCTTCTGCAGGTTGTCTAACCTTAGCTCTCTCTCCTTCTTCTTCCTTGCTAAACTGCCCTGCTCTGCAGTCAGAAGCTCCGTCTGCCTGTCCAGGTCTGCTAGCTCACCTGCAGCTATGCTCTCAGATCTTTCCATTTGCTGCTTCATGTTTACGATCTGTCTGCGGATTTCACGGAAGGTCTGACTGTCAGGAAGGACGTCTGCACGGACACGGAGGAGGATCTCTGAAGCCTCATTGAAGGACTGGAGGCCGCTCTTGAGCGGGACAATCACAGCCTGGGCCAGCCTCCTCAGCTCCCTGTCCTGGGAACCTACAGAAGTGTGAGGACAGAACGTTAGGGCTGAGAAACTGGACCCAGCAGACTCAACTACTCGTGTCAGGGTGACTAAAGGCCCCAGGGACACACAAGCATGTGTCATGTCATGTTTCTGGACTCTGCAGATCCTCCCTACACCCTGCAGAAAACACAGGCGGAAGAGTTTCAGACCTGCAGCTATGTTCCTGGGGATCCACCCTCAGGTGACCTGCTGGGCACCCACAACCACAGAGCAAGGGAACAAGCTGCACGTGCTCAGGATGAAGAAACCTCTGCTTAGGTCAACCTGTGCTTCCTACAGTCGGCTCCTGTCGTTAACAGGCAACCTTTGCGCCTGTTCTCCTGCCCTCACTCATCTGCTGCTGACTCCTCCTGGCTCATCAACCCTTCTCTCACTGGCAGGTGGGTGTGTGGTGGCCCACCTGTATTCACAGCTGTCACAGCTGAGTGATTCCTTCGAAAGGATGATTGAGGAATTGCTTCTTCCACCAATCTGAAGGCGTCCATCCTAAAAAGAGATGATAAGGCCTTGATGATATTTGGCACTCCGTCCAGGTCCATGTCGTCTGACCAGCCTGCCATTGCTTCCTTCAACAGCTGTCTGTAAAGAAAACATGAATCCACACCTGAATCTTTACACGCAGACCCATCTGTGTGTGCACATCCATCAGAAGTGACGTCATCTTTTGCAAACAGCACTGATCTCCTGAGGCAGAGCTGAGCATCCTCACCTGAAACATCTCTCCGTCGTCTTGCTTCCCTGCACCTCACACACACCTACACACCCTCCTGAACTCAGGTCAGAGACATCTCTGCCCACCTTCAAATCACATCTGGCCTTCCCCTCACAAACTGGTACATTCTGATGAAGTTTGTTTTCTTTAAATGCTTGATTCCTTTTTAAATAATATTCATGCTTGTATGTTGTAATTTATTTTATTCCCGTGCCTCTAAGGTGAACTTGAGAGCCCTGAAGAGAACATATAAAAAAGGTATCATCCTGGTTTTGATTTCCCTGGGGTCCAGGGGCTTTCATTCATCCACACCAGCACACTGGACTAAAAGAAGAACAGGCTTAATTACGTATAGTTGTTTGAGTGGTTGAACGTGTGCATCATATTTTTCCTGTCGCTATAAATGTATCAAAGCAGTCACACAGTCTTACAGCATTTAGGAAATAAAAGTACAAATGTGACACGAGGCTTCATCAGGTCTGCTACTGGTGCAGTTCCGAGTCTCGGCCAGCAGGTGTCAGACTCTCCCACACATTTTCGAAGCTGATAACAGCGTCTAGGTCCTCGTCTGCAGCGCTTGTTAGACAGGGCCAAGAGCCTGCTGTTTTCATTAAGAACTTCAACAAAAATGTCTCAGTACATGTAAATGTTTCTCACAAAAACAGAAAATAAGTGTGCAAATCATCCGCTACAGCTGTTAATATAGAAATCATTAGTTCTTTGGTAAATAGAATAGAATAGAATAGACTTTATTCATCCCACAGTGGGGAAATTCTTTTATTATTATTATTATTATTATCATTATTATTCATCCGCTATCTTAGTTTAAGTCGGGGGGTGTGGTCTGTTGACGTGTTTATGTAGATCCCGGGCAACTTCACAACTGGCCGATCACGGGGGAGCAAATGCCATCGTCATCAGTAGCTCCTCCCACTACCCAACCCTGCTGCGCGTGACGTCAGACTAACGGAAAACAGGCAGGACTCGGAGGTGAAAGCTAAAGTGGAACATTAGCTCTGAAAGTCACCCAACACACAAGCTAACGGGCTTCATGGCTGCATTTCAGCGTCTTTATTCCTGCTGCTCCTGCCTGGGGCTTCATTAGCACCAACACATGTCGGTTAGCAGCAGCTGCTTAGCTTCATCGTGACGCAGCATGTTTTTGTCACCATTGGTTGTTTTCGGCCGCGTGCTCTGGAAAGTGTGATTATCACTCAATTCTTGTGTCGCGTGTGTAATAAAGGTGGATTACCTGAGCTTGTGGACAAGGTTAATCTGTGGAAAGCTGCAAAGAAAGAGAAGCCGGATGAGCACAAAGTTTTGAATTCAGCCCGTTGGACCACATCGGTCGGACAAAGCTGCTGTCCCTGAGAAGGTCAACTTCAGAGGAGACATTAGACACAAAGCATCAGTAACGATCAGCGGTTTGATTTGATGGCTAGGGGCGTGGCCTCCGCAGAAGCGGCGACTGAAAGTGAAGGAAAACTTCTCCTTCCAGTCGGTGTTAATGGTTCCCCTCAGCACACCAGTTTAAACCAGTGTGCTTCCAGAAACCCGAACCCTTGTTCCATAAATGTGATGAATCCTACCTTCTCTGCAGAGACGTTCTGGACTCTGGGGCAGCGGAAGGAGTTTGAGGCTGGCTGCGCCTGCAGGGACCCTTAAATAAAGTTTTTACTTTCACTTTCAAAGTGACGGGGTGGGGGACAGAGGAGGACAAACAGACCATATATGAAGCCAAACGCTGACTAGAAGCAGGGCAGGGACCAGGAAAACACACTTGCTTCATGGAAGAGATGTCAAAACAGCTGACAACTTGAATCATGATAACCAGGTGACAGCTCCTGCTAAATGAGTCCCTCATGCAGCCACAGATAGGCGATGGGTCTGGTCCATCCTGTCCTGTCTCTGGTTGGAGCAGGTCAGCTGGACCTCCTCACCTTATCTGGGGCCTCTGTGCTCCATGTCCTTGGAGGACGTGAGAAGAGGCCCTGTTTGTTGGAAGCACAGATGCAGCCAACCAAAAACAAAACAGGGTCCAACAGGAGCAAACGTGCCACAGATTCACTCACGGAAGCGCCCCAGGCCTCCTCTCACATCCAGCCACGCTGACGTAGCTGATGGTTGTGTGCTCACATGAAGGAGAACAAAGCTTTGATCAGCTGAAATGTGATTGGTAGTCAGTGATCATCGGAGCCAGAAACGTCTCGGAGAATTTTCATTTCTTTAAAGTCGGATTTTTCTGTTGATTATTCCAGTTCCTGTCAGATCTGTTTGGTGACCACCATTAGCCTCCGTGCACCAGGAGAACAGGTCTCCTGAGAACACGTGCACTGATCACCGTCCACATCAGGAACCGACCTGATTTTCTGGCTGAAAACACTAATTAGGTCCATTAATGAGCCTGGTCCAGGGAGAGTTTCTTTCAGGTTAATAACTGAGGAGATGTAATCTTCTTTTTGAAAGTTTATTCACTTGTGAACAGAAACTCTTCTTCCTGTCTCCTGATTACTTTCAGCCTTTTCTGTGGAACAGGCCTGTTGCTCCCCCTGCTGGCGAGCAGCAGCACTACCTTTTTCACAAAAAAGATTATTTTTTAATCTTATTTTGGTGTATTCACCGCGTTTTCTGCCAGAAAGAAAGTCATTCAGGTCGTGAGAACAAGTCCAGGACCCGATCAAAGATCTTTAAGGAGGTCTCACTCCTACCACACATATTTCCCCACCAGGGTTTTGCTCCTGACCACGCCCACCGGCAACGGACCCACCAAATACTCAGTCTGGTTTTCAGCCTGACAATAAAGTTTAGACAGTCTGTCAATGTTATGTTTCAACATCCCATAACAACAGGAGGTTATTTTGGTGAATTTGTGTATTCTAACTAGACAGTTTAACAGAGGCCGACGTCTTCCTGTTGTCTGTTTCTCCATCCTGAAGCTTCATTTCATCTCAAACTGTTGATGATGTTGTTGAACACACAAGGGGTTTGTGGGTAATCCACAGGAGGTGTCAGTTGCCATGGTAACAGGGAGAGGAGGGACCAGCTCCATCTTTGATCTAAAGCGCAAACCAAAGGTAAGAGGACCAACAGCTCACCTGAGTTCTCCTACAACAGCACCAACACCTACTCAAGATCTGTCGCAGACGTCCACCGGTGGCGCCGACAGCCCCTCTGTGAACGCCGCATTTTTACTGGCTCTGCAGACACCCTGAGGGACACAACCATGGGCCGTTACTCATGCCTGCTTCCCATCTGTCACTCATTGCTCGGCTTACCTCACTTCCTTATAAGGTATTTCCTCTGTTTGTCTGTCAATCAAACCATCAGGCTCCACCAGCTGCTTCCTGTCCACACACACACACAGGTTGTCATCCAACTATCCGTGCCTCATCGATGGGTGGAGCTAACGTCCGACTCACTGAACGTGTCGCCATGTGACAGCATCAGGACTCCGTCTGTGTAACGTAGGTTAGCATTAGCGTTAGCAAGACCTGGATGACAAATGAATCATGTGACATTCAGGCTGTTGTCATGATGCGATCAGACAACATTTTCCGTTTACGTACGATCTGGCTCGGCATCGACAGGCGGCGTCGGGACTCCGCCCACCCTGCTGACACCTGCAGGAAAACAGGAAGCAGGCTGTTCAAAGGCTGACCGACTACAAACATGGTGACAGCGATCTTACCGATGCTTTGTTCTTCTTCTGCAGCGCTCGCTGGAAACTCTCTCTGATTCGCCGCCACTGCTCGTGTTGCCATGGGAACGAGACCTGTTGGGTGAGAGTCCTACTAATTATTCAGTGATATTATACTAAATACCTTTCCACACCAACAGTCTCTCAGCCGTTTGAGCGGGAGTCGTGCACACCTCCTGGCGCGCTCTCTGATTGGTCGGTCTCCATCCAGACTTCTGCTCCTGCTAAAAAAACACAGAACCTTCATCCGTTCAGCTCAGAAACTTCTTCTCAGGTCATCTCTGCCGCTCTCACCTCTGCACGCTCCCTCTGTCGTGTTGGTCTTTGTTCTCTTTGATGTTGGGGGGAAATTTGGGGTTGAAAAGTCCACTGCAGGTTAGAATAAGATGAGGTCAGTTTCTACGCGATCCGACTGAAGTCAGATGATCTGTTTTTTAGATGCTTGGCCAACCTGAAAGAGCCACTGATCTCCCATGGTGCACCTGGCTTCCAACGCTCTTGCTCTCCTCTGTCCAGTCTGCAGGAGAGGAGTTACATCACGTGACTGTGTCACATGACCATCGCATCCGCCTCATCCTGCTCCCTCACCTCTGAACAGCAGGGGGTGCTGTCTGCACCCTGGCCGGTTCACTGCTGATGCGTTCTGCCTGGCCCACTTTGAAACCAATTAAAAATGTAAACTTGCAAAGATTCATGGAACAGTTACCAGTTTGATGAGGGACGGATCCTAATATTGATGCTGATCTTAGTGTTAGCTAATCTTAGCTGTACCAGAATGACGTTTCCTACAGACGTCTGCGGTCCTGAAGCTGCCGCCTTTGTTTTTCCACATACCAACGTTCAGACGAGGAAGAGCCAAACTGGGCAAAAGAGCAACAGCGCATATGAGAGAGAGAGTTACAGTAATAACCACAGGAACAATAATAACATTAGTAACAAACGTACCTGTTGTATTTCTGTTTATGTAGAAACTCACTGGATTCTGACAACCTGATGGAGACATGGAGACGTACAGGTGAGTCACTCTGTGTGTGTGTGTGTGTGTGTGTACCTGAACTTGTGATGTTCAACACAACATTTCCACAGGCGTTTACAGTGGGACCGGTCAGCTGCCTGGAAAAAGAACGACGTCTCTGAACCCTGAAAGAGAAGATTCTTCTGCTGTTTCCATCGAGCGAGAAAAAAGTTTGTAAACATTTCGGAGGATCTTTTATACACCGTACTCACATTTTTTCTGATAACTCGGAGTTGAAAAGTCTCATTTTTGAAGTGAAGTTTGGTGATTTTCTGCCTGAAAGAAAGTCATTCAGGTCGTCTGTTAGCCGGCAGCAGCTCGTTAGAACGTTAGAACGCGTTCTACAACACACAACCAGGACCCGATCAAAGATCTTTAACGAGGTCTCGCTCCTACCAGACATATTTCCCCACCAGGGCTTTGCTCCTGTAGATGACCACGCCCACCGGCGATGGACCCACCAAATACTCCGTCTGGTTCTCACCCTGACAATAAAGTTTAGACAAAGTCTGTCAATGTTCTATTCCAACATCCCATAATACCAGAAGGTTCAAATGTCACATTCCACCATACATAATAAAATCAAAGAGCAAACAAGTGATTGATGATCTCACATAAACTGTAAACAAGAAGACTCCGAACATCTGCAGCGAACTGCAGAGAGACAGGAAGTGACCCTGAGCTTGAGGGCGAGAGACCCTGCTGGACAGGGAGAGAGACAGATACACTCGTTTGTAATTCAAATACTAGGTCATCATTTCTGCTCTTTGTGACTTTCTTCTTTGGGGTTTTATCACTAACCTGATCTGAACTTGTGGGTCCTCCTGGTTCCTCTCAGCATCGCTGTGCTCGTCTCGCTCAGCTGGAATCAAAATACGGACTAGTGAATCCGAGATGATCTGATGTCATTATGATTAATAAAATGTTTTTCTTACACAACATCATCAGAGCAGACAGTCTGGGTTTGAGGTGGGCGGGACAAGGAAGACGACCACGCCGGACGTCCTGACAAACCTGCAGAAAAAACTGATATCTGACAGAAACCACAAGAAAAATGTGATTTATTAATGGAGAAAGACCATTATAACTGAGGAACACATGGCTGTTACTGATGTCAATACCGTGCAGCCTCATCTGTCAGCTTCGACGGGTCTTCTGAGTAAAATTTCACTCCAAAATAAAAAATATACGGCGGTCCAACTATAAACAGGAGCAAAAGAGGAAATTAGCCAATTGTTCTGAAATAAAAATAACCAAATCACAAAAATCAACAAAACACGAGAAATGAATCGCCCAATCAGCAGAGACGGAAGTCAGACTCCAGAAATGCCATGCCCTTCAAAATAAAACAGGAAGCTAAGAAATAACCTTAGGCTCTTAATGTTAAGACATGCCAGATGAAAGGAAAAGAAAAAGTCGGTGCGATAAATGACGTCTTGGATTTCATAAGGTGAAACTTACGGAGGTCTCGATGTTGATGGAGAGTTTTTAAAGGGTCGAGCCATTGCTGCTAGAACCACAAACAGGTGAGCTAACGCTAACAACCAGAACGAGACCGAAGCAGAGCCTCACCTGAAACATGGATGAAAACAAGTTTTGCTTTTCTCACCGTTTGTTGTTTGTCATCGCAGAATCTGAGACCGAAGAATCGGACCTGGACCAGACTCAGGTGAGAGCACACCTGCTGCAGGACGGCCGCCGCCTTCGTTCGTTTCTGCATTAAAAAAAACAACCCACTCTTTATTACCTCATTAACACTTTCAAAATTACAATCTGGATTCTAAGATGGCAAAACTAAAAATATATTTCGAAGAAATCTGAATCCGATCATAAATAATATATGTAGTTAACATGTAGAGCATTCAGGGAAAAGTTACGTCAGACTTACGGTTAGAGAAATATAAAAACAGGGAAAATTACGTCATTTAGAAGTTAAAAACAAAGTTTTAATTCACCCTGAATCCTCCTTCAGACGTTAGAGTCAGTGTTGTCTCGTCCAAAAGGAGAATTTCCCCATAAAATTCCTCTCGGTTGCCACGGAAACAGGCCATCTTTCATTCAGACAGAAACTGAGGATAATCTGTTCATTCTGCATCAAACAGATTCTTTAGAAAGACACAAACAGGTAACAGATCGCTCAAGTTTAGATTATTTTGTGTAAATAAATGTTATTCAAAGCACCAAAGTGTGACAATTAAAGTCTGTCGCATCTTGATGACGTCACACAACTTTAAAATAAGTATAAAACTTTATATGAAAAACTTTATTAATAACAAAAAGTTAAAGTAATAAATGTGACGTTTATGTCGACGTTATTTAACATTTCTTTTCCATTCCTTACATTAGCTTCTTCGGTGTTAGTGATGAATATTGATATTTGAAATGAATGTTGATATTGACAGAATTGTTCTAAATCTGCTCATTCCGTCACTTGCAGCATGTATCTGTCTTTCCTTCCTTTACCTTTAATCGACTCTTCACGTTTCTTCTCCTCTTTTGTCCTTTTTCAGCGCCTGTCCTTCGCGTTTACGTCCACACTTTCTGCTTCTTCTTCTCTTCCTCTTTGTTGTTGCGTTTCCATGGAAACAACCCGCCCATTACCTCGGTGATTTCGCTTTTAGAGGAATTTAGTCACATCTTACGTGTTGTTGAACACATATTTCTGTTTTCTAAATGTCGAAATCTTTTAGTTCATTAATTTAATGGCGTCTACTAAGTCGTTTCTTGATTACGAAAATATAAAAAGAATGAACGGATATTCCTCTATTTAAATTTTATTGAGCATATCTGTTTTTATTACTCATTATTTGTCCAAGAGTGGGTACATACGTTAAAGCTCCTTTAAATAAGGACACATTTAATGTTATCTGCTCAAATTTCAAGAACTTTGTTTTCACCGAATACGTTCAAACTTTTGGAAATACTAAACTTTATTTTCACATTCTAGGACATTTTATATATTATTCAAATTTTCAGGTTCACAGTTGGGACCTTAAAAGTTTACTGGATATTAATAACATTTTACAAATCAACTCTGAAACATGAATGTGAAAACGACCACATGCTAAATGTGACACTGAGCCAACACACTTGTTAAATTTAGATTGCTGCTTTCACGATTTCTTAACATAATAATTCTCTGCTGTGAGACCTTTTCACTGGTTGTACTGGTCGAACTGGTGATGATCTGCCCAGCAGAACCTGAACTGGAAGTTCAGCATTTTGTTAAATGTGTACAATAAATGATTTAAGTTACTTCACAAAACATTTAAAAATAACAATTCACAAATATTTCCTATTTTCAAATAATTACATTTAAAATATCATCTACATCTAGAGTTATAAAAGAATAAATTAATGACAGTTATGAAAAATGAAGAAATGCTGCTGCTGATGATGATGATGGTGATGCTGCTGATGATGCTGCTGATGATGATGATGCTGATGATGAAGAAGAAGCTGGTCTACTGCGACAGGCTGCTGAGGCTCCGATTGGTGGACAGAAAGTTGCCCATGAAGCTGGGAACCTGCAGGCCTGTGGTGACGCTAATCCCTCCGCACCAAACCTGCATCAGAGGGTCACATGTGTTACCACGGCAACAGTCCAGGCTAGGAACCTGGGTAAAACAGGGTGTTAGTGCACGGTAGCACGGTTAGCGCAGTACTGACAGTGAAGGCGGGCACCAGCGGCTGGTTGAACTTCGTTTTGAAAGCGTGAAGAAGGCGAAGTCGATCAACGTCGATGAAAATTAAATCACCTAAACACAGAAACGTTTTTCACTTGGAGGCTGCCAACGGCGTCACATGATCAGACACATTTGAAGCAAACGTATCCGGATACCGTTGCTGCAGTCACAGTAGATTCCGATTCGCTGAGGCAGCGGCCAATCCAAAGCCTTGGCTCGGTTGTTGTGCTTCACAGACAAGGAGGTCTGCAGCCACTGGCTGGCGTGGAGACACCACGAGCCTCCGCTCTTCCCTAATTGGTCAAAACGCCCCAGACTTGCTCTGTAAGCCACGCCCACACTGAAGGACTTCCAGTCCAGCAGAGGGCAGAGTTCCCAATAGTGACAACCTCCAGCAATCTCCTGGTCACCTGGAAGAGAAATACTGGTCACGGAGGTGTGTGTGTGTGAGTGTGTGTGTGTGTGTGTGAGAGTACCCAGCACTGTGTAGGAGTCTCCGGTGAATCGATCTCGTCCTGCTCGATTCCCTGACGTCTTACTGGGTGACGGCGTTGCGCTTCTGCTGCTAATAAAGTTAAAATCAGGAGTTTTAGTATCACAACGGCGTGAACGAGCGAGAGAAGGAAACACTGAAACAGCCAATGAGGTCAAGCCAAGCGATGATGCAGCAAAGAGGGATGAAAAATACAAATTATAAAAGAAAAACTGAACTTTGCTCTGAATTAAACAGACCATAATTCGCCAACTATTCAGCGAGAATACTCGAGTTGATTAAAACAATGTTTTTAATCCACAGTTTTAGAAACATTAATAAAACGTGATGAAATATCTGAGGAGTGGATCAGCTGATGTCAGCAGTGATGTGGAGTGAGAAATGGCTGATGGGACGTGACTGTGAGACATCGGTTGCTAGGCAACCAGTCAGTTTCTACCTGAGTGGGGAGACTGCAGAAGGCCAGAAAAGACACAAAGACAAATATTTACAGGATATTATTTGGATTTGGTGACAGATAAAACTGTTTGTCGGTGTTAATCTGTTACTTTGAGGTGAAGGTTAGAAACAATCGGAGGTTGTCATGACGACTCTCACAATAAGACATAACCTGACAGGAGGCAAAAACAAATCTGCTGGAACTATTATGGGTCAACGCGTCTGGCTGATGTTCCTCATCAGAAATGGTTTTACCTGCTTTTATTCTCTTTCCCTCTCAGTCGGGGGTCGTGACCTTTGACCCCCTGTGGCTCCCAGGTCACTGTGTTGCCTTGGACCTTCAGCTCAGCGTGAGCTGTCAGCACGTCAAATCCAAAGTTAAATGCTAGAGAAGAAAAAAGGGGGTAATTGGGTCAACACCTTATAGACTTTATTAAAATAACACCCGTGAAGAGTGGAGCCCAATGCTGCCACCTTGTGGCCACTCTGACAAATTACAGTTATTCACATAGAAAACAGCTTGAACCTTCATTTGACAGCTACTTTCCAAGTTAGAACTTTATCATTATTGATCGTTTGGGGTTACCTTTTGTTTCCAAGGCAACCGGCTCAGAGAACTCCCCAGCAGCTGTTTTGTTTCGGGCTCGAACTCGAACGACGATGAAGTCAGAGTCGAACTTGAGGCCTGAAACATTTTAATAATTAAATTAATCATTTCATCAGGCTAGTGAGTTAGCATGCTAACATGAGCAGCGTGTTTCTCCTTGTTGGAGCTCCTCTGACCTGACACGGTGACCTGTGTGTCTCTGATGTCATGGATTTTTTCCCAGCAGGCCCCTCCTGCCGCCGTCACTGAATGGCTGTGGTTTGTTTTCCGGTATTCGAGCTCGTAGTGTTCGACGGGTCCGTTGGTGGTGATGTCATCAATGTTGTTAGCTTCACAAGCTGGTCGCCAGGAAACTGTGACGGTGTTGTCACAGACGAGGCAGCTGGAGGCGTTGATCTCTGGAGCTCTGGGAACTGCAGCAAGGTCCAGAGTCACTGAGGGATCCTCTCGTCATGCTAACGAGGACCAAGGTCCAGAGTCAGACGGATCCTCTCGTCATGCTAACGAGGACCAACAACAACTAGCGCCAGGATAGCTACCTCTGTGATGTCACTTCCATCTGGACATCCTGGAACAGACTCACCTGGCAGGAAGTGGAGCCTCTGAAGCCCCGCCCTCTCAGCACTGAAGTCCACAGTGTATTGTGACATGTTCTCTGACGCCGCCAGACGAGTCGTCAGCCGGAATGCCGGCGCCATTGTTACCCTGGCAACAGGAGGAGGAGATGACTACTTCTTTTCAGAAGACAGAAATGAATTCTCTGATTGAAGAGGAAATGATAAATAAATAAACAAGACCACAGGCTTCACAAACCGTTCTTTGATTAGTTTGGCAGCCTGGAAGAGAGAAATCATGAATCAGGCTCTGCTGTGTCTGTGGAGGCTTAGAACAAGAGCGGAATCCTGACTGGATCTCTTCCTCTGGTCCTACCTTCAGGAACTCCTCTTCGTCGGTGATGGTCAGTGTTTTATTTGCAAACTCCAGGAGTTCCTCACACGACTGCAGAGCAAACTTTCCCTCTGAGAGCTGCTTCTGGAAGATCCCCGTTAGACACAACGATTCAAACAAGACAAACGTCAACTAAAGTCGACACACGCACCACAAACCAAAGCTACCTGTAGCTCCGCCTCTTTCCTCTGCGTCTCCTCTCTGATGACGTCACGCAGTTCCAGCCCTTTCTCCTCTAGACTGGATCGCAGCAGCTCAAGCT
Organism: Pao palembangensis; assembly: GCA_015343265.1. Lineage (NCBI taxonomy): Eukaryota > Metazoa > Chordata > Actinopteri > Tetraodontiformes > Tetraodontidae > Pao > Pao palembangensis. Next base: position 12,155,318 of record CM027096.1, read on the forward strand.
CCGCCTCCAGGTCGGACGCCACCTTACATGACTCATCCTGATTCCACGGCAAAGACTGGAGTTATACGCTAATCAGATGATTTTCTGACCCCGCCCCCTCGGCTCTGACCTGCAGGCCCGTCAGCGTGTTGTCCAGCGATTCCAGGAAGTTTTCCAGCTCTTCATTCTTATTGGACAACGTGCTGATGATCCGGCGCAGCGCTTCCTGTGGAGCACACAAGGTCAGCAGCCAGGAAGCCGTGCTAGGGTCCAACCTTGCTGTGACCCCCCCTCACTCATAAATGAGGATACTGGCGAAGTTACACACCGCTGACCAGCAGGGGGCAGCATAACCACACAATGGACGTGTCAGGTGACCAAGCAGCGGCTCGTCGTCAGGGATGACGTCACCACCGCTGGCAAATTCAGGTACACGTCCTTTATAGAAAGACGTACGTTTACAATGTTTAGTGTATAATGAAAGTGTTTCCTTCTGTGCCCCTCTTATGTGCCCCTTGCTGGGTCCTTCAGCTTCAGTGGAGATGGAGGTCACCCACGAGGAGGAGCAGGCGTGTGGACCTGGAATCAGTCAGCTGATTCCACAGTCAGCTGTGTGTTCACTCACACTGACGCAGCGATGCAGATCCATTTAGAGAGGTTTCAATAAGCGTCACAATTAAACTCCTGCTAAATTCTGGGGGGAAGGACAGAGAGTTCATGTGACAAGAGTGTGTGTGTGTGTGTGTGTGTGTGTGTGTGTGTTGGGGCGGGTCAGGTGACATTAAGAATAAAAGAGGTCGAGTTACCTGCAGTGAAATGAAACAGCTGATTAAATGTCCATACACACTGATAGTGCCTTGACCAGGGAGAGAGAGAGAGAGAGAGTCTTATCTCTAAATCCCCCATTCAAAGTGATGCTGACTCAACCATGGAGAGAGAGGACGGATAGAGAGACACTGAGTGACATTGACAGTTATATATAGAGAGAGAGACTTTGGCTGCTAACAGCTAGCTTATCCGCTCGCTCTTATCTCTCTCTCTCTCTCTGTCTTTTCCTCTCTCTCTCTCTCTCTCTCTCTCTCTCTCTCTCTCTCCTCCATGTGTTGCCTATGTCGCTCGCCCTCGACTGACAGATCAGATCTTATTGTTTCTTTCAATCGATTCTTACCTTTTGAGTGTCCATCACCTGAGCCAGTGGAGGAGGAAAAGGGGGGCGGAGCGGCAACAGGAAGTGAAGTCAAACAATTTTACCGCCCTACATCCTTTCTGTACTATCAAAATAAAGGTAAGGTCACAGAGTGACTTTCACGCTCAGGATTTAAAAGGATGATGTTGTCATGTTATTGTTGGTTCCTGCTGTATTAACTGTTTTTTTTTGTTTATTTTCTAAAGGGACCATTGAAATAAACGTCAGTGCTGCGGAGAAGCCAGTTTGGTGCATAGTGCTCCATGACCAGCAGGGGGCGACCGTCTACCATGAAGGCAGGTTGCGCGTGGACGCAAAAATACAATACAAAGATACACTTCGAATAAATAACCCTTCATGAGAACAAAAAACACACAGAATCACAGTTTTAGCCCACGGACAGACCATAATAGTTCAGGGTGATTGGACCAATCAGATCACCTGCTTCAACAGCATGACGACAGCGTCGTCATGGATACAGGAAGACGCTTCAACACCTGTGACGCCAGAAATCATCTTCTACTAAAAATATTCAATCACGGGAATAATTATTGATGGCTGGATTCACGTCAATGATCAGTTTATTTTCAGTATCAGGCACATTTACTCAGAATTATTAATTATTCTCACTGATTGATTGATGACTGATGATTCTGTTCACTTCTGATGGTGATGGTGGGGTTCATCACTGATTCCTTTTTTGAGGCCTTTACCGTTTGAATAACTGACAGGAAGCTCTGGAATCTGGCAGGAGAAGGTTGAGCTGGTTGGGCCGAGCCAGCAGATCCTGATGTACTGGTCTGACTGGTGAAGCCAGGTTGGAGAGGCGGAGACAAGCTGAGGTAAAGGTCTGTGGCTGAGACAGCAGAACCATTGTGAGGCTCAGGTGGACCCAACCGGACCTTCTTCTGGCTCAGAGATGGCAGAGGCTCCGAAGATCGAGCTCTTCATCAAGGTGAGAAGGGCCAGCGTCGTCATCAGGTTATAGATGAAGATTACTCTCATTTAATCCCTCACAAATAATCTACGCCTTAAATTCAGCAGCACCTCTGTTCTTGATGATTTAGTCACATTTTTAAAGTTCAGACCAACAAAAACCAGTTTGTTGTTCTGAGCGTCTTCATTTCATTCTGAATTCTGGGTATTTGAGTATAATTTAGACTTTTTTCAGATCATAATGTCACACTTGTTCTGTGTTTTATTTGTGTTAAGCATTGTTTTCTTGTTATTATTATTATTATTAATAATAATGACAGTATTTCCAGGCTGAACGTTTATAAGTTGTGATTTTTTTTTTACTAATGAAAATCAAAGCAGGTATTTCAGACATTTTTGTGGGCGGAGCCTCAGAGTGAGTCATGGAGGCTCCGCCTTTAACGGGTCTGGACCAGAACACCTGGACGCACCAGTGATCAATGAACTGGTGCTGAATGACAACAGACAGAAAAGATCCTCAAGGATGGTTCTGGACGACTGGTCTGGCGAGGACAGACCCTCCCCGTTCATGACCTGGCCCCTCCCATCTGTCAGACCGCCACCTCCAACCACCTCAGCGGCGGAGAGCAGAACCTTCCCGACACTCGGGAACTGTTCCAGACGCCTCCTTTCACATCCACCAGTTTGAACTGGTCCAACTGTCCTGTCTCTCATGTAGCTTCTTCTGTGTGTGTGTGTGTGTGTGTGTGTGTGTGTGTGTGTGTGTGTGTGTGTGTGTGTGTGTGTGTGTGCGCCAGGCCAGCAGTGATGGAGAGAGGGTCGGGAACTGTCCTTTCTGTCAGAGACTCTTCATGATCCTGATGTTAAAAGGAAGCAAATTCACGTTGACGACGGTGGACATGAAGAGGTGAGAGTGTGTCCTCGTGTCCTCGTCCAACACGCCTACATGCTGACACACAACCTTCTGCATGAGCTAATGTTGTCAAATCACATTTAAACAACAAGCACGGTCTGTTTTTCTCCTGAAACATTTATGGTCGGCCTGGTGGCGGTGCTGGTCAGAGTACTGTGGCGGTGCTGGTTGGAGTACTGTGGCGGTGCTGGTCGGAGTGCTGTGGCGGTGCTGGTCGGAGTACTGTGGCGGTGCTGGTTGGAGTACTGTGGCGGTGCTGGTCGGAGTGCTGTGGCGGTGCTGGTCGGAGTAGCGTGGCGGTGGCGGTGCTGGTCGGAGTACTGTGGCGGTGCTGGTCAGAGTAGCGTGGCGGTGCTGGTCGGAGTACTGTGGCGGTGCTGGTCAGAGTAGCGTGGCAGTGGCGGTGCTGGTCGGAGTAGCGTGGCGGTGCTGGTCAGAGTAGCGTGGCAGTGGCGGTGCTGGTCGGAGTAGCGTGGCGGTGCTGGTCGGAGTACTGTGGCGGTGCTGGTCGGAGTGCTGTGGCGGTGGTGGTGCTGGTACTGTGCTGAATCTGTCCTGAATCGCTGCGACTGAACCAGGAAACCGTTGCAGGGCGCCGCATCTGCTGAAGGACGTGGCTCCGGGCGCCCAGCCTCCATTCCTGCTCTACAACAAAGAGCTGAAGACGGACACCAACAAGATCGAGGAGTTCCTGGAGGAGGCCTTGGCCCCCCCTGAGTGAGACAGACGCCGTGTGTGTGTGTGTGTGTGTGTGTGTGTGTGTGTGTGTGTGTGTGTGGCTGTGACTGTCTCACACACACCAGCTCTGTCTTCAGTGCTTTCTCTGTGGCAGGTGTCCAAAGCTCTGCTGTCGCTACAAAGAGTCCAACAACGCCGGAGAAGACGTCTTCCTGACGTTCTCAGCCTTCATCAAGAATCCCAACCCCGCCTTCAACGAGAGTACGCACGTGAGCCGCCGCTCTGCTACCTCCTCTGAGACGTGCGCACCTCAGCCGTGACTCTGTGTGTTTTAGGGCTGTGGAAGAAGTTCCACTCCACCCTGGAGAAGCTCAACACCTACCTGGAGACGCCTCTGCCCTGCGAGCTGGACGAGAACCCGGACGTGTCCAAGACGTCGCGCCGCTTCCTGGACGGCGACACGCTGACCCTGGCGGACTGCAACCTCCTTCCCAAGCTGCACGTTGTGAAGGTACCTGAGCAGCACCTCAGGTCCACCACCAGTGGCCTGATGTTTGCTCCAGCCTGAGCTGTGAACCTCGTGGCTCTTCAGGTGGTGTGTCAGCAATACTGCGACTACGACATCTCCGGCGGCCAGCTGCAGGCTTTGACGCGTTATCTGGAGAATGCTTCCACGCAGGACGAGTTTCGCTACACCTGCCCACCGGACTCGGAGATCCTGTTCGCCTACAAGTCTGTTGCCAAATACCAGAAAACAGAGGAAGAACGCGGGAGGAAAAGTCTGAAGAAGCCTGCACCCTGCAGATGAGGAGTGTCGGCGTTCCCAAGGGAAGATGGAAGTTCTGCTGCTGTTCCGAAGTGTTTCTGCTCTCTGCTGCGGTTGTGATGGTGGGACTTTCTCATCCAAGTGGAAAAAAACACTGCAAATCACAGAAAATGGATGCCAAGACTCACCCAAATTAGTAGCTTTAAGGGAAATATCACTGAATGTGCTTCAGAGAAAACAGGCTTCATTTAACATGGAATTAACCAAATGTGTGAATGTGTGGATCAGCATATTTTATAAGTGAAAATAACGTATGTAAATATCAATAAAAATAAATTGATGCTGCGTTACAGTATTTACATTTGTACGAGTAGCATTTGCACATTTTAGTAGAGCAGACATTTAATTTTAATTTGATTTTTTAGTATCACGGCAACATGAGAGCAGTATTATTCATGGTTGTGACAGTGATTAAATGTCAGTTTGAAGACTTAATTGCTTCTGGAATCTATTTTTTATAGCTCCATATCTTAATTTTGTGGTTTACTTCATGATATCTCTAATATTACATTGTCAATAGCTGCTGGGTTGCGTCATAGCTGCTAATGTCTGATTTACTGACTGTGACACTTTCAGGGAAAACTTCAAACAGCTGCAACAGGAGAAGAATAACTGATGTTCGCCAAATATTTGAAATGCAAAGATGTCAGAAATAGAAATATTTCCGTTGAAATGCGTCTGCAAACTTGGAAAAAAAAATCAAAGTTGAACAATGATCGCATAGTTGAAAATAACAATAGTTCTACACAAGGAAGTGTAAGGCTCTGTGCGCGTGTGCGCCCGTGCATGTGAGTGTCGTCTGCCAGCGGCTATAAACATAGGGTTTATTTCTGCCCCCTGGCGGACTGGAGTGGAAAAACACGAGCGCCTATCGAAGGTGCTCTTCGGTAAACAGGAAGACTGCTCTGTTTCTGATTGGATATAATTTCTAAACTGTATCTTGGCAACAACAGTCATCAAGTATTCTATTCATGGTCACGCGAAGAGGGCGGGGCTTAGCAAGTGAAAGCAATAAAGTGTTGTTCGCTAACTCCCAACTTTGCTTCTTCGCTACTTGGAAATGTCTTAAAACACCGTTGTGGAAATCTTACCGGTAAGATTGTTTTGGCTGCAATGTCTTCAACCTTTTGACACACAAAATTTGATATTCGGAGTTAATATAAAAAGGGTTAGATTAGTCTTCCAGCAGCTGGCTACTGACGTTCGAGCTAACCTGAGGCTACGGCTAAAGATGCTAACGCTAGTCTGTCCGCTGCCGCACGCAGCTGCTGTTGCTACTTAAACGCTGATTAGTTACTTTGTCATCTTCCTTTTTTATAGTTTTCGTTTGTCATCGACTTTCGACAGCTCAGCTGACTCTGGGTCTGTCGGGATGGAATGCAAAGGCGAAGAATGGCCCACTTCAGTAAGTTATTTGTTGCAGCTTGGTTTTGATTTTAACATACTACGCTTTGAAAACAGTATAAACACGAGCTGCTGTCAACCAACTTTGATTGTAGGTGCTGGGGGACGCCAACAGAAATGACATCCGAGCACGGGTGCAGCAGTTCGTGGAGCAGCGGATGCAGACCACCATGGTGAGACCTGCTCACGTCTCATTCCCGTTTGTAACGCCTGTGTCCAGCAGAAACTAGGAGCTCCTTACTGAAGAAGCTTCCGGAAGTGGGTTCTGATACCTTATCAGTTCCTCCTGCGTGTCAGAGCAGAGTCCAAACGTGCTGACAGATTATTGTTGCAGACATTTTAAAGTTTGATGACATCAGCCTTCAGTCTGGACATCAGGGCTTGAAGAAGAAGCTCTTGTTTGTCAAATACGGGTGAAAACAAACACCAAACTTGTTTTAGCCTCAGCCATGTTTGCAGTAAACAGGTTTGTCTCCTAAACACACAGATGAGGTCTCTTGTGGTGGGAATCCATCATGACTCATTGAAATTGATGCTTGAATAGAACCAATTTTCATTTGTGTGTTTTGTAGCTCACAGGAGTCCTGATTGGAGCTGCGGTTGCCATGTCACTGATCGGAATCGTGGTGCTTTTCCTGTACCGGAGGTTCAAGCTTTCCCGTGAGTCCTCGTCAACTCCACACTCTCGTGAAGTCAGTCAGTCAGTCAGTAAACGCGGTTGTTTCAGGTGTAATTTCCCTGTTACCGCGGACTGAAAATAAAAAGGCCTGTTCCAGTTTAGAGTCTGAGGGTCCTGAAGTCAAACGTGACCTTTGCTTTAGTTCCAGGATGCTCTTTTCCCGCTGTGCCCTGAAATCTTGAACTGATGACGTGACGCCTGTTTCTGATGAGATGTGTGTTGACTGACTGCTGCAGGTGAAAAGCAGCCAGGAGTGCCTCACTATCGCTTCAGAAAACGGGACAAAGTGCTCTTCTACGGGAGGAAGATCATGAGAAAGGTTCCAGCACTTGTGGGGTTGAGTGCTTTCACTTCTGAAACTGACCTTGAACCTGTTTAATGACTGTTTTAAAGGTCCAGACCTTGTCCTCCCCTCCGACCTCCTCCTCTACCTCAGTATCCAAGACGCCTCAGCGCGTCCGTAAAAGAACCAAAGTCCTCAGCATCGCTCGCAAGTCTGCTGCTTTTCTACAGCCGTTTTGAGCTTTCTAGAAGGTCTGAGGTGCTTGATGAAAAGCGTTAATTCTCTTTTGTGCCTGCCGACAGAATCCTGAGGATCCGTAAAGATCCTCCCACCCTGCAGCCCAAAGAACCGCCTCCCTCGCTGCTGGAGGCCGATCTGACAGAGTTTGATGTGCAGAGCTCCAATCTGCCGTCTGAGGTTCTCTACATGCTGAAGAACGTCAGGTAGAAATGCCCGAAAGCTGTGGCCAGAGCCAGGAGCTGAGCCACGCCCAGTCCCTCTGACCTTGTGACCTCTGCTGCAGGGTCTTGGGTCATTTCGAGAAGCCCCTGTTCCTGGAGCTTTGTCGCCACATGGTGTTCATCGAGCTGCAGGAGGGCGAATGCCTGTTCAGGCCGGGGGATGAAGATGACAGCATCTACGTGGTCCAGGACGGCCGTCTGGAGCTCTGCATCCAGGAGAGTGTAGGTGAAGAGTGGGCCTGGCCTCCTCTGCCCCAGTGAAGCCGTCTCTGCTCTTAGGAAGGAACAGCCCAGAGCCGCTGAGCAACAAACGAGCTTTAACACACACACAGTGGTTTATCTGGAGGAGAGCAGCTCCAGCTCCTCATCCTCCACCCAGCTGTGAGGGCTTGATGAACTGCGGGTTCTACTTGTGTGTCCAAATCTCGACTTCAGATGTGTTTCCCTCCAGAGCACTGAAAGACAGTTTGTCTTTGGATAAATCTGTTACAACAGCTTTGTTGCTGTACTACAGTTCTTCCTGCTGATGTCCTGTTCTGTCTTTTCCAGGACGGGACAGAGCCGGTGGTGAAGGACGTGTTGCCAGGAGACAGCGTCCACAGCCTGCTGAGTATTCTGGACACCATCACTGTGAGCCCTTCCTTCTGTCCATGTTCCTAGACTTGACGCTTGTTTCTTCTACCAGATGATGACCAGACGACCTTGTAACATTTGTTTATCATTTGGGTCTTGAGTGACTGATTAAGATGTAAGGAAATGCACTGAAATCAGGTTAAATCTTGAGCGCTGCTGTTTTTGACAGTCATTCTGTAACACCCCCTCAAACTGTCAATCAAATGAAAACTGGAGTTGGCTCGTTGTACCACCGCTATCCGCCACTAGAGGGCGACAGAGCCGCGGGTTTCCTCGCGGGGCTGCTGTCAGTCCTGTACAGTCTGTAAGCGTGACAACGAGTGTTCCTCTGCGTTTCCAGGGTTATCCGTCTCCATACAAGACTGTGCTGGCTCGAGCTGCAACTCGCGCCACCATCCTACGTTTACCTGCGTTGGCGTTTGAGTCCGTGTTCAAGAAATACCCGGAGACCCTCGTCCGTGTCATCCAGGTAACGGATGCTCCAGGACCAGCTGCTCATGGACTCACACGCCATCATCTGGATTTGGCTGTGAACGCCTGTGTGGTGTGTCTGCTGTAGATCATCATGGTCCGCCTCCAGAGGGTCACCTTCCTGGCGCTGCACGACTACCTGGGCCTGACGACAGAGCTCTTCAACCCGGTAGGAGGAACATGAGTAGCAGCACCAGTGTGTTTGTGAATAGCTTAGTAAACACACTCCCACACACACACACACACACGCTGACTCACACACCCAAACAGCATATCTGCTGAGCTGAGCTGTGTGCTTGGTCTTCAGGAGAGTCAGGCAGTGCCTTTGAGCAACATCAGCAGTGTGCTGGCCGAGAGCACGTCAGGGAAAAACGCACGGCGTTTACACTTCCAGGATGAGGGGCAGGGTGGGGCCGCAGAGAGCACCGCAGACACGGGTAACGTGCCCTCACACACAACCACATGACTCACTTTCAAGCTCGAAGGCTTCTAACCCATCAACAGGAAGTGAGGCACAACGGTGCAGCCAATCAGAGCGCAGCTCTGTTTTCAAACGCTGCGGTGAGACTGATGATTGACTGTGTACAGATGGCGTGAAGGACAGCCCGTTAAACTCCTACAGGAAGCAGAGATCCATCTCATCACCTGCTGACTGCTCAGGTGAGACTGTTGCGCACACACACACACACTCACTCACTCATAACCTCCCTTCTGTGCTGCAGCTAATGACCTGAACATGGCTTGCGAACGAGCTCGCGTTACCATGGACGAGGCTCCGCCCAGTCCGCTCTCCCACAAAGTAAGACTTTGCAGACTTAAAGCGTATCCCATCATGCACTGGGCCTGACACTCGTCTCCGTAGTCTAACGTGAAGAAGAGTGTGACCATGCAGCACGCACCCTCAGAGGTGTTTCACTACGCAGACACCAGGGGGCACTCTGACGCCATCCTCCTCAGTAAGAGCTGCACGATTCTGCAGGCCGCCAAGAAGGACCTGCTGGGAATCATCCAGCTGCAGGTGAGAGCCCGAGGACAGGGACAGCTGACGGGAACGGTGCGACCTTCTCACAGCGTTCTGGAATCAAACGATTCCAAGGAGAAGCAGCCGTTTCCAGGTTTGTGTCTCTGGGTGACGGCTTGTTTCTGCTGCAGGACCCCAGCCTGCTGGAGGGCAGAGTGACGCTCCATCACGTCAAGGCCGGCTCTGTGGTGGCTCGTCAGGGAGATCAGGTAAACAGCCGCTTCCTCCTTGCAGCTCCTGTAACTGGTGGGCGTGGCTTTAGCTGGCTGAAGCTGGATGGTCTTTCTGTGGTTTTCTCCTCTGACCTTCAGGAGGTGAGCATCCAGTTCGTCATCTCTGGCCTCCTCCACGTTTATCAGCGGATGATCGACCGTGAGGAAGAGACGCGGCTCTTTGTGACGCACCCCGGCGAGCTGGTGGGTCAGCTGGCCGTGCTCACCGGAGAGCCCCTCATCTTCACCGTGCGAGCCCAGAGAGACTGCAGCTTCCTGTCCATCTCCAAAAGCCACTTCTACGAGTCAGTCGCGCACTGATGCTCATCATTTCCTGACAAGGTGGCTGAAGCCTCCTTTCAGGTGGCTGGTCACGTGACCAGCGTCCCGTCTCTGCTCTGAGGCTGTTTGTGGTTCCGCTGTGTCAGGATCATGCGCGAGGAGCCGAAGGTGGTGCTGAACGTAGCTCACACGGTGGTGAGGAGGATGTCGTCCTTTGTGAGGCAGATCGACTTCGCTCTGGACTGGATGGCGGTGGAGGCCGGCAGAGCGGTCTACAGGTATGGCCCCGCCCCCAGCCTTCCTGCAGCACTGGAGCAGCCAGAGTGAGACTCCTGCGCTTTCAGGCAGAAGGAGAAGTCGGACAGCACCTTCATCGTGCTGAGCGGCCGGCTGCGCTCCGTCATCATGAAGGAGGACGGCAAGAAGGAGCTGATTGGAGAGTACGGACGCGGCGACCTGATCGGCGTGGTGAGACCCGACACGGTCCTTCTGACCCTGAGCCAGGAGGCTGAAGTGGGCGGGGCTAAGCTCAGCTCGTGTCATGTGACCTGTCTTGGTTCCGCCCAGCTTTCAGGGATCCTCCTCCTCCTCCTCTCTTCTCACACCGGCGACGCTTGCCGTCTCCTCCTGCCATCCGCTTCACCTGTCCTGGCTTGTGTGTGCAGGTGGAGGCGCTGACCCACCAGAACCGAGCCACCACCGTCCACGCTGTCCGGGACTCTGAACTGGCCAAGTTACCCGAGGGAGCTCTGAGCTCCATCAAGAGGAAGTTCCCTCAGGTGGGTGCTGGCGTCCCCCCTGCCTCCAGGAGCAGGTGCTTCCCAGGCTCCGCCCTGTCTTCTGCCTGACTGTGCATGTTGTGGTTGGCAGGTGGTCACCAGGCTGATCCACCTGCTGGGACAGAAGATCCTGCAGCAGGTCAATGGTCCTCTGACAGGTGTGTGTTCTCTCAGGTCCACACACACACACACACACCGCGGCTCCTCAGAGCCTGAAGCAGCTGGACTAAAGTTCTGCGTCTCTGGTCTTCAGGTCGCAGTCTGGCTCTGCACACCTCTGGCAGTCAGTGGGACGCTGGGAACCAGGCGTCCAACCTGTCCACCGTGGCCGTCCTCCCAGTGTCCGAAGATGTTCCCCTGACCACCTTCACTCTGGAGCTGCAGCACGCGCTCCTCGCCATCGGTGAGAGCAGCCCGCTGAGCACCTCCACCACCGCTACAAAAGACAAACCTTTGAGCGTGTGACGGCTCCCACAGGTCCCACCCTCCTGCTGACCAGTGACATCATCAAACAGCGACTCGGAGCTGCGGCGCTCGACAGGTGCGTTGAGACTCGGTCAACTCGGCTCTGAAGTTCTGCGCCGGGTCGTGAACTGACTGTCTTCTGCAGCGTCCACGAGTACCGCCTGTCCAGCTGGCTGGGCCAACAGGAGGACATCCACCGGATCGTCCTCTACCAGACAGACTACACGCTGACCCCGTGGACGCAGCGCTGCATCCGCCAGGCCGACTGCATCATCATCGTGGGCCTGGGAGAGCAGGATCCTGCCGTTGGCGAGGTGAGGCGTGGGTGGGCTCCGAAGGGCCATTCCATTCTGGGTTAATGTGGCGTGTGTGGATCTGTCCCCAGAGAAATCATCCCAACAGTCGTTAACCGGGCTGAGTCCGTCACAGGAGCCGCAGTTACGGCTGCAAGCGCAAAAGCACCTAACGCTCCAGCAGACCAGGGGTCCTCAGAGCCAGGACCACTGAACCCTTAAACAAACACTCACGGACCACCTGACTCTAAACAGCCCCCAAACCAACATGCTAAGTAACCATCAGGTGCTGCTGTGACAGACGCATCAGCAAAAATACAATAAAGTCAACTCTTTAAATCCTGGCAGGTCAAGAAACACTGAGTTTACAGGAGTTTTAAGTATTCTGTATCTGTCTTAAGTATCTGTTAAGTGTCAGCTTGTGGACCAGTAGGGGTGGCCCGCGGACCACTGGTGGTCCACAAACCGCTCTTTGAGGAACACTGGTGTAAAAGACTCCAGGTGGACCCTCCCACATTCTGGAGAACTAATGAAGGTGGATTCATGTGGGGGGCGGGGGTTTCTGGTGATGGAGAGGAAAGTAAAGGCTGTGGCTTTCAAGAGAAACAGGGGGTCCGTGTCCTGGTTCAGCACCAGCTCTCTCCTCACTCTGAGCCTTTACTCAGAGCTGCAGGATGGCGAGGCCGAGACCCGCTCGCAGGCGCATGTTCAAACACCTCCTGACCGGAGGGCACTTGGGTTCAGCGTTAATCCTCACGCTCCGCTTCCTCCAGCTGGAGCGCATGCTGGAGGGGAGTGCGGTCCGTGCCCAGAAGCAGCTGGTGCTGCTGCACAGAGAGGACGGCCCCCCACCCAGAGGAACCGTGGACTGGCTCAACATGAGAAGCTGGATCTCCAGACACCTCCACCTGTCCTGCCCTCGTAGAGTCTTCTCCAAGAGAAGCCTCCCCAAGCTGGTACCCTCTCCGTCCGTCCCGTCTCTGCGCCGTGGTGCTGCTCCAGGTTACCGTCTTCTTCTGTCTTTGTAGTTGGAGCTGTATCAGCGAGTGTTCGAGAAGCCGGCGGACCGCCACTCAGACTTCTCCCGCCTGGCGCGAGTTCTCACGGGGAACGCCATCGCGCTGATCCTGGGAGGAGGAGGGGCCAGGTAAACCACTGTCTGGAGCCTGCTTTTATCTTCCGCTCGTGCCTCTCGGAGGAAGTCACTATTCCAGACTTCCTGTTGACCTTGTAACGTTCCCCTCTCCCGACTTCAGAGGCTGCTCGCAGGTGGGCATAATGCGAGCTGTCGGCGAGGCCGGTATTCCGGTGGACATGATCGGGGGCACCTCCATCGGCTCCCTGATGGGGGCGCTGTATGCTGAGGAGCGCAGTTACAGCCGCATGAGGATGAGGGCCAGAGAGTGGGCGATGGTGAGCTTGTCCGTCAGACTTTAACGGGACCGAAAATGACTCATGTCCTCAGTTAGGTCCCAAGCATCAGTCTGAACGCTCCACCAGCCAATCAGAACGCAGGGATGCAGGGGTTCTGATTGGCTCAGAGGAGACGCTGCTGGAGCCAGTCAGAACGCAGGGATGCAGGGGTTCACCCACGTCTGCTGGTTCTTCTGCAGGAGATGACGTCGGTGTTTCAGAAGGTCCTGGATTTGACCTATCCTGTCACCTCCATGTTCTCTGGCGCCACCTTTAACTCCAGCATCAGCAACGTCTTTAAGAGCAAACAGATCGAGGTGAGCAAAGTCAAATGCGACACAGCATGTGACCCGTGACCTTTGACCCCAGCCTCCTGTGCGCAGGACCTTTGGATTCCCTATTTCAATATCACCACTGACATCAGCGCGTCGGCCATGAGGGTGCACACTGACGGTAGGTTTGCGTGTACCAGCGCCCGTCTGGCAGTCATCTTACGTCTGCCGTTGTCGTGGAAACGTGAGATGGTCCTGCTGGTTTCTCCAGGTTCTCTGTGGCGGTACGTGCGCGCCAGCATGTCTCTGTCTGGATACCTCCCTCCTCTCTGTGACCCCAAAGATGGACACCTGCTGATGGACGGCGGCTACATCAACAACCTGCCAGGTTTGCCCCGCCTCCGTCAGCGCCGCCACACGCCTGTCTTTACGCCGTGACCTCACGCACCTCTTCCTCCAGCCGATGTGGCGCGCTCCATGGGGGCTAAAGTGGTCATTGCTATCGACGTGGGCAGCCGAGACGAAACCAACCTGACCAACTACGGCGACTCGCTGTCAGGATGGTGGTTGCTGTGGAAACGCCTGAACCCGCTAGCAGAGAAAGTCAAGGTAAGGGCTGGGCAGCGAGCTGCGGAGTCGGGGTCAGGGGGCGCTGACTGCTCCGTGGCCCCCAGGTGCTGAACATGGCGGAGATTCAGACCCGGCTGGCCTACGTGTGCTGCGTCCGGCAGCTGGAGTCGGTGAAGAACAGCGACTACTGCGAGTACATCAGACCGCCCATCGACAGATACCGAACGCTGGAGTTTGGAAAGTTTGACGAGATCGCCGTGAGTTGTCCCCGTCCTTCCCGCTCCATCCATTATTGCCTCCAGCTGTTAGCCGAGGCGCTAACGTGGCGTTGCCGCAGGAGGTGGGCTACCAGCACGGAAAGACCGTGTTTGACGTGTGGACTCGCAGCGGAGTGGTGGAGAAGATGCTGAAAGATCGACACCAGGAGGAATTCCACAACACCCAAACCAGAAGCAACGTTAGCTAACATTTGTTCACCCTGCGTTTGAGCGGCTGCGGAGGGAGAGCTGAAAATGACCGTCTGACTGTTTCAGGTGGTCACCTGTCCCAACGCTTCCTTCACCGACCTGGCCGAGATCGTTTCTCGCATCGAGCCTGTCAAACCTGCAGCGGCGGACGGTAAACTTGACCCGTGACACACCTGCATGTGCTGCATGTCACTCCTCCCCTGCTCACCAGTTTCTGATCAAGCTCCACCTCCTTTTGTCACCTGTGTGTGGTGGTTCACCTGTGCTTGACTGGGTGGCTTCTTTCCTGTGCACCTCACGTTCCTCGCTGTCCTGCTCCTCCTCCGTCAGATGAGTCGGACTACCACACCGACTACGAGGAGGAGGCACTGGAGAGCGCTCTCTCTGACCTGGAGCTGTCCAACCAGGCTGGCGATCACACTGAGGGGGAGGAGACTGCTGACACGGTGGGAAGTCAGCTGACCTGATTCGCTTCCTGTGCTCTTAAAGTCTGACGGCCAAACCGTGTTCTGTGTTTTTCAACTGATCTCTGTCACTGTGGAACACCTGACTGAGACAACACCTGTCTGACCCTCAGGATGAAGAACTGGACAGAAGCGCCTCAGAGTCCTTGACTCCGCCCACCAGCGGCCTTTCACAGGAGATGCCTTCACGACAGGACGTCCCGAAGTGACGTGAGGGGCCGAGGATCCGAGCTGGGGCCACACGTATGAAACAACCTTCAGCTGGTCCTCGCCAAACCATTTCTCACCGAGCCACGTGGACTGAGACACCGCCAACGTTCTGAGGACGGGAGTCGCTCTAGCCACAAGCGCGCACGTTGTCACGGCGATGTCACCGTCCTCCTGTCAGTCCTGTTTCAGATTCGGCTCTTCTGACTCGTCACCGTTTGCTGAGCTGCTTCAGATTGTTCCTCTCAAACAGGCGGTTGCCGTGGTTACGAGGGCGGTGGGTTGTCCTGGCGATCACAAGAGAAGAGTTTTTTATATCTGGTTAAATGTCCCAGCAGGGCGGACGCTTCCGTCTGTGGAAAGCTTTAAATCACCTGTTTCCTACTTACTGTGACTTATGCAACACCTGCACGCTGCCTGTACCTACCTGTGGTTCACCTGTACCTCGTGTCAGCCCCAGGCTGCAGCTGATCCTAATTCACTGGGTCAGCAGGTGTTTCCATGAGGGCATACAGGTGTTCCAGGTGTGGAGCACTGGACACTGTGTCTAAAACACCGTCTGAGGAATCTGTCACACACAGGTGACTCACATCAGCACAGGAAGGTCTGGGGTACAGGACAGCACCTTCAGTACTGATTCCTTTTATTGTCTGATAATCTGATCTAATCTACTCTGGTCTAGTCAGATCAAATCTGATGTATCTAATCTAATCTGATCTGATGTAATCTGATCTAGTCTAAAATGATCTAATCTGATCTAGTTTGATCTAATCTGATCTAGTCTGATTTGATCTGATCTAGTTGATCTAGTCTAAACTGATCTGATCCAGTCTAAAATGATCTAACCTGATCTAGTTTGATCTAATCTGATGTAGGCTGATTTGATCTGATCTATTTGATCTAGTCTAAACTGATCTGATCCAGTCTAAAATGATCTAACCTGATCTAGTTTGATCTAATCTGATGTAGGCTGATTTGATCTGATCTAGTTGATCTAGTCTAAAATGATCTAATCTGATCTAGTTTGATCTAATCTGATCTAGTCTGATTTGATCTGATCTAGTTGATCTAGTCTAAACTGATCTGATCTAGTCTAAATTGATCTAACCTGATGTAGTTTGATCTAATCTGATGTAGGCTGATTTGATCTGATCTGTGTAATCTGATGTGATCTAATCTAATCTGATATAATCTGATCTACTGGATCTTGACATGATTCCAGATTCTGGCAGCTCTAAGCTGCTCTGACCAGTGATTGATTGGTGGCTTGATTCTCAGATTGTCGGCTGCTTCTGTTGTAGTTTTTCAGTCGTCTCACAGGTTTAAACCTCAGATTAGAGGTAACCATGGAGACAGGATGTTGCCATAAACCCTCACATCATCTGGTTTCTCTGTGGTCCCTCCTCATCTGTTGATGATGATGATGATGATGAAGTTATGTGAACCGCGTGGCCTTTGATCCTCCCGTCAGGTTGTCTCCTCGCTCTCTTTCATTTCATCTTAAATATTTCTAAATAAATATTCTGTCCATCCTCCATGCTTGTTTGTATCCCACACTCTGGTTGGTGTGAGTCATGTGACCTCTCCCAGGGCAGACCAGCAGCCCAGGGAACAGATTAGGATTGGGAACGGCTCTGCTGCTTCTCGCCGATGCGTCCCTTAATGAGGTTCGGTAGCCCCGCCTCCTCCCTGGAGAACGCAGACCTGCTGCAGATAACTGATGAGCTTTCGGGGGAAATCGGGCCACAACAAGGAAGGATCGATACCACGGCACAGTTTGATGATGAATGATGAAGAGGAGGTGCTGAGGACGATGAGCTGGTCTGACAGGAACAGATGGATGGAAGGCCGGGTCCACTTCCTCCTGCATCTGGACTCGAAGGTAATCAGGTCACGCTCAACAGCCCGAAGCCCAAAATGGTCTGAAGGCAGAAGGAAAGAGCAGCAGGTTTCTGTGATCTTCATCATCTGAGCCTCAGGAAGCAGATTGATGTCACCCTTTCAAGTGTGTGTGTGTGTGTGTGTGTGTGTGTGTGTGTGTGTGTTTTATCTCCTGCGCTGCTGTGTTTGATCTTGTATGTAAATCAACACGTGTGGAAACGACCAATTTCACTGATCCAGGACAGAACCTGATGTGACGTCCGAGGAGGAGCCTCCATGGAGGCCTCAGCCAATCAGCTTCATCCCTGGAGTTGAGCCCATCACCTGTGCAGGTGCCAGGTCAGAGTGTTTGTGATTCATGTTCCGGGGCTGAAGGCCAGCTTCCACCTGTGATGGGACTGGAACGCACAGCCGGAGGCGCCGGAGCTCCGTGCGGTTTGAGTCCTCTGTCTTTAAACGGAAGCAGCGGAGAGACTCCGGCGGTAAAAATACACGGCTGTCGTCAGCGCGTGGGAGTGTGTCTGCGGGAAGCCGTGACCCCGTTTCTGCGCGTTTCTGAGTTGTTCTTAGCAGCGGCAAACTTGTGTGGAGCTGCTGTTAGCAGCGTATTTTTAGCTCAGCGCGGCTCCATCCTTGTTTTCATCCTGATGCTGTTCATATATCACACACACACACACACACCTCGGCTCTCCACCACATGAGAAAGTGTGTTTGTGGTCCTGAGGGCTGATTAAATACAGGTTCGGGTGTGGCAGCAGCAGCTGGGAGGGTTGGGAGGTTCGCCGGGACGAAGATCACCTCGTCTTCCTCTCCAGAGCTGAGCTGGAGGCTTGACGGCGCTCCTCTGGACCTTCTCTCGGGTTGTGGGTGGAGCTTGCTGACTGCTTCCTGTGGATGAAGGCGCTCTGGAGGAGGAGCTTCCGTCATCAGGTGTGTTTGTTCACAGGTAACCTCTCTGTGGGGACAGGTGAGGTGGTCATGTGACCTCAGGACAGAAGCAGCTGGTGCTGTGACCGACTGCTGCTGTGACACAAGTGGAATATTGATCAGCTTCATCATCAGCCAGCAAACAGCCTCCCCCCACCCGTGTCTGACCGCTCACAGCTTTTCCTTGCTCGTCCTTCTCGTCTGCTGTCGGTACTTGTCCTGTCTGTCCTCTTTCTCTCCTTCCATTCATCTCTCCATCCCTCCCTCATCTGTAGTCCATCCACACTCGTTCCTGAAGCTGAGGAATTATTTACTGTTTAATGGCCACGATGGCAGCAGCACGGCTTTCTCTTTTTATTGATCATCGTGTGTGTGTGTGTGTGTGTGTGTGTGTGTGTGTCTGTGTAAGAGATTGCTGAACGATTGATCAGTTTGACTGGGGTGTACGCTGGGACGTTTGCTGTTTGTTGGCATTAGCACCAACTGGTTTAACTGGTTTAAACACGCTGGCCCTTTAAATGTGACTCCAGTTTAGCAGCTGAGCATTTATGCTACGCGTGTCCAGGAAACACGGCGGCAGAGCCGTGTGTGAGGCAGCATCTTCATCCTGATCAGAGCCCAAAAGACAACGAGGCCACAGAAAAACGTCTGTACCGGCTGTGAGCCACAGCGTTCCTGGAAAAATCAGAGGAATCTGGGAAATCTGGGAAAGCAGATTTCATTAATACACTTCTGTTCTCACCTCCCAGCTCTCCCAGTCCTTTACTGGTTATTTGACAGAAGACAAAACAGCTGTAGTTCCACCCAGAAACAGCAGGGGGAGCAGTGTGGCTGTGCTGCACCCCCTAGTGGAGATGATGTGTATAGCAGCAGTGGGTCCAATCTGACTTTATTTCAAAACAAATTTAAAATGATTACATTTTCCCTTTTTCCCCTAAACGAATCATTAATGATTTTCATGTGTGGAGAAGATATTTATAATAAATATGAGGACATTATTGTGAAATGTGGCCTGGCTTTCACAGGTGTGTTTGAGGGCTGAGACTGCAGCTGCAGGTTCAGGTCGGGGTCAGGGGTCAGAGGTGGTGATCACGTGGGTGAGGAGGAGCTATGTTTTGTCTGTGAGAGTCCTCACAAAGATAGAAGTATAAAGGTGTGTGTCGGTTCAGTCTCGAGGATGACAGACACCGGGCTGATGAAGATTCCTCACACGAGCCTCCTCTTCCTGATGATGATGATGGCGGCGCTGCTGCTGGAGGCTCCGCCCCCTCCACCGTCCCAGATCAATGAGGAGGCTGATCTGAGGTCTGCTCAGCAGGACGCAGCTCGTCACGTCGCCGCTCCGCCGCGTCTTGGTCTGCAGACTCCTGTCTTCCTCTCCCGGATTTCAACTTTTCACGGCTTTTTTATTTTTTTCTTTTCTTTTTATTTAATTTTATTTTTTTGCGCAGTTTTCCTTGTCGCATTCCTGCGCGCGTGTTTGGAATGAGCAGATTTGCAGCCTGCGTCGTTTCCATGTCAGCATGGGAACCGCCGCGTCCAAACGGAGGAATCTGAGAAGCGATGCGATTTCCTCCGTGGCGGCCAAAGTTCGGTGAGTGATCCGGAGCTGCGGGGCCGTGCGGGGCCGTGCGGGGCCGGACACGGCGCGTTCCGCGGCTGCAAACTTGGCATGTGACAGTTGTTGTGATGGATCGCCGCTGCGCACTGCGCGTCCCTGCGGACGCGCACCTGCTCCGTCTCAGCCGGTCGGCTTGTGTAAAAAAGGCGGGGGGCGACGGACCCGCATCCAGGCCCGCGTCCCGGTCCGAAATCCGGATCTGCCCCCCCGCCTACCACCACCACCACCACCCGCTGCTGTCTGGGGCGCCTGACGAGCCTCAGACGCCTTCGCGGTCCGAACATCCGGTCTGTCAATCAAACATCACGACGATTCGGCCATTGCGATCAGATGTGGGGGGGCGCTCTGCAGAGTTGCGCGTGCTCTTTGGACACGTAGGACATTTCAACGATCGCCAGGCGCGCGCGCGCTCATGAGAAGCACGTGCCGATGTCATCATGTCACACCTTTAGCGCGACCCCTGTGTCGGTGTGCGTGTGTGTGCGCGCGCGTGTCGATAGATCAAACTCAATGACCTTGACTCCACACATGTGGGCTGATGCGCCGTGACGTCATTCCTTACATTTCACAGCATGCTTCCGAGCTGTGTGTGTAGGCCTGGCGCGCGTGCTCGTGCGCGCGCGTTAATGACTTTTCAGGACGATGAGGTCATCAGACACAGACGGTGGGTCTGGTTTCCTGACTCACTGAGGACGGAGGAAGAAGCTGGTCCAGGAGAACCTTGATGGTTCCTCTGATGGTTCCTGGAACCAAACGACCTGTCCCTGCTGTGTGGAGGGGGACTGGTGCACGTCCACAGGAAGGGCTCAGAGCGTCCCCTCCAGCAGAGACGTGAGGTCATTCTGGGGGGTGGAGGAGAAGCTTTGATCTGCTGAGGAGGAGGAGGAGGATGAAGGCTGGCGGGCAAAGATGAAAGGATGAATTCGCTCCACATGCAGATGCGTCCTGGCCTCATTGTCCAGCAGACAGGTGGGCCTCTTTGATGGGGCCTCTTCGCCACCCACAGACGAGGGCGCGTGGACTGGCCCCGCCCACAACCCGCCTGAGCCAGGAACAAAGCAAAGATGGACAGATGAAGATGCTGTGAAGACCAGAACAAACGTGCGCTTGCAGTGAGTCAGAATGGAGATGAGCCCAGCACAGCTCCCAGCACAGCTCCCAGCACAGCTCCCAGCACAGCTCCCAGCATGCTCCACTTTCAAGAGCTTCCTCCCACCGCAGCCGTGTGTGTGTGTGTGTGCGTGTGTGTGTGTGTGTGCGTGTGTATGTGTGTGTGTGTGTGAGTGTGTGTGTATGTGTATGTGTGTGTGTGTGCGTGTGTGTGTGTGTGTATGTGTGTGTGTGTGTGTGTGTGTGTGTGTGTGTGTGTCTGGGCTCCTCTCATCATCTCTGATCTTCTCTGAAGGCTCCACACACCTGAGCTCAGCTGCAGAAGGTTCCTGCTGAAGTTCTGAGGAACCTCCTGGAAGTCACATGACCTCAGACATGATTTCAGTTCAGCCCATCGCCCCTCCCTCCCTCTCTTCCTCCGTCTCTCCCTCATTTACGTGTCTCACTCCTCCGTCTCCTTCGTCCTCTGGACCTGCAGGATGTTTATCAGGACACGGGTTCCTCCTGTGATGGAGGACATGCTGGTCTGGTGGTACCTGTGGAACATGGAACTACACCTGCTTCACACACACACACACACACACACACACACACACACACACACACTGTTAGCAGCTCAGACCTACACACACACACACAACACACGTGTGTGTAGCACAGGTGTGTTTCCTCCATTAATGAATGTGTCTTTGTCCTTGTGTGTGTGTGTGTGTGTGTGTGTGTGTGTGTGTGTGCGCATGAGTGTGTTCCCACAGAGCAGCACGAGCGTTTGGAGAGTACCTGTCTCACACACACCCAGAACACAGAAACGGTTCAGGTGAGAACCTGTTTGATCCTGCTCCTGCTCCTGCTCCGTCCCCTCCTGCTCCTGCTCCGCCCCCTCCTGCTCCTGCTCCTGCTCCGCCCCCTCCTGCTCCTTCCTGCTCCGCCTCCTGCTCCTCCTCCTGCTCCGCCCCTCCTGCTCCTCCCTCCTGCTCTGCCCCCTCCTGCTCCTCCCTCCTGCTCCCCTCCCTCCTGCCCGCCCCTCCTTGCTCCTCCTCCTGCTCTGCCCCCTCCTGCTCCTCCTCCTGCTCCTCCTCCTGCTCCACCCCCTCCTGCTCCTGCTCCTCCTCCTCCTCTAACACTCCTCCTCCTCCAGCTCATCTTCTCTGTGACTCCTCGGTGGCTCCTGACCCGGAGTCTCCACCCGTGAGCACCAACAACAACCACCTTCACCGCCACGAGGACGACCTCGGGAAGCCCTCGTCGGCTCCGCCCCCTTCCGTGGCGGGCTCCGCCTCCGCCAAGCCTTTGCGGCTGTCGCTGGAGCGCAGCTTCTCGGTGGAGGAGGAGCAGCAGAAGTGGGTGGAGTGCCCTCTGCAGCCAGCCCGCGTCTACACCATCACCAGCCAGCTGATGAGCGGCGGCCGGGCCAGCAAGGAGAGCCTGGAACTGGAAGTGCTCAAGGAGAAGGCGGGGGGCCGCGGGGCGGGGGCGGGGTCCAGAGGCGGCCTCATCCAGCCCTCCACCTCCCCTTCCTCCACCTCATCGTCTCCAACGCAGCATCAGCACGCCAGCGGCAGCAGCCGTGGCGCCGGACACCATCACCACTGCAACCATCACCATGGCAACCACCACCACGCCGCCTCAGCATCCAGCGCGCCATCCAGCAGCAGCGGCGCCGGCGGAAGTAGCAGCAGCCAGCAGGCGTCTGGCTCCCACAGCCATCACCACCACCACCACCACCTGGCCCAGCCGCCGCTGCAGACGTCCGTCAGCGCCCACAACATCCGCAGCTGGAGCGAGAGCGCCAGAGGCGAGGCGGACTGCGGCGGGCTGGCCTGCGAGGCGTGTAGCTCCGCCCCTTCACGGAGCCAGGGCTCGCTGGACCTGGACAGCACCACCCGCGAAGCAGGCAAGCAGCACCGGCGCCCAGAGGGGATGTGGAGCGTGGAGCGGGTGGCTGGGCTGGAGGGAGGTGAGGGGGGGAGGACGGGGAGGCGGGGCCGGCGGGTGGGGACGGGGGAGGCGCCCAGATGGCAGCAACTGGGATTTGATACTGGACCAGACAGGAAGTAGAATACCAAACCCTCCTCCTCCTTCTCCTCCTCCTGACTCCTCCTCCTCTCCTGACTCCTCCTCCTGACTCCTCCTTCTCTCCTGACTCCTCCTCCTCTCCTGACTCCTCCTCCTCTCCTGACTCCTCCTCCTGACTCCTCCTTCTCTCCTGACTCCTCCCCCTTCTCTCCTGACTCCTCCTCCTGACTCCTCCTTCTCTCCTGACTCCTCCTCCTGACTCCTCCTGACTCCTCCTTCTCTCCTGACTCCTCCTCCTCTCCTGACTCCTCCTCCTGACTCCTCCTTCTCTCCTGACTCCTCCTTCT
>CM027096.1:12183113-12200613 GCA_015343265.1 Pao palembangensis
CCCCCCATGACCAGCGGGGGAGGGGGTGATGTCGCTGATCACCTTCCTGTTTGGTCACCCAGAGGAGATCGAGAAGAAGCTGACAGCTTACAGGAGAGGCAGCAAGTTCTGGAGGATGCTCATCTTCTGCCAGGTGAGGAAGAGGAGGAGCCACAAGCCACGCCCAGGCCCCAGTTTGTTGGGATGAAACATCACATGGATAGTTGTGACGTGAGGGTGACGAGGATGATGATGAAGAGCTGCTGTTTTCCAGGGAGGTCCGGGTCATCTGTACCTGCTGAAGAACAAAGTGGCAACCTTTGCTAAAGTGGAGAAAGAAGAAGACATGAGCCAGTGAGTCCAGGTCATTCCTGTCTGATGACGCAGACGGGATATTTTGGGTCAAACTTGTTCAGTGTGAGCACGTCTGCAGCTTCAGCCGCCGCAGGTGAGTCTGAAACATCTGTTCCTGCTTCAGGAAGGCCATGAGCTTCATCCTCAGCCAAGCCTGTGGTTCCCTTTGGACGCGTTGCTGCTCGCCCTTTAACCACTGTTGTGGTGACCTGCTGGGCCATTCCCGCCGCCCCGGTCAGGCCCTGCGGTCGTCCGCATTGTTTCACAACGAAGTCAGAATAACGTTGTGGTTTAAGCGGGGCCTCAGGTTAATCCCAGGTTACACCTGTAATCTGGGTCCTGTGTGTTTCTGTTCAGGTTCTGGAGGAGGCTCAGTCGTTTCATGAGTAAAATCAACCCAGAACCAAACCTGATCCACATTATGGGATGTTACGTCCTGGGAAACCCCAACGGAGAAAAGGTGAGACTGTGTTCAGGGACCCCGAGAGCGTCTGCTCAGGTTAATCAGCTGATCAGAAGCTTTTGGGCTTGGATCCCAGGGATGCTAGCTTCCCCCGCTGGTCCGCCAGCAACCATCCTCCAACCCAGTGTGTCTCAACCCTTTCCAGAGCCAGGACCACTGAACCCTTACACAAACCCTCAGGGACCACCTGACTCCCAACAGCCCCCACACCAACATGCTAAGTAACCATCAGGTGCTGCTGTGACAGACGCATCAGGAAATATACAATAAAGGCAGATCTTTAAATCCTGGTTCAAGAAACACCGACTTTACTCTGAAATTTAAGTTTTGAAATTTAAAATTTTAAAATGTGATTTGTTACGCGTCACCCCGCGGACCACCAGGGGTCGCCCGCGGACCACCAGGGGTCGCCCGCGGACCACCAGTCTTTGAGAAACACTGCTCCATCCCTTCCTTCCTCTGATCTCTGCAACTGGGTTTGGTTGTGATCAGACAGACGATGCTGTGACTGGGTTTGTGTTTTTGTTCCTGTCTGGACCACCAGCTGTTCCAGAAACTGAAGAACCTGATGAGGCCTTATTCTGTGGAGTTTGAGTCGCCGCTGGAGCTGTCGGCACAGGGTGGGTGTTAGCTGTTAGCATTAGCATCTGGCTCTTCAAGCTGGGCCAGGGCCAAAGTGAATTTAATCTCAGCTATGAAAGAGTCCAGAACCAGGGTCCAGAACCAGGGTCCAGAACCAGGGTCAGAACCAGGGTCCAGATGCAGCGTCTGCAGGTCCTCACTAACATTGTGTCTGCATCTGAAGGCAAAGAGATGATCGAGCTGTACTTCGACTTCCGTCTCTACCGGCTCTGGAAGACGCGGCAGCACTCCAAGCTGCTGGACTACGAGGAGTTTTTGTGACCCGCCAGGAAACCCGCCCCTGAACGTTGCTCGAGTCAAACCAGGACATCGGACTCGCCCGCTTTCAGCTGGGAGAGGAGGACGAGGACGAGCTGCGTCCCGCTGACGGAGGGTGGAGGGCTCCCAACCTGCCCGAGCAGCGTCTCCGTCAGGTCTCTAATCTCTGCAGACTGAAAGCAAAAATTAAAAAAAGAGAAAAGGAAGCTTCTTCCTGGAGCGTTCTGTGTTCTGACTGGACCTCATAAGTACATGAATAACCCGTGTGTGTGTGTGTGTGTAAATGTCACGTTACTAGATTAGCTTTAACCATCCCATAATGCTCAGTATGAGGAAAATGACTTTCAGTGTGCATCGTTGTGCAGTTTCATATGGAAAAATACTTTGAATAACTCAGGTTTAAGCCATGAAGTAAATCCTCTCTTCCATCAGCGTATTTAATCTCCCTCCTTTCTGAGCCAACGGCAGATGTTCAGATTAGCATCCTCAGCTTGGGGGAAGTGTCGGGATTAAAGGCTCGATGTGAGCTCTGCCTGCACGATGGACTTCTCCATGGAGACGGTCAGACTGACTGACTTTTCTCTCCTCGAAATGAAGTCAGTCATGAAGGTGGACGACCGCGCCCCCTACAGATGTGCAGGCGTCACTGCAGGAGCAGTCCTTCTGCAGAATGATGCATTTTGGGAAGTGTGGTCTTCCTTTGCCCCAGATTTTATGAAAATATGCCAAATTAAATCATGTAGGATGTCTTTCACGGTCAATAGATTTTTTAATGAAACTCCTTAGATGTAAAATTTCTTCTATGCAACAGTAAAACTACGATACTGAAACGCCAAACATGCCCGCAGATTTAAATCAGGTGGATTTATAGAAGTCAAACTAACTCATTTCAGTTGTGACTCCTGGAGCTGAGCCGATGTCGCTCAGAAACGCCTCATTTGTGTGTTGTGACTTTGTTTTGTTGGTGTTAAACGCAGAGTCACTTTCATCCCCAACAGTTTGCATCATTTATGATGGTGTCCAAGTGGGAACTGAGGTCATCTTCATTTACTGAGCTGACTGCGGTGGAAAGACATGCCGACTCAGGAGTTTGAGAAAAAAAAAAAGCAAATGATGGGAAAACTAATTAAAGACTCAAATGTGTCTCTTTATGTCTGCCTGAGCCTTTTTATTAGACCCCAAACAACAGAAAGCTGAAGTCTTTTTAATCTGATAATGAGCAGAGATCAACTATGTGATCTGTTCTTTTGTGCTCGTAAAGAACTCTGACCACAGCTTTGAAATTCAGACATGACCGTCAGCTGAGGCTGCAGCACCGAGAACCGCCACCAGAGGCCAGTGTCCTCAACCTGTCGGCCCAGAAAGACTGAACGCTGAAAAATGTTCATTTTAGTTGATGTGTCTGATCCGTTAGATAAAACCTTTCTAACATCCATGACAACCACGATACTAAAGTTTAGAGGAAAAGTTGAGCAATTCTGAAATCAAACGGTTTTCTGCTGCTATACTTCAGGTGGCCAACAGAGGGCGGTAAAGCCCAATAAACGTGTGAAACGAGAAGAAGATTTGAATCCTGGATTAGACAAGAATTCATCTTAATTTTGACCCGATAGACACGTTGCGGACAAACGTGCTCTGTCGTGCCCAAATATGAGTTACCGGCTGACAGATCGAGCGTCTTTAATCCTCGTAGTGTGACCTAATAAAAGATTAGCGATCTGCTGGCGCCCGGATTTCACTGATCCTCTTCTACCACTAGAGGGCAGCAGCAGGTTTCCATGAAGGCCTCCAGGCTGTCATTCTTCTTCTCGTAGAGTAAAATTCTGGTTAAAGATTATAATCTGGGACTAACAGATTTTTATTCTCTGTTTTCATCACCTCACAAACCAAAAATGAACTCACACTTTTTCTCACACGTGCTGGAGTCGCACACAGTCGGGACCTTTTTAGGTGGTTAGTCAGGTGACCCTCACCCTCCACCACTGACGGTCTGCTCTGAGGTTTGTGTTTGAAATACAATCAGGAATCTCTGTTTCCATGACAACAGTGATATGGCTGCTGCCTGCTGACAGTGAAGTCAGTGATGGAGAACGCCGAGCGAGCCGGGGCTCAGGTGTGTTACCTGGAGGCTGACGGATGTGACGGCGCAGCGACGCATCATCAGATGCGTCAGATGCACAACTTCACTGCTCTCAGGTCAGCGTGACTCCATCTCCCGTGGTCGCATTGCTGCCTTGTGCTGCTGTGTTGCGTTGCTGTGTTGCGTTGCTGTGTTGCGTTGCTGTGTCGCTTTGCTCTGTTGCGTTGCTGTGTTGCGTTGCTGTGTTGCGTTGCTGTGTTGCGTTGCTCTGTTGCGTTGCTGTGTTGCTTTGCTGTGTTGCGTTGCTGTGTTGCGTTGCTCTGTTGCGTTGCTGTGTTGCGTTGCTGTGTTGCGTTGCTGTGTTGCGTTGCTGTGTCGCTTTGCTGTGTTGCGTTGCTGTGTTGCGTTGCTGTGTTGCGTTGCTGTGTTCGCGTTGCCAGGAGTGGTTGCAGTCATTCCTCCTCCAGCTAATGCTTCCCTAAGCTGATGTCTTCCCTCAGATAACGCTGCAGGCTAACGCTAGCAGCAGCGTATGTGAGCCAAAGGTTGACGCGTGGTTAAAGCTGCGAGGGCGTTGAAGCGATGCGTCTGCACCTGTCAGGTTCCTGCTGAGCAGCTGATGGAGCTTCTGAATTTAGCTTTAAAAAGGTTTCAAACTGTGAAAATGTCAAATCTCATTTGAATCTCTCAAGTTGAAAATGTGTCTGAATCCTGATTTATGGTGAAGCAACGTTCACTCGTTCATACGACTCAGACGAGGTGACCCTGGACGAGGTGACCCTGGGCGAGGTGACCCTGGACGAGGTGACAAGGTGACGAGGTGACAAGGTGACGAGGTGACCCTGGACGAGGTGACAAGGTGACCCTGGACGAGGTGACCCTGGACGAGGTGACCCTGGACGAGGTGACCCTGGACGAGGTGACAAGGTGATGAGGTGACCCTGGGCCGGGTGACAAGGTGTGGTGACCCTGAGCCCGGTGACCCTGGGCCGAGGTGACAAGGTGACGAGGTGACCCTGGACGAGGTGACCCTGGACGAGGTGACCCTGGACGAGGTGACCCTCCCTGGATCGGTGAAGGTCTGGGAAGGCTCCGACCGGCGTCTGAAGGTTGCTGATCTGCTCTTCGGAGGGTGGTGTCCTCAGACAGGACCTGCTCCATTATTGATGCGTGCTAATGTCTTTCAGGGCGTCTCTGGAGAAACGCGGCCAAACTTCTGAGTGCTTCAAAGCTTGGGACGCCTGTCTGAAGTCGTCTTCATCACCCAGATCTGAAAACCTGAGTGGAGAAAGAGAGAGAAGACTTTCATCCTGATCAGACTCCCTCCACCCTTCAGACCTCCACTCGTCCTCCCGTCCTCGTCCACGGTCCACCTGATGGTCAGCTGGACCGGGTTGATGAGCTGGTGTCTGAAGTGTCCTGTGTTCGGGTCACACGTGTACACGCCTGTTGACACATCAAACCCAGAAAAGCCGATAGAACCCTCCGATGTTTGTCCAGTCAGGACAGCGAGACCAGGACAGATCGCTGGTCACAGGAAGTGACCTCGTCAGGCCGCGTGCTGACAGGCTCCGCCCCATCCCTGCACATCAGTTAGCTTAAAGGCTGTTGACAGGATGGATCACTGAAAACTCCTGTGTGTCAGTGGTCGCGTGTGTGTGTGTGTGTGTGTGTGTGTGTGTGTGTGTGTGTGTGAAAGAGAGAGAGACAGAAAGAGCATAAATCAGGTTAATATAACTGTGCTGACACACTACTGCTGCATCCTCTATCTCTCCCTCCCTCTCCTCCCTCTCCCTCTCCTCCCTCCCTCCCTCTCCTCCCCTCCCTCTCCTCCCCTCCCTCTCACTCCCTCCCTCCCTCTCCTCCCTCCTCCTCTCCTCCCTCCCTCCTCTCTCCTCCTCTCCTCCCTCTCCTCTCCCTCCCTCCTCTCCTCCCTCCCCTCTCCTCCTCTCCTCTCCTCCCTCCCCTCTCCTCCTCCTCTCCTCCCTCCCCTCTCCTCCTCTCCCTCTCCTCCTCCCTCCCCTCTCCTCCTCCTCTCCTCCTCCCCTCCCTCTCCTCCTCCCTCCTCCTCTCCCCTCCTCCCCCTCCCCTCCCTCTCCTCCCTCTCCTCCCTCTCCTCCTCCCTCCCTCTCCTCCCCTCTCCCTCTCCTCCTCCTCTCCTCCTCCTCTCCTCCTCTCCCCTCTCCTCCCTCCTCTCCTCCCTCCTCTCCTCCTCCCTCTCCTCCTCTCCTCTCCTCCTCCCTCTCCTCCCTCCCTCCCCTCTCCTCCCCTCCTCTCCTCCCCTCTCCTCCTCCCTCCTCTCCTCCCTCTCCCTCTCCTCCTCCTCTCCTCCCTCCCTCCTCCCCTCTCCTCCCTCTCCCTCTCCTCCCTCCCTCCCCTCTCCTCCTCCCTCCTCCCTCTCCTCCCTCCTCCCTCTCTCCTCCCTCTCCTCTCCTCCCTCCCTCCTCCTCCTCCCCTCTCCTCCCTCTCCCTCTCCTCCCTCCTCTCC
The DNA here is from genome assembly GCA_015343265.1 of Pao palembangensis. Classification (NCBI taxonomy): domain Eukaryota; kingdom Metazoa; phylum Chordata; class Actinopteri; order Tetraodontiformes; family Tetraodontidae; genus Pao; species Pao palembangensis. The sequence goes on from CM027096.1 coordinate 12,189,378, forward strand.
TCCCTCCCTCTCCTCCTCCCTCCTCCCTCCCTCTCCTCCCTCCCTCTCCTCCCTCTCCTCCCTCCCTCCCTCTCCTCCCTCTCCCTCTCCTCCCTCCCTCTCCTCCCTCCCTCCCTCTCTCCCAGCCGTTTTCTTCTGATCAGATGGTTGTGAGGATTATAGTTGTGGTGTGTGTGTGTGTGTGAAACAAACAAACCGTTCCTGAGGCCACCGTTCACCTGCAGGTGCTGGTGCTGCCAGCAGGGGGCGCCACCACCTGTCCCTCGTGACCTTCAGGATGACGGTGATGGAGGTGACGGACGTCCTCCGTCCTGCTGGAGGGAGGCTGTGCTTCCAGACGGCAGCTGTGGCGGGAGCGTCTCCTCCTTTAATCTGCTGCCAGGACGCCGCTCGCAGGGTCGCCACGGAGACGGCGTTGGTGCAGCAGGAAGTGAGGAAACAGAGAAGCAGCCTGAGCGCTGGCTGGACCTGCTCCTGCTCCTGCTCCTGGAGCTGGAGCTGGAGCTGGAGCTGGAGCTGGAGCTGGAGCTGGTCCTGGTCCTGGAGCTGGAGCTGGTCCTGGAGCTGGTCCTGGAGCTGGAGCTGGTCCTGGAGCTGGTCCTGGAGCTGGTCCTGGAGCTGGAGCTGGTCCTGGAGCTGGTCCTGCAGCCGGAGCTGGAGCTGGAGCTGGAGCTGGACCTGGACCTGCTCCTGGACCTGCTCCTGGTCCTGGTCCTGGTCCTGGTCCTGGTCCTAGTCCTGGTCCTGGACCTGGATCCAGCTCAGGTTCATCAGAACGCGTTTCCTCCACCTCCAGGCCCAGACCAAAGCTTCACTGGTCACATGACAGGCAGTTGGTCATGTGACAGAACCACGTTGGTGCTAATGAGCTGTTAGCCTTCAGACTTCCTGCTCCTGATGTCAGGCCCCACCCACCACGACCCTCTGACCTCTTCCTGCCCTCCCCTCTTCATCTGCTGCCTGTGTGTGTGTGTGTGTGTGTGTGTGTGTGTGTGTGTGTGTGTGTGTGTGTGTGTGTGTTGATGCCTGTCTGCCTAATGATGGCTCTGCTGGTTTTTCTCCTGTTCGCCTCCGTCAGTTGCTGTTTCCTGTCTCTGGGGACGGAGGCGGAGCGTCAGCTGGGACTGAGTGCGGCGGCGGCGGCGGCGGCGGCGGTGTGACATATGAGCACCGAGATCAAAGCTGACAAACGGTGCGGAGGCGCTGGCGCAGACAGGAAGCAGAACGAGTGTTTACATCCAAATGAGGGAAAATAACAGCAACACAAGTGTAATTAAAGCGTTATTACAGAGGGGCGGAGCCAGACCAGCCTGGGTTCTGACAGGAACCGCCCCAACCTGCACTCAGCGTCTGTCATGTGACCCAGGGCAGCAGGAAGTTGTTGATTATCTCCAACAGATTGGCACCCGTCAGTCCTTCCTCAGAGGGAGGAAGTTGGGGGGTCACTTCCTCTGACTCCTGAAGGAGGAGGTGGAGGAGGAGGTGGAGGAGGAGGTGGAGGAGGTAGAGAGCAGATTAGCTGCAGAGCTTTCAGACGCCGCTTCTACACTGCAGAAAGATGGCTGACGGGGGCGTTTGGGGACGGCGCCCACAGCCAGGGCTGGCCACGCCCACCCAGGGCTGGCCACGCCCACCCAGGGCTTCTGACCCGGACATTCACTCACCCAGAAACAGGCAGAAGCAGCTGAGCCCTGACCAGCTCCGGAGAAATACGAGGCAGAAATGGAGTTTGGAGCGTCGCTGCCAGCAGGCTAGCTAGCGCTGCTCGTTAATTAGCCCGCTGTGACATCACAGATCAATACAGGAAGCCCTCAACCCCCCCGCAGTGGGGGGAGGGGAGGTGGAGGCAGCTTCTCTGCTGCAGCCTTACCAGCTCTCTGGTGCTCCACCCTCGTCGTCGTCTCGTCCTCCATCAGCTGTTTCTGCTCCTCTTCTCTCTTTTATCACATCGCTCCTCCTCTGTCTCTGTTCTTCCTCTTCTCCTCCTCTGGGTCATGTGACCACATGGACCTGAGCTTCAGCCGGGGCTCAGAGGAGCTTTAATCACCTCAGCTTTTATCTGTGTCCTCTCGCGGCTGCGCCTCACCTGATGGCGTGTTGGGTCCTGGACCGGGACTCAGTTTTAGCGCTTCCTGTTGTCATGGTTACGCTGGATGACCCTCAGCTGCTTCTGCTACCTGTAGGTCATCGGGCGGCGCGCAGGCTCGCCGTTTCCCTGCAGCGGCGTGGCGGCAGCAGGAAGCAGGACGATTGTTCCACCACCCGAGACATCACCACACCAACGCACGTAATCAGCGCACGTTAGAGCTCCATCAGCGCACGTTAGAGCTCCATCAGCGCACGTTAGAGCTCCATCAGGGGACAGATGGGGGACAGATGGGGGACAAATGGACAGACAGGGGGACAGATGGGGGACAGATGGATTACCCTATCAAATGTGAGCAGACAGGAAAGGAGGAGTGTGAATTGCAGATGTCTGCAGTCTGAGGGACGTTCTCAGATGAGGATTATAGAACCGCGGGTCTGAGAGCAGCAGATCATTTTATAGCAGAAAGCCCCCCACCCCCACTCCCACCGCCCCCCCACCAGGCCCCTAATCCTCCGCCTGTAGAAAAGACAACAAGAGCTGACCACAGCGCCGCCTGGAAACAAGCTGCCCAGCACAGCTGCAGCTGGTTAGCTGTTAGCTGTTAGCTGTTAGCTGGTTAGCTGTTAGCTGGTTAGCTGTTAGCTCGTTAACTGTTAGCTGTTAGTTCGTTAGCTGTTAGCTGGTTAACTGTTAGCTGTTAGCTCGTTAACTGTTAGCTGGTTAGCTGTTAGCTCGTTAGCTGTTAGCTTGTTAACTGTTAGCTGGTTAGCTGTTAGCTGTTAGCTGGCTAGCACTGGGCCTGTTCACGTGTCCTGTTATCGGCCAGTTTTAGCAGATTAACGTAATTTGGTAAAGCAGAGTTGGTGAAGCTAGGGCTAGCTAGCGTAACGGCTCCATCCAACCGTTGCTTCTGGCTGGTTTCATGTCGAGGCTCCGCCTCCACCTGCCCCGAGGTGACGGTGAGGTTACAGCTCATCTTTCTCGTTATGGATCACCGCTTCCTGCACGGATGGTACATTTTTACTGCCGTCATTTCTAGTTTGGACGTGAGCTGATGAGACTGTGACCCCGCCCCCACGCTGATGTCAGAGTTGACTGGACGCTGTCCTCTATGACATATTATGATCAAGGCTCTTGTTTGAGAGCTGTAGCTCCGCCTCCGGGCCCTCCCTCTGCCCCGTGAAGCAGCTTGGTGACCTTGGCGTCACAAATAGCCAAATGCTAGCTTTGTTGGAAGTGATTACACGTCCACAAACTGATCAAAAACTCCTGCTGGTCCAGCAAACGTCAGTCCGTCTGCGTCGGCAGGTCCAAACGTTTGAGGTCACCGGTGTTAAACCTCAGATCAGCGATTAGCATTCCGTCGGTCTCCGCTCTGCACATTTGTATTCTGCTCCGTGAATGTGGGGGTGACACAGGACATTAGCATGATGCTACTGTAGCACGGCCGCTGCTGTGCCTCCACGCTAACTAGCATCCTGTTTGCCAGATGAGGCTCAGAAACTGCTCTGATAAGCATTTTGCAGAGCTAAATGAGAGCTATTGATTAAGTATTGCTGATGTTTGCGGGCGTAATTACCGGAGGCGGTATAGATCACGCAGCGCCGCTCTGATGAGGCTGCACATTCCCAACGCTTCCCAACACTCCGTTGGGAAGCAGCCAACATTTAGGTGTTTAAATAAGGAGACGTTTGCTGGTTGAAATGCGCCATTAGCGATCTTCCTGGAGCCGCTCAAGGCAACCAGGAGGTTGCTGGTGTGATTCTGAGCTAGCAGACGGGTGAGGCAGAAACACAGCCTGGTCAGGGAGGAAGAGCGCCGGCAGTCTGCGCTAGGTGTTAGCTCCTGCGGGGCTAGCTGAAAGGCTGGGAAAGCTGTTGGGACCACCGAAGCGGATGTTGGTGGAGCAGCTTCTCCTGGGAGGAGCTGTTTGTGCATCAGAAGTGTGAAGTGCAGCCGCGCATCTGTGGAGCTGCGCTAACTCGCTAACACGCCAAAGTGGCTCATAAATGATTCCACAAACATCTGACCTCAGCTTCTAATATTAACCTGGTGGACGAACGTTCCAGTTGGAACTGGTTCCAACATCCCATAATACCCATCAGCTGATATATCCAGCAGGAACATCAGGCACCAGACGAAGAAGCTGACGGTGGTTGAGGCGATTCAGGCGTTCCTGTGACGTTCTGAAGGATCTCTGGTCACCTCAGCTGGTCCACCTGAGAAGCTTCTGATGGACGCAGCCGGACAGCTGATGGTTTCTGGGACATCAGCTGCTCCTGGACCAGCAGGGGATCTTCTGTGGAGCTCAGAGCTGCTCTGGGTTCAGCTTTATCTTCTAAAAGACCTCTGATCACCTGGTCTCATCTGAAGCCTTCAGGACCACAGACGGTCTCCTCATCTCTGAGAACCTGCACTAACTTCTAGATCAGGGCTTCTCAGAGCCAGGACCACTGAACCCTTACATAAACCCTCAGGGACCACCTGACTCTAAACAGCCCCCAAAACAAGATGCTAAGTAACCATCAGGTGCTGCTGTGACAGACGCATCAGGAAATATACAGTAAAGTCAGATCTTTAAATCCTGGTTCAAGAAACACCGAGTTTACACTGAAATTTAAGATTTGAAATTTAAAAATTTTAAATGGGATTTGTTACGTGTCACCTCGCGGACCACTAGGGGTCGCCCGTGGACCAGCGGTGGTCCATGAACCACTCTTTGAGAAACACTGTTCTAGAGAGAGAGAGAGAGAGAGAGAGAGAGAGAGAAAGATTGTGCTGGAGTACCAAAATATTGATTCTCCTAGCAGAGTGAGGACATTCTGTCTGGTCCTACAATCCAAAGGAGTGTTTGAGGGTTCTGACCCGGTTCTGAGGCGGAGTTCCGGGTCGGGTTTTGGTTCTGATGCTCATCTGAGGACCTGGACCACGAATTACACTCTGAAAGTCCTCACAAAGCTAGAAACACAAAGACGCGTGTGTGTATGAGAGAGCGAGAGGGAGAGAGTGTGCGTGTGTGTGTGTGAGTCGGTGTGTGTGCCCGTGCACGCGCAGCATCAGCCCGCGCTCTCGTGCTGGAGGTCTCGCCGGTATCGAGGTTGAGTCGCGCGCTCAGGACTCGTGCGTCGCAGGAAGTAAGTGTTGTGTCCCTGCTGGAGTTCCGCTGCGATGCTGCTGCTGATGATGATGATGAGGAGGAGGAGGAGGAGGAGGATGCTGGGGTCCTGCTGGTTCCTGCCGCGGGTCTAGGTCTGGATCGGTTCCTCCGCTCTGCTGGCTGTTTGTCCCGGGGCGACCCGGTCCGGAGCCGACAGGATGGGAACCTTGTGAGATGACCAACGCCACTTTGCCAGCTCACATTTTGCTCGTGCGCGGCTCGTGCCTCAGCAGCCTGTTGTTGGCGGGGAAACGCACAAGTTTGCCGCCACCCGGAGCCGCAGTCGGAGCCGGAATCGGAGGTGGAGCCGGAGCCGGAGCAGCAGCGGCGGCTGGTCTGAGTGCCGCGGGGGTCCGGGAGGGCGGCCCCGGTGAGCCACCGCTCTCTGTGTGCACCGGAGCACCGGTGCAGCTGCGCGGCGCGGATGAAGATGAAGATGAAGATGAAGATGAGCGGTCCACCTGCTCGTGCGGGTTTGCTGCTGTGCGCTCTCGTCTTCCTGCCCCCGTGCGCTCGCTCGCACCCGCAGCCGTGCCAAGTCCTGAAACGGATCGGTCACACGGTTCGGGTCGGGGTTCTGCACATCCATCCTCGCGTGCTCCCCGGTCCTGAAGGCTGGGAGGCGGAGCCGGGTCTGACGGGGCTGGGCGCGTCCGGACAGGAAAGCCTCAGGAGCAGAGGCTCCGCAAACAGCCCGCGGGGATCCAGCAGGAACCGGAACCAGGCGCGGAGGCGCGAGGAGAATGCAGCCAGGGAGAGCCGCGTGTTCGCGCCCCGAGACTCGGTTCTGGCCGCGGTCGAGGCTGTGAACCGGGCCGGGCTGCTGCCGTTCAACTTGTCTCTGGAGGTGGTCGTGGCTGTGGGGTCCGGACTCGGTGAGCTGCCCGCCTTCTCCTCGTCCTCCGCGGGCAGCCCCGACGACGAGGACCCGCTGTCCTTCGTTGAGAGCGTGTGTCACACCGTGGTCGTGCAGGGGGTCTCCGCCATGGTCGCCTTCCCTCGGAACCGGGACGAGTTCGTCAAGTTGGAGTTCGTGTCACAGGCGCTTCAGGTGCCGGTGGTCAGCGTCGTCCGCCGCGAGTTCACGCGCCACAGCCAGGTAAACGGCAGGTGTCAGAACCACGTGACCAGGTAAAGAATTAGTGTAATGAGCTGCTTCATCCTGGTCCTGGTCCTGGTCCTGGTCTTGGACTTGGTCCTGGTCCATAGTTTGGTTTGTGTGCATCAGCAAACTGTTGGAACTGGATTAAACTGTTAAACAGGATTAAAACAGGAAGTGGTCGAGAAGACAGGAAATCGATCCTAAATGGTGGTTTGAAGTTAACAAGATGAAGTTAACAAGATGACGTTAACAAGATTAAGTTAACAAGATGAAGTTAACAAGATGATGTTAGCAATATGACGTTAACAAGATGACGTTAACAAGATGAAGTTAACAAGATGAGGTTAATAAGATGACGTTAGCAATATGACGTTAACAAGATGACGTTAGCAATATGAAGTTAACAAGATGAAGTTAAGATGTTAGAAATATGACGTTAACAAGATGACGTTAACAAGATGAAGTTAACAAGATGAAGTTAACAAGGTCAACAGAAACAGAGAAACCAGCTTGTGACTGATGTTTAACAGACAGAATCGCTGGCAACACAAACTCAGAATGAAAAGAGTATTTAATGTTGAAAACGGTCCGTGTTTGGATTGGAGCGCTGCTGACACACACACACACACACTCACACACACACACACACACGCGTGTTTGGTGTGTGTTTAATGAGATTCATGACTTTCAGACCATGTTTGTTCAGCAGGAACAAATTGAAGGAGGAGAATGATTCCCTCCATTCATCTTTCCTTCTTTCTTTCTTTTCTTCATGCTACTTCACCTTCTTTCTCTCCATCCTTCCATCCTTTCTCCTTTTCTCAGGCTCATTTCAGGAAGACGTGGAGCTGGTTAAATGTTTTCTGCCCTCTCCTTCACCTGTTCCCTCTCTCTCTCCTCTCTCCCCCCACCTCTCTCTCTCTCCAGAACTGGCTCCACCTCCAGATGCCCATGGTTGCGGTGGAGGCGGAGGCGGGGCCTCTGCTCCTTTCGCTGCTGATGAGGAACGGCTGGTGGGACGTGAGCGTCCTGCTCTGCCAGGACTGGGACATCAGTCACTTCCTCTTCCTCCTCAGGAACTCCACCCGCTTCCAGCTGGGCTCCCTGCTCAACCTGACCCTGGCCCCGCCCTCGTCCTGGCCGGGAGGGCGGGGCCAGCAGCAGCTCCTCCTGCAGCAGCTGGAGGCCCTGAGGGACGCGGCGTCCACGGTGGCGCTGGTCACCTTTGGCTGCCCCGTGCGTGAGCTGGGGCGTCTGTGGGCGCTGGCCGCCCGTCTGAGGCTCCCAGAATTCCACTGGGTTGTGGGGGACGGCCAGGACGTGGGCCAGCTCCGAGCCCAGGGTCTGCCGCTGGGCTTGCTGGCCCACGGCCTCACGGGCCCGCCCTCGCCCGAGCACTACGTCCACGACGCGCTGGAGCTGCTGGCCAGGGCGGTGGGGAGCGCCGCCCTGGAGAACGCCCCTTTGGCGCTCTCGCCTGGGACCACCAACTGTCTGGAGGAGCAGCGGGGGCGGGGCGGCTCAGGGGAGTACCTGTCCAGGTAGGCTCCTCCCACACACTCCGATTCCTCTCCTGGACGGAGACCTCGCTGTTTCCTGCCGCCAGTGTTACTTCCTGTCACATGTTTGTCCTTGTGGGTGAGGCCACGCCCCCTGCTGAAACACCACCAGCACACATGTGGAACAGCTGTGTGTCCTTAGCGTGGTCAGGTCAGGTCAGGTCGCGTTCCGAGGTCAACGGTTCCTCTGGAGGAGCGCTGCCGTCCTCACTCTGTTGGTCTGATCTGATCCGTCCACACAGAGTGAAGCTAATGTCCTCTGATACGAGGGGACACACGCACACGCTAGGCTGACCATCACACGTGCTAGCCTGGCCTTCTCCACCTGTGACGCTCAGACGAGCGTCTGCTCCACCGGAGACGCAGGTGAGCAGGTATACGAGCTCCGGTGGAGGCTGGGCTAGCGGCTGTGTTAGCACCTGGGTTAGCACCTGGGTTAGCGACTGGGCTAGCAGCTGGGCTAGCAGCTGTGTTAGCAGCTGGGTTAGCACCTGGGTTAGCGACTGGGCTAGCGGCTGTGTTAGCAGCTAGGCTAGCAGCTGTGTTAGCAGCTGGGTTAGCACCTGGGTTAGCACCTGGGTTAGCGACTGGGCTAGCGGCTGTGTTAGCAGCTGGGCTAGCAGCTGTGTTAGCTGCTGGGTTAGCAGCTGGGTTAGCTGCTGGGCTAGCTGCTGGGCTAGCTGCTGGTTTAGCACCTGGGTTAGCCACTGGGTTAGCTGCTGGGCTAGCTGCTGTGTTAGCTGCTGGGCTAGCAGCTGGGCTAGGTTAGCTGCTGAGCTAGCTGCTGGGTTAGCACCTGGGCTAGCGGCTGGGCTAGCAGCTGGGCTAGGTTAGCTGCTGAGCTAGCTGCTGGGCTAGCTTCAGAAAGAGGTTTCAGGCTGATTTGAAGGGCTGGTTTTCCACATCAGAGATGTTTCTGAAAAGGTCACATCGTGTTTGTCATGAGGCGTTCAGAGCTGGCGGTCTTTCCGACATTGCCGTGTGTGTGTGTGTGTGTGTGTGTGTGTGTGTGTGTGGGGCAGCCTGTAGCGTGGCTCAGATGGCGTGATCACTGGACCGTCATAGTAGCTCTCACCCTTCACCCCCAGTTCTGGTGGAATCACTGTCTCATGTTGAAAGCAGCTGCGGACTCGATCCCTCAGTCAGCTGGAAGAGCTGGATGTCCTGCTGCTGGACACGTCCTCCGGGTTCTTTCAAGTGTGACGCGATGGTTGAGAGTGGATTCACGGCGGTGCTCCTGGTCCTGAGGTGATTTCCTCTGAAGGACTGCCTGCGGCCACCAGGGGGCGGTCTTCCACACTCTTCTGATTGATTGTTTCTTCTTTGCGACTGTCTTTTATTTCCTGTCAGACGTCCTTGACTGTCCTTCTCTTCTTCTTCAGGTTTCTGTCCAACACGACCTTCGACGGTCGCAGCGGTTTCGTGTCCGCAGACTCCGAGGGTGGAGCTCTGGTCTCCGAGGCTCATCACTACGTCTGGTCCCTCCAGCTGGACCCTCTGGGACAACCGACGTGGACCCGCATGGGACGCTGGCGCAGGGGGAAGGTGGTGATCGACCAGGGGGCGTGGCCAAGCCATCAGGGTTCCGGTGCTGGAGGTGAGGGGCGTGGAGCGCCGCGGCTGCACATGCGGGTGGTGACGCTGGTGGAGCACCCGTTCGTGTTCACCCGGGAGGTGGACGGGGACGGCCTGTGTCCCGCGGGACAGTTGTGCCTGGACCCACTCACCAACGAGTCCTCTGTCCTGGAGAAGCTTTTCCAAAACCTGGGCTCTCCAAACACGTCTGTTCCCAAGGACTACAGGAAGTGTTGCTATGGATACTGCATCGACCTTCTGGAGAAGCTGGCGGAGGACATGGGCTTCGCCTTTGACCTCTACATCGTAGGCGATGGGAAATATGGAGGTTTGAAGAACGGTCGCTGGACGGGACTGGTTGGGGACCTGCTGAGTGGCTCCGCCCACCTGGCCGTGACCTCGTTTAGCATCAACTCAGCCAGAAGTCAGGTGATCGACTTCACCTCCCCGTTCTTCTCCACCAGCCTGGGCATTCTGGTGGGTCCCCGTCCTGCAGCTCGGTTTCCTCCGCGTGCCGCCTGTTCCGCACCGCTACTCCTGACTTCCCGCCTGTTTTGTGGTCTAACCCTGCCTTGCCGCCTGTTGCAGGTGCGTACCCGCGACACGGCCGCTCCCATCGGCGCCTTCATGCGCCCGCTGCACTGGTCCATGTGGTTGGGCATCTTCGTCTCGCTGCACGCCACCGCCGTCTTCCTCACCCTGTACGAGTGGCTCAGCCCGTTCGGGCTGACTCCGCGTGGGCGGGACCGCCCGCGCGTCTTCTCCGTGTCCTCGGCGCTCAACGTGTGCTACGCCATCCTGTTCGGGAGGACGGTGTCCATCAAGACGCCCAAGTGCTGGACTGGCCGCCTGCTGATGAACCTGTGGGCCATTTTCTGCCTGTTCTGCCTGTCCACCTACACCGCCAACCTGGCCGCCGTCATGGTGGGACAGAAGACCTACGAGCAGCTGTCGGGCATCCACGACCCCAAGGTAGGACGCTGCTCTGACTCCTCCCCTTCCTGAGCAGGACGCTGCTCTGACTCCTCCCCTTCCTGTGTCCCCCAGCTGCACCACCCATCGCAGGGGTTCCGCTTCGCCACGGTGAGAGAGAGCAGCGCCGAAGACTACGTGAAGAAGAGCTTCCCGGAGATGCACGAGTACATGCGGCGCTACAACGTTCCCGCCACGCCCGACGGGATTCAGCAGCTGAAGTAAGACACGCCCACTTCCTGTCAGGCGCTGGAGCAGGCTGATGCAGCGTGCTGCCTGTTTCCAGGGACGACCCTCAGCGGCTGGACGCCTTCATCATGGACAAGGCTCTGCTGGACTACGAGGTGTCCATCGACGCAGACTGCAGGATGCTAACGGTGGGGAAACCCTTCGCCATCGAAGGTACGGACGCTAGCTCGCCACCTGACCGTCAGCTGCAGGAAGAGCTGAGGAAGCGCTACGGTGGGGAGGGTCCTGCGGTGACCAGGTTCCCATGGCGATGCGCCCAGTAGTGTTGCTGCAGCACAGCCAGGGCACTTCCTGTGGCTGATCCACTGCTGCACATGACGCACAGGGGCCTGATGACGCAACGTGTGTGTGTGTGTGTGTGTGTGTGTGTGTGTGTGTGTGTGTGTGTGTGTGTGTGTGTGTGTGTGCGTGTCTAGGCTACGGGATCGGACTCCCCCAGAACTCTCCTCTCACCTCCAACATCTCGGAGCTGGTCAGCCAGTACAAGTCTGACGGCTTCATGGACCTGCTGCACGACAAGTGGTACAAGGTGG
>CM027096.1:12205613-12314856 GCA_015343265.1 Pao palembangensis
ATGTTTTCAGTGTCTTCAAGGTTGCGTATTCTGATTCTAGACATGCGAGGAGCGAGATTGTTGAGCACTTAAAGGTCCTGAAGGTTCTGCTGCCCATCCAGACCAGCCAGCCCTGGTGGAGGCTGGCCTCCTCCACTTTCCCTCACCTGGACCCCACCCACAGCCAGCACTTTCAGTCCAAAAGCAACCGAGAAGAACTGGTCCAACACACACACGGACACACAGAGCATACCCATGATGATGATGAAGAGGAGGAGGAGGAGCCTCAGAACACGGTTGAGCAGCACATTTACGCTGTTGAGCAAAGAACGCTTTTGTCTGATGGTTTCAAATATCAAAAGTCTACAAAGGTTGTGTGTGTGTGCGTGTGTGTGTGCGTGCACGTGTGTGTGTGCGTGCACGTGTGTGTGTGCGTGCCTGCAGCGTCTTCCTGTCTGCAGCTCTGGGCTTCCCCGAGGCGCTGATCGCGGTGCAGCAGCTCTGGGTCCCCCGGTCACCGACGGTTTACCCGCCACCGCGTAGCGCACGTCAGGCCCTCATCTCTGGCCCTTGGCTGTGAGTGTGCTCTGGTCGTTGGTTGTCGTGGCAACGCTCGGGCGTGCAGCAGGTGAGGGCGAGCGTGGCTGCTGAAGACGGGTCAGCTTCCAGCAGCTGCTAGGTCATGTGACCAGCGGCAGCAGCTCCCCTGCGGAGAGCCTGACGGCGGCGTCTCTCTGCAGAGCCACTTCCTGCAGTGTGGCGGCGAGCACGCCGACTTCCTGGAGCTGGACTGCAGCGTCGTCCAGTCCCCGTACCCCACGACCATGGCCCTGTCCGTGCTGGTCACCGTTGAGATGTGCAGCGCTCTGAACCGGTGCGTGTGGAGAGGGGGCGGAGCCGTATCTCTGACGTGTCTCTTCTGTCCCTCAGCGTCTCAGAGAAGCAGTCCCTGCTGAGGACGCCTCCGTGGGGGGAGGTGTGGAGCCTCTGCCGTCCTGGAGGAGCTCCTGGAGGTTCCTGGAGCCAGCAGAGGAGCTGCAGAAGCGGGCTGCCTGTCTGCCTGCGTGGAGGGCATCTCCTGGCCCTTCTGGATCTACAGCTCCGACACCAACATGGCCCACGTGTTCGGGTCCAGACTGACGAGCACACCTCCCAGTCACTCCTGGACCTCTGTCCTCCCCGTGTGTGTGTGTGTGTGAAGGTGAGATGAGATCACATGATCTCCTTCATGATGCCTTTAAGGTCTGTTTTAAGAGTAGGAATTGTCCAGCTTCCTCTTTTTCTCTGTTTTTTTTTTAATCATCAGATTTTAAAGCCCTGATTTCTCTGATTGGTGAGTCGTGGTCATGTGACTGATTTGTGTCGCCCGGGTGGTGTTTTGTGAGATGTGTGGAGAAGCTCTGCTCATTCACACCTGGACACTGAGGCTCGGGTGCGAACTCCTCCAGTCTGTAGGCTTTTTCCTTTGAAAAAGTGTCCTGATAAAAGCTTTGAATCAAATTGTTTGTGGTTTTGACTGAGCTTGAAGACCTGAAGACCTGTTGGACTGCTCTGAGCATGACCTGTGGACCGCTGCGCTCCTCCCTGCTCCTCTGCGCTCCTCCCTGCTCCTCCCTGCTCCAAGGCCTCGCCCCCAGAGGTGTGTAGATCTGCAGACTGATGAATAAGCAACGTTCGAATTAAGAACTGATGGTAAAACTGATCACAGTAGGGCTCAACACACACACACACACACACACACAGCTCAAAGCTGTGCAGCTGGCTGTTTTGAAGCTCAGTATTAAATGTGCACACATGACAACACAACCAAAGTGAAATTTGCTGCCAACCTGAAGCTTTTTGGATTATAAGACGATCGTTCTAAGACCTCGTATCTTATTTAAGGGCTAAAGCTGTGTTGAGAGTGACGATCATGAAAATCTTTTCGAACGTAAACGTTTGTATTGATGGTGAATCCAGCTGTCACGGTTTCCTAAAAACTATTTTCCACTTCAGGTCTTCGTCTTTGTGACCTGCAGGTGCCGGAACGACCACTGGGCGTCGCTGTGTTCGCAACAGTAACGCCAAATGAACTGGTTCCTGCACTGGGGAGACTGGGATCCACGGGAGGATTTCAGCTCTTTCAGAAAGGATCGCCACTAGAACGGAGAGTTTTTCTCTTCTGTCTCTTTAACTATCGCCAATATGGCTCCGCCTACTCCAGCATCCTTCCCCGTGTCATCATCATCATCATCATCGCCTCTGAAGAAGACTCGGGATGAAGCTACGGAGGAGCAGAGAAAAGCAGCAGGGCTCCGGAGCAAAATGGGATAACAAAGCGTGCGTGCGTGCGTGAGTAGAAGCGCTCGGCCCGCAGACCCTGAAGTGGAGCCCCGGAGCAGCGAGGCCAGCGGGAGCTCCAGCCCGCCCCGCGGCCGTGCGGGTTCGGTTCGGAGGACAGTTTCACACATCCGAATGATGTCATAACGTGGAAAAATACGCGAGAGAGCGGCGCGAGCAGCCGGTTTGTGCTTCACAATGGGGGCTTTGTTGCATCATCACGCACGGAGCGTGTCAGCAGCGAGACGGTGATCGGAGCGCCGAAGGCCCGCCACGAACACGGCCTCCCGCGGCCTTTGTTACCCCGAAGACGGCAGATACGTGAGCCAGACAGCGAGCACCGGGATCGGGACAACAACAATGGTGGAGCCGGTGGGCTTCCTGGAAGCGTGGAAGGCGCAGTTCCCGGATTCTGACCCCCCCAAAATGGAGCTGCGCTGCGTCGGAGACATCGAGCTGGAGCTGGAGAAGTGCAAAGGCTCCATCCGGCGCCTGGAGCAGGAGGTGAACAAGGAGCGCTTCCGCATGATCTACCTGCAGACGCTGCTGGCCAAGGAGCGCAAGAGCTACGACAAGCAGCGCTGGGGCTTCCGAAAGACGCCGCTGAACGAGGGGGTGGAGCCCGCGGCGGCGCAGGGCGCAGAGTGCCCGTCCCAGCAGCCCATCATGCAGGAGAGCGGAGCCGGAGGCTTGGCCGCGGAGCGAGGGCGCTACCAGCCCCTGGCGGAGGCGCCCAGCAGGTCCAAAGGCAGAGCTCCAGCAGCCAGGAAGTCCGCCTCCCACGGGGACAACCTGGAATCTGCCTTTGAGGCGCCCCATCAGGTGGAGTCGGCGTCATGTGACAACCTGGACGGTCTCTCACCGTCCAAGCAGAGAGGCGCTGTTGGCTCCTCCCCCCGCAGAGCCGCCATCCACCCCCCAGACAAGGAGGACAAGCTGGGGATGGGGCTCGGCGTGGCCGCCCTCAGGTCCAACTTTGAGAGGATCAAATGGGCCAACTGTCAGGGTGGAGAGGCGGGCAGCAAGGAGAAGCCTCCACCTCCACCTCCACCCTTCTACCCCAGCGTGGAGTTCCACCACGAGCGAGGCCTGGTCCGAGGAAGCGAGCGGGACCTTCCAGAGAAGGTCTCCAACCTGGGCAACCAGGCTCTGCAGGTGGAGAGAAAGAGGTCCCTGCACTCGCTCCCGGGGAACCTGGCCACGGTGGCGGGGGAGCTCCGGGCCCGGGCGGTGTTCCGAGGAAGGTCCACCGAGAGCAGCTGTGGCTACGAGGCGGAGTACGAAGATGGAGAACCCAGGGAGCGAGCTCCAGGAAGGACCAACGGCAGCAAGCCTCCACCGCCTCCGTGGCAGCCCTCCGACTTCCAGGCCTACTCCAGCGTCTACGTGGGGGGGGTGATGATGGGCGAAGGTGGGGGTGGAGGAGGTGGGGCAGGGGCGGGAAGCGGTGAGGAGCACCTCCTGACCTGGCCTCGCCGTTCCTACTCGCCTGCTAGCGTTGAGGATGGAGGAGGTGGGGGCGGGGGCGGGGGTGGGGGCTACACGCCCGACTGCAGCTCCAACGAGAACCTGACCTCCAGCGAGGAGGACTTCTCCTCAGGCCAGTCCAGCCACGTGTCGCCCAGTCCCAGCACGGCCTTCCGCCGGCCCTTCCGGGAGAAGAGCCGCTCCCCGTCCCAGAACTCCCAGAACTCCCAGCAGTCCCTGGACAGCAGCAGCCCCCCGACCCCTCAGTCCCAGAAGAGGAGGAGCCAGGCCGTCCTGTCTGAGGCCACCATCGTCAGCGTGCGCAGGAGCGGCCAGATCTGGCCCCCCTCTGCGCCCCACGACCTGCTGCCCCACGGAAGGTCGCCCCACGACACCAGTTTCCATGGAGACCATCTGGGTGAGTCCTGTGGTGCTGAGGAGGTGGTGTGGAGGCCCCGCTGAGGCGGTCTATCAAAGCGAGGCCCTTGGCTGGTCCTCCCAACGTCAGAGGCCTGCTGGAGGGTCCAGACAGGCTTAGACCTGGGTCAGGGTTTGGGTCAGGTTCTCCTCTGGTTCTTTTCTGGTTCCTTTCTGGTTTTTCTTTGGTTCTCCTCTAGTTCTCCTCTGATTCTTCTTTGGTTCTCCTGGTTCTCCTCTGGTTCTCCTCTGGTTCTCCTCTGGTTCTTCTCTGGTTCTTTTCTGGTTCTCCTCTGGTTCTCCTCTGGTTCTTCTCTGGTTCTTTTCTGGTTCTCCTCTGGTTCTCCTCTGGTTCTTCTCTGGTTCTTTTCTGGTTCTCCTCTGGTTCTCCTCTGGTTCTTCTCTGGTTCTTTTCTGGTTCTCCTCTGGTTCTCCTCTGGTTCTTCTCTGGTTCTTTTCTGGTTCTCCTCTGGTTCTCCTCTGGTTCTTCTCTGGTTCTTTTCTGGTTCTCCTCTGGTTCTCCTCTGGTTCTTCTCTGGTTCTTTTCTGGTTCTCCTCTGGTTCTCCTCTGGTTCTTCTCTGGTTCTTTTCTGGTTCTCCTCTGGTTCTCCTCTGGTTCTTCTCTGGTTCTTTTCTGGTTCTCCTCTGGTTCTCCTCTGGTTCTTCTCTGGTTCTTTTCTGGTTCTCCTCTGGTTCTCCTCTGGTTCTTCTCTGGTTCTTTTCTGGTTCTCCTCTGGTTCTCCTCTGGTTCTTCTCTGGTTCTTTTCTGGTTCTCCTCTGGTTCTCCTCTGGTTCTTCTCTGGTTCTTTTCTGGTTCTCCTCTGGTTCTCCTCTGGTTCTTCTCTGGTTCTTTTCTGGTTCTCCTCTGGTTCTCCTCTGGTTCTTCTCTGGTTCTTTTCTGGTTCTCCTCTGGTTCTCCTCTGGTTCTTCTCTGGTTCTTTTCTGGTTCTCCTCTGGTTCTCCTCTGGTTCTTCTCTGGTTCTTTTCTGGTTCTCCTCTGGTTCTCCTCTGGTTCTTCTCTGGTTCTTTTCTGGTTCTCCTCTGGTTCTCCTCTGGTTCTTCTCTGGTTCTTTTCTGGTTCTCCTCTGGTTCTCCTCTGGTTCTTCTCTGGTTCTTTTCTGGTTCTCCTCTGGTTCTCCTCTGGTTCTTCTCTGGTTCTTTTCTGGTTCTCCTCTGGTTCTCCTCTGGTTCTTCTCTGGTTCTTTTCTGGTTCTCCTCTGGTTCTCCTCTGGTTCTTCTCTGGTTCTTTTCTGGTTCTCCTCTGGTTCTCCTCTGGTTCTTCTCTGGTTCTTTTCTGGTTCTCCTCTGGTTCTCCTCTGGTTCTTCTCTGGTTCTTTTCTGGTTCTCCTCTGGTTCTCCTCTGGTTCTTCTCTGGTTCTTTTCTGGTTCTCCTCTGGTTCTCCTCTGGTTCTTCTCTGGTTCTTTTCTGGTTCTCCTCTGGTTCTCCTCTGGTTCTTCTCTGGTTCTTTTCTGGTTCTCCTCTGGTTCTCCTCTGGTTCTTCTCTGGTTCTTTTCTGGTTCTCCTCTGGTTCTCCTCTGGTTCTTCTCTGGTTCTTTTCTGGTTCTCCTCTGGTTCTCCTCTGGTTCTTCTCTGGTTCTTTTCTGGTTCTCCTCTGGTTCTCCTCTGGTTCTTCTCTGGTTCTTTTCTGGTTCTCCTCTGGTTCTCCTCTGGTTCTTCTCTGGTTCTTTTCTGGTTCTCCTCTGGTTCTCCTCTGGTTCTTCTCTGGTTCTTTTCTGGTTCTCCTCTGGTTCTCCTCTGGTTCTTCTCTGGTTCTTTTCTGGTTCTCCTCTGGTTCTCCTCTGGTTCTTCTCTGGTTCTTTTCTGGTTCTCCTCTGGTTCTCCTCTGGTTCTTCTCTGGTTCTTTTCTGGTTCTCCTCTGGTTCTCCTCTGGTTCTTCTCTGGTTCTTTTCTGGTTCTCCTCTGGTTCTCCTCTGGTTCTTCTCTGGTTCTTTTCTGGTTCTCCTCTGGTTCTCCTCTGGTTCTTCTCTGGTTCTTTTCTGGTTCTCCTCTGGTTCTCCTCTGGTTCTTCTCTGGTTCTTTTCTGGTTCTCCTCTGGTTCTCCTCTGGTTCTTCTCTGGTTCTTTTCTGGTTCTCCTCTGGTTCTCCTCTGGTTCTTCTCTGGTTCTTTTCTGGTTCTCCTCTGGTTCTCCTCTGGTTCTTCTCTGGTTCTTTTCTGGTTCTCCTCTGGTTCTCCTCTGGTTCTTCTCTGGTTCTTTTCTGGTTCTCCTCTGGTTCTCCTCTGGTTCTCCTCTGGTTCTTTTCTGGTTCTCCTCTGGTTCTCCTCTGGTTCTCCTCTGGTTCTTCTCTGGTTCTCCTCTGGTTCTTCTCTAACCCTATCAGGGTTTTCCCACGTGCACGCCCGTGCTCTTCTAGCCAGGCAGCAGAGCTCCCAGCGTCCAGGTTCAGACTTGCTGCCTGTAGTTGAAAATGCTTTGATGCTTTGATGGTCCAGGTGGGTGAGGTAGCTCCACCTCTGGACCTTCTCGGACCCACGTTTGCAGCTGGAACATTGTGTCTCTTGTTGACAGACGCTCACTTCAGCGGGACGCCCCCGTCCTATGCCTACGACGCCGACCGTGCCGAGGAGCAGCGGCGCCACCACGACTTCCTGCCCTTCATCGATGACTCGCCATCGTCCTCACCACACCTCAGCTCCAAGAGCCGCAGCAGCCGGGACACGATGTCCTCAGGGTCCTTCGAGTCCTCCAAGTCGGTGAGTCCGTCCCTCCAGCACAGGGACGAGCAGACTGGCCGTCTGACCGTCTGTCTGTCTGACTGACCGTCTATCTGACGTCTGACTGACTGACTGACCGTCTGTCTGACCGTCTGATTGACTGACTGACTGACCACCTGTCTGACTGTTTGTCTGACCGTCTGACTGACTGTCTGACTGACTGTCTGTCTGACTGACTGTCTGACCGTCTGACTGACTGACCGACCGTCTATCTGACTGTCTGTCTGACTGACTGATTGACCATCTGTCTGACTGTTTGTCTGACCGTCTGACTGACTGTCTGACCGACCGTCTGTCTGATGTCTGACTGACTGACTGACCGTCTATCTGACTGTCTGACTGACGGTCTGACCGACCGTCTGTCTGATGTCTGTCTGACTGTCTGTTTGCAGACAGACTGTGACCCAGAGAAAGGTCTGGAGATGAGGAAGAGGGTCCTGTCAGGGATCCTGGTCACCGAGGAGACGTACCTGAGTCACCTGGAGGCTCTGCTGCTGGTCAGGACACTCACTCACACTCTCACACACACACTCACACTCACTCACTCACACTCTCACACTCACACACACACTCACACACACTCACTCACTCACACTCTCACACTCACACACACACTCTCACACACACACTCACACACACTCACTCACTCACACTCACACACACACTCTCACACACACACTCACACTCACTCACTCTCACACTCACACACACTCACTCACTCATACTCTCACACTCACACACACACTCACTCACTCACACTCTCACACACACACTCACACACACTCACTCACTCACACACACTCACTCACTCACTCACACTCTCACACACACACTCACACTCTCACACTCACACACACACTCACACTCACACACTCACACTCACACACACACACTCACACACACTCACTCACTCACACTCACACTCACACACACTCACACACTCACTCACACTCTCACACACTCACTCACTCACACTCACTCACACACTCACTCACACTCTCACACACTCTCACACACTCACTCACTCACACTCTCACACACTCACACACACTCACTCTCACACACTCTTTTGGTGGTGTTCCTGCTGTGCTCGGTGTCCCTCAGCCCGTGAAGCCTCTGAAGGCAGCAGCCAGCACGTCCCAGCCCGTCCTCACCACGGCCCAGATCGAAACCATCTTCTACAAAGTGCCTGAGCTCTACGAGGTCCACAGAGAGTTCTACGACGCACTTCTGCCTCGGGTGCAGCAGTGGAGCCACCACCAGAAAGTGGGGGATCTTTTCCAGAAACTGGTGAGATGATCGTCCCGTTTCCTCACAGAGTGGTCCGCGGACCACCCCTGGTGAGACGGGAGGTGGAGGTGAGGCGGCTGGGAGGGCAGAGCCTGGATCAGCTGCGTGTCTTTGCTTCCCAGGCCAGCCAGCTGGGGCTCTACCGAGCCTTCGTGGACAACTATGAAGCAGCGGTGGAGACGGCGGAGAGGTGCTGCCAGGCCAACTCACACTTCGCTGAGATCTCTGAGGTGAGACCACCAGAAGGTTCCCAGAGAGCTTCTGCGGCTCCTCCGCTCTACGCTGATGAGTTCAGCTCATAAAGACTCGGTGCTGCTGACTGGACGGGCTGGTTACCGCCTGTCTCTGACGGTCGCTAATGGTCAGCTGTGGTTGTCTTCGCTCTTCCGTCCTGGAACCATCTCCTTTGTCTGCACAGAACCTGAAGGTGAGGAGTCCGAAAGACTGCAAAGACCAGGCAGCCAAGAAGTCTCTGGAGGGTCTGTGATCACGTTTCAGCTCCCATATTCACACATGCTCCTCCTGACATGCTCCTGCTGACTCACACATGCTCCTCCTGACATGCTCCTGCTGACTCACACATGCTCCTCCTGACTCACACATGCTCCTGCTGACCTTCTGACCTCCTTCTTCTTCTCCTCAGCGCTCCTCTACAAGCCTGTGGACAGAGTGACGCGCAGCACTCTGGTTCTTCACGTAAGTCCTCCCGTCTGCAGCAGCGTCTGCTCCTCCACAGTTACCATGGCGACACTGGGCAATCTTGTCCCTCCTGCACCCAGGACCTGCTCAAGCACACCCCCAGCAGCCACCCCGACCACCCGCTCCTGCAGGACGCGCTGCGCATTTCCCAGAACTTCCTGTCCAGCATCAACGAGGAAACGGCCCCACGGCGCCAGTCCGCCGCGGCGAGGAGAGGAGAGGTGAGCCCCGGAAGTGATGAATCCAGGATCAGAACAGCTGGAATCAGGTAGAATCCAGATCCAAAGTGATCAGCTGGTCCGACTCTGAGCGGCCACTGATCTCTCCCGCCGCCCTCTGGCGGACAGACGCCGGTACTGCAGCCTCATCCTGCAGTCTTCCACACGTGCTTCCTGGGGAATGACGTCATGGGCTCCACGTCTGACTGGAGCTGGTGACAGGATGCGAGCGTGAACGGGGGACGTGTGCTTTGTGCTGCAGAGCCGGCAGCTGCTGAAGGACAGCTTCCTGGTGGAGATGGTGGAAGGAGCGAGGAAGCTGAGGCACGTCTTCCTCTTCACCGATCTGCTGCTCTGCGCTAAGCTCAAGAAACAGATCGGAGGGTGAGAGACAGCAGCAGCTTGTCCCCCTGGTGTCCACCACCGTGGCGCAGGTCCAGCTGACTTCCTGTGTCCGTGTCGGTCCTCGTCCCCCCAGGAAGAACCAGCAGTACGACAGTAAGTGGTGCATCCCCCTGACGGAGCTCAGCTTCCAGGGTCCTGAGGAGGTGGAGCCCCTCACCGTTCCTCAGGTGCCAGACGAAGAGCTGGACGCCCTGAAGGTCAAGATCTCCCACATCCGCAGCGACCTTCAGAAGGAGAAGGTACGTGTGCACCTCGTCCTCCTCTGCTGGGGCGCGTGAAGGTTTCAGGAGCGCCTGTGTCCCTCCAGAGAGCCAACAAGGGCCCCAAGGTGCTGGAGCGCCTCCGGAAGAAGCTGTGTGAGCAGGAGGCCCTGCTGCTGCTCATGTCTCCCAGCATGCACCTGCGCGTCCACCACAGGAACAGCAAGGTGAGCGCCGTCCTGCTGAGGGCGTGCACGTGAGCCAGCTGCTGCTGAGGGCGTGCACGTGAGCCAGCTGCTGCTCCTCACCTCCTCCCTGCTGTGTGTCCAGACCTACTGCTTCCTGATGTCCTCCGACTACGAGCGAGCAGAGTGGCGGGAGCTGATCAAGGAGCAGCAGAAGAAATGTGAGCGTCCCGCCTGTCCTCCTCCACCCGGCTGCTCCGGCTCACTGCTCTGCTCTGTCCTCAGGCGTCAGGACGGCCTCGCTGACGTCGGTGGAGCTGCAGATGCTGACCAGCTCCTGCGTCAAGCTGCAGAAGATCCACCGCATGCCGCTGAGCATCAGCAGAGAAGGTGTGCAGGCTGGTGGAGCCGCGTCAGGGTGGAGCAGCTTCAGGGTGGAGCCGCGTCAGGGTGGAGCAGCGTCAGGGTGGAGCAGCTTCAGGGTGGAGCCGCGTCAGGGTGGAGCAGCTTCAGGGTGGAGCCGCGTCAGGGTGGAGCAGCTTCAGGGTGGAGCAGCTTCAGGGTGGAGCAGCTTCAGGGTGGAGCCGCGTCAGGGTGGAGCAGCAGCAGCCTTCCCTCAGAAGGAGAAGTTCCCCTCTGAAGCTGCTTGAGGAGCTAGATTTACCCCTGCAGCCTGCTATCAGTCTGCTTGTCCTCATGTCCTCATGTCCCCCTGCTGCTCAGCCATCAAAGCATCTTCTCTGTGTCTCCAGACGAGGACTCTCCTGGACTCTGCGGCTTCCTCAACGTCATCGTGCACTCGGCCTCGGGCCTCCAGCACAGCCTGAGTGAGTCCACCTGCTGGACGAGCTGCTGCTCGTCCTCTCGTCCACACTGGGACAAAGAGCGTAGCCATGGCAACGGCTGGTGGACGCAGCGGTTACCATGGCTACGCTCATTAATGCAGCGGGTACCATGGCTACGCTCATTAACGCAGCGGTTGCTACGCTCATTAACGCAGCGGTTACCATGGCTACGCTCATTAACGCAGCGGTTACCATGGCTACCCTCATTAACGCAGCGGTTGCCATGCTCATTAACGCAGATGTTAGTTGCCATTTTATCTTATTTGTTAATTTTGTGTAAGTTGTGTAAATACTTGGTTGTGAGTGTGTAGCTGCTGGGTCAGAGGTCAGAGGTCAGAGGTTCTTGCTAACACTCGGCTCTCCTTCAGATCTCTACTGCACCCTAGAGGTGGATTCATTTGGGTTTTTCTCTAACAAAGCCAAGACCAGAGTCTACCGATACACATCAGAACCCAAGTGGAACGAGGTGAGTCCAGACCCAGCAACAACCAGAGAGCCTGCTAGCCTGCTAGCATGACAGCATGCTAGTGTGACAGTGTGCTAGCGTGACAGCGTGCTAGTGTGACAGCGTGACAGCGTGCTAGTGTGACAGCGTGCTAGCGTGACAGCGTGCTAGTGTGGCAGTGTGCTAGCGTGACAGCGTGCTAGTGTCACAGCGTGCTAGCGTGACAGCATGACAGCGTGCTAGTGTGACAGCGTGCTAGTGTGACAGCGTGCTAGCGTGACAACGTGCTAGTGTGGCAGTGTGCTAGCGTGACAGCGTGCTAGCATGACAGCGTGCTAGTGTGACAGCATGACAGCGTGCTAGTGTGACAGCGTGCTAGCGTGACAGCGTGCTAATGTGACAGCGTGCTAGCGTGACAGCGTGCTAGTGTGGCAGTGTGCTAGCGTGACAGCGTGCTAGTGTGGCAGCGTGCTAGTGAGACAGCGTGCTAGTGTGCTAGCGTGACAGCGTGCTAGCGTGACAGCATGACAGCGTGCTAGTGTGACAGCGTACTAGCGTGACAGCGTGCTAGTGTGGCAGTGTGCTAGCGTGACAACGTGACAGCGTGCTAGTGTGGCAGTGTGTTAGCGTGACAGCGTGCTAGTGTGACAGCGTGACAGTGTGACAGCGTGCTAGCGTGACAGTGTGCTAGCGTGACAACGTGACAGCGTGCTGGTGGCAGTGTGTTAGCGTGACAGCGTGCTAGTGGCGACGAAAGCGGCGGCAGTGTGACGCGGCGTGCTAAGCGTGACAGCGTGACAGCGATAACGCTGGCGTGCTAAGCGTGCTCCCCTGCGCTCTGTCTCAGGGAGTTTGAGATCGAGCTGGAGGGGCTCCTGAGCGCTGCGGCACTGCTCTGCTATGAAAGGTCCTACAACAAGAGCAGCAGAACCGAAGGGCAGAGACACGGAGACAGATCACTTAGAGCAGAGGACAGATCCCAGTAAGACCAAACTCCAGTAAACCATGTAGCTGCCTCACTTTGCGATGTCCTCCCACTGGCCTGATCTTCCTGCAGCTTCACCTCCACCTGCTTCAGGGCTAAGACTGGCCAGAGAATGGGTGATTCCCATGAGCCAGGGGTGGGTTCCAGCCCTCACACACACACACACACACACACACACACACACACACATACGCACACCTGCACACACACACACACAGGCACACACACACACACACACACATGCGCACACACACACACACGCACACCACGCACACACAGCACTGCACACACACACCTGCCCGCACACACACACACACGCACACACACACACACACGCACACACACACACACACACACACACACACGCACACACACACGCACACACACACACACACACGCACACACGCACACACACACACACACCGCACACACACACACACACACACACACACACACACGCCTGTGGCTCAGGTGTTGCTTCTAACAGCTGCTTGTGTCTGACCTGGAGGTGGAGGTGAAGCTCTCCGTGAGGTTCCTGAGCCGAGAGTTCAGCCTGAAGAAGCTGCCCTCCTCCAGGCCTCTGGGGGTGTTCGGGGTCAACATCTCCACGGTGACCAAGTGAGTGACGGAGGAGCCTTTAGCTCACACAATACACCATTTACACCAGTAAACACCAGTAAAAAGCTGTGGTCCAGACTCAGAATAACGAAGAAGGTCTGAATGTTGACTTAAAGATCAGCTCTGAGTTTGAACTCTGAGCTGGAGCTGGAGGATCAGCTGAAGCTGGTCCCTGAAAGTTCCTCTTACTGGCTACTGGTTCCTCCATGGTTCCTCTTACTGGTTCCTCTCCTGGTTCCTCTACTGGTTTCTTTCATGGTTCCTTTTATGGTTCTTCTTATGGTTCCTCTCATGGTTCTTCTCATGGTTCCTCTCCTGGTTTCTTTCATGGTTCC
This sequence comes from Pao palembangensis, assembly GCA_015343265.1. Taxonomy (NCBI): domain Eukaryota; kingdom Metazoa; phylum Chordata; class Actinopteri; order Tetraodontiformes; family Tetraodontidae; genus Pao; species Pao palembangensis. The sequence goes on from CM027096.1 coordinate 12,218,756, forward strand.
TCTCCTGGTTTCTCTCCTGGTTCCTCTTATGGTTCCTCTCATGGTTTCTTTCATGGTTCCTCTCCTGGTTTCTCTCCTGGTTCCTCTCATGGTTCCTCTCATGGTTCCTCTCCTGGTTCCTCTCCTGGTTTCTCTCCTGGTTCCTCTCCTGGTTCCTCTCATGGTTCCTCTCCTGGTTCCTCTCCTGGTTTCTCTCCTGGTTCCTCTCCTGGTTCCTCTCCTGGTTCCTCTCATGGTTCTTCTCCTGGTTTCTCTCCTGGTTCCTCTCCTGGTTCCTCTCATGGTTCCTCTCATGGTTCTTCTCCTGATTCCTCTCCTGGTTTCTCTCCTGGTTCCTCTCCTGGTTCCTCTCATGGTTCCTCTCCTGGTTCCTCTCCTGGTTCCTCTCATGGTTCTTCTCCTGGTTTCTCTCCTGGTTCCTCTCCTGGTTCCTCTCATGGTTCTTCTCCTGATTCCTCTCCTGGTTTCTCTCATGGTTCCTGTCATGGTTCCTGCAGGCGCGAGCGCTCCAAGGTGCCCTACATTGTGCGTCAGTGTCTGGAGGAGATCGAGAGGCGGGGCCTGGAGGAGGTGGGCATCTACCGTGTCTCTGGAGGAGCCACCGACATCCAGGCCCTGAAGACGGCCTTCGACACCAGTGAGTTCCTGCAGGAGCCCAGCAGCTGGTCCTCGGGAAGCTCTGAGGACCAGCTGCTCCACCTTCTCCACCTTCTCCGCTGCTCAGATCACAGAGACGTGTCGGTGCTGATGAGCGAGATGGACGTCAACGCCATCGCCGGGACCCTCAAGCTCTACTTCCGGGAGCTGCCGGAGCCGCTCTTCACCGAGCAGCTGTACCAGAACTTCACCGGAGGCATCAGTGAGTGAGACGCTGAGGAGCCAGCTGAGGAGCCATGATGAAGGTGAAGATGATGGTGTGTGTGTGTGTGTGTGTGTGTGTGCAGCTCTGTCTGACAGCGTCGCCAAGGAGAGCTGCATGCTGAACCTGCTGTTGTCGCTGCCCGAACCCAACCTGGTGACCTTCCTGTTCCTGCTGGACCACCTCAAGAGGTTCTCACACACACACACACACACACACACACACACGCACACACACACTGGGGGTGGGGCACGCTGGTGAGCGCCTGGTGGCCGGACCTTTGCCCAGGGGGCCCGGCCGGGCACAGCCCAAAGAGGCAACATGGGGCCCCCTCCCGTGGGGCGGGTGCACAGGGTGTGCAGTAATGCGGACGGACAGGGGGAGGAGCTCTGCCGTCCGGGAGGAGCTCGGAGTGGAGCGCTGCTCCTCCGCCTTGAGACGAGCAGCTGTAATTCCAGTTATTGATTATTGACCTTTGTGTGTTTTTGAATTTGAAGCCTGTTAGCTAGCGTGTTAGCTAACGTGTTAGCTAGCATGTTAGCTGGCCTGTTAGCTAGCCTGTTAGCTGGCCTGTTAGCTGGCCTGTTAGCTAGCGTGCTAACGTGTCTGCTGCTGTCAGGGTGGCGGAGAAGGAGAGCATCAACAAGATGTCTCTCCACAACCTGGCTACGGTGTTTGGGCCCACGCTGCTGAGGCCGCCTGAGAAGGACACCAAGGTTCCTGCCAACCCCACACAGGCCCTCAACCTGGGGGACAGCTGGTCCCTGGAGGTCATGGCTCAGGTAAAGGTCTGCCCTGCTTGGCGTGTTAGCGTGCACACGCCTTGATGTCCTCTTCTCTGCGCAGGTCCAGGTGTTGCTGTACTTCCTGCAGCTGGAGACCATCCCCACACCTGACAGCAAACGACAGAGCATCCTGTTCTCCACCGAGGTCTAGCTCCTGCTCTGGGTCCAGCCAGGCTCCAGATGCTGCTTCTGGTCCTGCTTCTGGCCCCAGTCCTGGCCCTGGCCCTGGCACTGGCCCTGATCCTGGCCCTGGTCCTGCTTCTGGCCCTGATCCTAGCCCCGGTCCTGGCCCTGGTCCTGGTCCTGCTTAGGCCCTGGCCCTGGTCCTGCTTCTGCTTCTGGTCCCGGCCCTGGCCCTGGTCTCGGCCCTGGTCCTGCTTAGGCCCTGGCCCTGGCCCTGGTCCTGCTTCTGGTCCCGGCCCTGGTCCTGCTTAGGCCCTGGCCCTGGCCCTGGTCTTGGTCCTGCTTCTGGCCCCGGTCCCGGTCCTGGTCCTGGTCCTGTGGTTTGGTCTCGTCCTGCTAGCTCTTTTGTACATACGTGTGCTCTCCGTGTGCTCGTCTGAGACCAGGAAGCCATATTTTGTGACTTGAACAGACTTTTTGCTAACTTCCTGTTTAGACTCTGAGATCGGAACTCGTCTTCCTGGTGGGTTCTCATCTCCGCTCTCATTGATTTCCTGATGTTTTGGGATCCGCGTCTGTCGTCTTCCTGGACTCCAGCTTCTCCTGGTTCTCCTGGTTCTCCTGGTTCTCCTGGTTCTCCTGAGAACCGTGGAGGAACCAGCCTGTGTGCTGCTGCAGAGAAGCTCGTGGACTCTAACTGCTGAGCAGGACATCCCATAATGTTGCCACACACATGCGTGTTGTGTGTAGTTGTAGAGCTGCAGTTTGGAACTACTGAAGTGACCTGAGCGCTGAGGGACGTCTGCTCCTCTAACTCTTCTTCATCCTCCTCATCCTCAGCTGAGCTTAGCAGCTTCCTCCTCCAACCAGCAGCCATGTTGCTTTTCTCTGCTAGCTTGTCGTCTCCTCAGTCATTTTCTGATCTTTTCAGCAACGTTTCAATGAAAATCAGCCCTCACACACGCGCACACACGCACACACACGCACACACACGCACACACGCACACACACGCACACACACACACACACACGCACAGACAAGCATGGATGTATCCCAGGAACTTTGAAACACTGAAATGTTTCATTTCTTGAAATTCAGAGGAATAGAATTTTTTTTTAAGCATTTTTTACATGTTTTACCTCAAAGTACAATTAGTGTTTAGATGTTACACTGAAAAATGTGTGAGTAAATAATAATTGTGTCAACAGTAAAACGTAAACACTGAAAACCGGATCAGACTGGTTTCAGACAGAAGGTGTAAATATGCAGTGAGCCACCAGGGGGCAGCATTCAGGCCATGACTGCTGCTTGGTGACGGATGTTGTCAGACTTAACGTTCTCGAGGAACACGTGAACATTGGCTCAAAGGTCAACACTGCCCTCCCCTGGTGGGACGTGATTACTGCACATGACTCCTTCAGCATGAACAATGATTTTCCTGGCGGAGGAAAAGAACCCGAACACGTCAACAGTCGTCCAGAACCAGCCCGGCTCGTCCTGACCCACTGCTTCACATAGTCATGAACGCTGCAGACGCACGTGGACATTTTAGCTGTTAATTCTTGTTCTTGATCAATGATCAATGTTCTCCTTAGAACCTGGAAAGTTCTGTATCTCTTTACAACCTGTTTGTATGAAGGAATAGTCAATAAAAGAACAAAAGACAAGAGTTGGAGCAGACCCAGCAGAACCAGTCCGTTTACCCTCTGACCCAGCAGAACCAGTCCGTTTACCCTCTGACCCAGTAGAACCAGTCCGTTTACCTCCTGTCCCAGTAGAACCAGTCCGTTTACCCGCTGACCCAGCAGAACCAGTCCATTTACCCCTCTGTCCCAGTAGAACCAGTCCGTTTACCCGCTGACCCAGTAGAACCAGTCCGTTTACCCTCTGATCCAGTAGAACCAGTCCATTTACCTTCTGACCCAGCAGAACCAGTCCGTTTACCCTCTGACCCAGCAGAACCAGTCCATTTACCCCTCTGACCCAGTAGAACCAGTCCGTTTACCCGCTGACCCAGTAGAACCAGTCCATTTACCTTCTGACCCAGTAGAACCAGTCCGTTTACCCTCTGACCCAGTAGAACCAGTCCATTTACCCCTCTGTCCCAGTAGAACCAGTCCATTTACCTTCTGACCCAGTAGAACCAGTCCGTTTACCCCTCTGACCCAGTAGAACCAGTCCGTTTACCCTCTGACCCAGTAGAACCAGTCCGTTTACCCCTCTGACCCAGTAGAACCAGTCCGTTTACCTCCTGTCCCAGCAGAACCAGTCCGTTTACCTCCTGTCCCAGCAGAACCAGTCCATTTACCCCTCTGTCCCAGTAGAACCAGTCTGTTTACCCTCTGACCCAGCAGAACCAGTCCGTTTACCCGCTGACCCAGTAGAACCAGTCCATTTACCTTCTGACCCAGTAGAACCAGTCCGTTTACCCCTCTGTCCCAGTAGAACCAGTCTGTTTACCCTCTGACCCAGCAGAACCAGTCCGTTTACCCGCTGACCCAGTAGAACCAGTCCATTTACCTTCTGACCCAGTAGAACCAGTCCGTTTACCCCTCTGTCCCAGTAGAACCAGTCCGTTTACCTTCTGACCCAGTAGAACCAGTCCGTTTACCCCTCTGACCCAGTAGAACCAGTCCGTTTACCCTCTGACCCAGTAGAACCAGTCCGTTTACCCCTCTGACCCAGTAGAACCAGTCCGTTTACCCTCTGACCCAGTAGAACCAGTCCGTTTACCCCTCTGACCCAGTAGAACCAGTCCGTTTACCCTCTGACCCAGTAGAACCAGTCCGTTTACCCCTCTGACCCAGTAGAACCAGTCCGTTTACCTCCTGTCCCAGCAGAACCAGTCCGTTTACCCTCTGACCCAGTAGAACCAGTCCGTTTACCCCTCTGACCCAGCAGAACCAGTCCGTTTACCCTCTGACCCAGTAGAACCAGTCCGTTTACCCTCTGACCCAGTAGAACCAGTCCGTTTACCCCTCTGACCCAGCAGAACCAGTCCGTTTACCCTCTGACCCAGTAGAACCAGTCCGTTTACCCTCTGACCCAGTAGAACCAGTCCGTTTACCCCTCTGACCCAGCAGAACCAGTCCGTTTACCCTCTGACCCAGTAGAACCAGTCCGTTTACCCTCTGACCCAGTAGAACCAGTCCGTTTACCCCTCTGACCCAGCAGAACCAGTCCGTTTACCCTCTGACCCAGTAGAACCAGTCCGTTTACCCTCTGACCCAGTAGAACCAGTCCGTTTACCCCTCTGACCCAGCAGAACCAGTCCGTTTACCCTCTGACCCAGTAGAACCAGTCCGTTTACCCTCTGACCCAGTAGAACCAGTCCGTTTACCCCTCTGACCCAGCAGAACCAGTCCGTTTACCCTCTGACCCAGTAGAACCAGTCCGTTTACCCTCTGACCCAGTAGAACCAGTCCGTTTACCCCTCTGACCCAGCAGAACCAGTCCGTTTACCCTCTGACCCAGTAGAACCAGTCCGTTTACCCTCTGACCCAGTAGAACCAGTCCATCTATCTTTTTCTAGTGGTTATTTTCTATTGTTATTGTTCTATTTAACCTGTAACCATAGAATTCGGTAGCTAATCTGAGGCCGTCAGCGGGTCTGAGTAGTTCAGAAACTCTGGGTGGGTGGAGCTACCCTAGCCTAGCTTAACCTAACCTACCTTAGCCTAACCCAGTTTAACCTAGGCTAACCTAACCCTTACCTAGCCCAGCCTAGCCTAACCCCAGCCTAGCCCGGTCCGTGGCTCAGCCTGGGGCTGGTGCAGGTGTTCCTCAGGGCTCCTCCTGTGGAACAGAAGCTCCATTGTTGGCCGGCTGTGGGAGAGCTGTGGAGCAGCTGTCTTCCTGAGATAAACGACGGCTGATAGAAGCGCTAATCTGTTTGCTCAGCCTTCCCTGGTGGGCGTCTGGCTCTTTCCAGCCCATCAGGCTTCGTGTGGAGTCCGCTGGCTGGAAGAGCAGCTTCCTGCTCCACAAGCACCAGCTGGCAGCAGCAGAGAAGGTGTGTGCTGACTTCCTGTTGCGCTGGCGTGGCCACGCCTCCTGAGCGCTCTGCTTCGGGGGAGAACGTGGAGCAGCGGCAGCAGACGGAAGCATGCTGAAGCCTCCCCAGCTGGCCTACGTGGTCCTGGAGCTGCTGATGGCCATCCTGGCCATCCTGGGCAACGTCCTGGTCTGCTGGGCCGTGCGGCTCAACTCCAACCTGCAGACGGTCACCAACCTGTTCCTGGTGTCTCTGGCCGTGGCCGACGTGGCTGTGGGGCTCCTCGCCATCCCCTTCGCCATCATCATCAGGTGGGACTGCTACCTTGCGCAGCTGCTCTCACACAGCTGCTCTGGGCCCTGATCTTTGCTCTTCCTGCTCCTCTGTCCTCCTGGTGCTGGTTCCGGACCCCTGCAGTACCGGGATCTGTGCTCACTTCTTTGGGTGCCTCTTCATCGCCTGCTTTGTCCTCGTCCTCACCCAGAGCTCCATCTTCAGCCTGCTGGCCATCGCTGTGGACCGCTACGTGGCTATCACCAAGCCGCTCAGGTGAGACCGAAGCAGCGCCCCCTTCTGGAGCGCTGCTGCTTCTGTAACCGGATCTCTGCGTTTTTCAGCAGACCCGTCGTTTGTTCTGATAAACAGGACACACAGTTAGCATCCGTGTTAGCTCCTACACACGCAAAAGCGGAAAGACGGGCGTTAGCTTAGCTCGCCGCAAACATGACGTTAGCGGCTAACAAAGTCCACAACATCTCACTGAACCACCAGTTTGTTCAACCTGATTTATTTCTCTTGAACAAAAGGCAGGAGGCGGAGGGATCGCCATCAGTTTATAGGTAGCACCACCGAAGAAGAAATAAAAGGCGTAGCCCCGCAACCTGACACTTGTGAACCTTACAGATTTTGTGTAATTATAACATTAGCTAACATTAGCCTGTTACACTTCCACAACTAGAAGCAGAGGTTCAGAGGGCTCAGAAGCAGCCACGAGGAGCAGCTCTCTGCCCCCAGACGTGGTCATAAATCAGGTTAATTAAGCCAGCAGCGCTCCGGCGGAGGCTCCAGAGGCTAAGAAACACGGGCGGAGTAAAAACAAAGGTAATGAGGTTCAGGTCTGCTCGCTGGGCTTAATCTTGGACAGGAAGTTCAGCAACTACCTGTTTGAAATTAGAAGATGGAGCAAGAAAATAAACAGGTTTTATTGATCTTAAGGTGGGAAAGTGGGATTAGCTGCAGGTTAAACAACAGAGCCATTCAGTGACAACCTTTGACCTTTGCTGACCTTTGGTGTCCCAGGTCACTCGTGTGACCACACCAAGCACCCGGCTGTGGTGAAACCACTTTGCTCCTTGTGTAAACGGGCTTGCAGAAGGACTTCCTGTGTCCTCACTGTGTCCTCAGATGGATGTCCATGATGTCTCTGAGGCTGCAGAAAGGCACGTAGAAACAACAACCACAGTACTAAAAATAATAACCACAATAATAACAATAATGATAACAACCACAATAACAATATTAATAATAATAACAACCAGAATACTAATGATAATAACAACCACAATAATAACAATATTAATAACAACCACAATAACAATATTAATAATAATAACAACCAGAATACTAATGATAATAACAACCACAATAATAACAATATTAATAATAACCACAATAATAATAATAATAATAATAATAATAATGACCATAATAATAATAATGACCACAATAATAATAATAATAATAATGACCATAATAATAATAATGACCATAATAATAGTAATGACCACAATAATAATAATAATAATAATAATAATAATAATAATAATAATAAGATAGCCATGTTCTGGATTGAATGGGTTATTTCTGGGAACTTGCTGTCGTGAACGTTGCACTCATGCACCAGACAAAACAAACAAACAAACAAAGCTTGTGTAACTTCCTCAGGTACAGCAGCCTGGTGACGGGGCAAAGGGCAAAGGTCATCATCACTGTGTGCTGGCTGCTGTCCTTGGGCATCGGCCTGACCCCCATGCTGGGCTGGAACAGCGGTGAGCAGCGTTTGCTGACCTTCCTCCTCAGCTCTTCTCTGATTGGTGGAAACCAGGTTCCTGATGATGTCATAGATTTGGATCTGCAGCTGCTTCCTGTCTAACTGTTGCTTTAACCTTCAGCGTTTTCAAACGCTGCGTAGTGTGCTGATCCTGTGCTGATCCTGTGCTGATGCTGTGCTGGTCCTGTGCTGATCCTGTGCTGATGCTGTGCTGATCCTGTGCTGATGCTGTGCTGATGCGTGTATGTGATGGCTCCTCCGCTGCGCAGGTGCGAATGCGACGGCCCCCCCGGGCCCCAGCAGCTGCCCTGGAGGCCTGACGGAGTGCCTCTTCGAAGGCGTGGTCCCCATGGACTACATGATCTACTTCAACTTCCTGGGCTGCGTGCTGCTGCCCCTGCTCCTCATGCTCCTCATCTACGTGCACATCTTCCTGGCAGCCCGCCGCCAGCTGCTGCAGATGGGGCCTAAGGTGGCGGTGGCTCCGCCTCCTCCAGGAAGCAGCTGCTCCTCCAGATGTTCTCAGTCCACTCTGAGGAAGGAGGTGCACGCCGCCAAGTCCCTCGCCATCATCGTGGGCTTCTTCGCTCTGTGCTGGCTGCCTCTGCACCTCATCAACTGCTTCAACTACTTGTGCCAGCGCTGTGAGCGCGCGCACGTCTGGCTCATCAACGCCGCCATCATCCTGTCTCACGCCAACTCCGTGGTCAATCCCTTCATCTACGCCTACCGCATCCGGGAGTTCAGGCTCACCTTTCGGAAGATCGTGAACCAGCACATCCTAGGACGGAGGGATGGAGCGGCGTCCAGGCCGCGGAGCGGCGAGGACCCGGCGGCGGTCACACACTCCCCCTCCGGCACCAGTAAGGAGGGCTCGCTGTGCAGCACAGTGGCGAGCAGCTCCGTCCTGGACGCCGTGTCGGACAGGGTTCCTGCTGCGGACTCCTGCAGCAGGTGGACACCAGCAGGAGGCGCTGCACCAAGACACGCCCCCAACAGAGCAGACGCCAACAGTCCTCCGCGCCCCGCCGCACAGACGTGCACATGGGAGGGGCCTAACAGTGACCTGCAGGGGTCAGTGGAGGTGTGGGAGGGGCCTAACAGTGACCTGCAGGGGTCAGGGGAGGTGTGGGAGGGGCCTAACAGCAGCAGCAGAGTTACTTTTGTCAACGTGAAGCTCACTGACTGTGTCTGCTCTTCGTCACTGACGGATGTTTCATGATGAAGCTTCTCCAGCAGCTGCTGCAGGGACAGATGAGCCCAGCCCGTCAGCGGCGCCTTCCGAAGGTACAACATGTCTGTTGCTAGGAGACCTGGGAAAAACCCTGGGATACAGCGGAAGGCCGACTTGAGAAGGTTGGGATGTGGATGTGCTGGAGCTTGCAGAAGGCCTAGAAGGTGATGTGTGAGCTTCACATGGTCCAGGTCATGCAGGTGTAGAAGGAGCTACCTGAAGCCCAGAGCTAACAAGCTAACATCATTCAGGTTCAACAAATACATAACAGGCTCGTAACTCACAAGCAACAGCTTGTTTGACCTCTGTAAACATCATCATGTGCTGTTATGACCACACGCGGCTCCGCTGGGCGTGTTTGCACATCCGTCTGGCTGCTGACGCCGCTGCAGCTAATGTGATGGATGTGATGCAAATCAAAAGAAGGTTGGATGATGCTGTCTTTTATTATGCCATTATGCTTTCTCTTTCCCCACTAAACAGTCCTTCATCTGCAGGAAAAACCCCACATTAAGCAACATCTGCACACACACACACACACACACACACACACACACACACAACCATTCCTAAGACAAACATCCATGTTGTGCTTCCATGATGTTTGTCTCTGCTCTAAACTACAGGAATCGGTGTTTTATTGCACCTTCGAGGCTGAATGGCTCTTTGTTTCCGCTGGTTTATGGTGTTTGATAAGTTTGTAATAAGGTTAATTACAACGACGCGAGTCCGACCTGAGTTTTTTTGTTTGTTGAATACCTGTTTATGGAAAGATTCATTCCAAACTGATGGTTTATTCTTTCTGCATCATTCCATTTTTTTCCCCATCTAACTGACAAAAGTTTTTAAAAGTAGCAAAACCTAAAACACAGATATTTCATGAAATGTTAATAAATGTATAAAAGGTTGGCATACAGAACTTTTCCAAGTCGCTCCTAGGGAAACAGGTGAACCACACAAATCTTGCTAGTGAACAGAGTGGCTTGCACAAGTCTGGGGACACTGGTCAAAATTCCAGCAGGATGAAAATGAAATGATGGAAAAAGGAAAAGTCGGGTCAGAGGAAGGAGCCAGCAGCGCCCCCTTGTGGCCAGTATCGCTGTTCGCAGCAAGAGCCTTGTAGCTGTTCTTCCTCACAGTCTTCAGTTCTGCGAATTCCTGGGCTGAATTACACACACACACACACACACACACACACACACACACACACACACACACCCAGCCACAGCATCTCTAATGAATGCAGGTAGGAAAACTGAGGTGAAACCTTTACCTGCGGCTGTTTGAGGTAGTCCAACATGGATTTAAAGATGTTTTTGAGATCGTTATCTATTTGTTTTGTCTATTTTTCGTCTTCAGTTTGCGTCAATAATTTGTTGACATTTCTCTGAATCAGCTCTTCTCATGCTCTGGTTTGGATTGCTTCTGTAACAAAGGGAATTTCCCCTCGGGGATGAATAAAGTAACTCTGTCTGTCTGTCTGTCTGTCTGTCTGTCTTCCTCCGGCCTGCGGAACCTTCCTGTGCCACGAACACTTGATGGATCCACCAGATGCTTTTCAGCTGGACAGATTTTCTTTTGAGCAGATTCCTTGTCCTTGCTCTTTAACTGTGACTAGGTGCATGGTGGTATAAATATTCATTCATATTACTATCCAATCATTTCTATATCCATATTCATGATTGTATTATTGCTAATGTTTGTATTATTAAGTTTTATGCATCCAAATTGGATACAAAATGTGTGTACTGTTTATCTTCAAGGTTATCAAACTACTCCTACTAATCCATTACTCAATTAAATTGGTGAGCAAGAGGAATCTAGTTGTCCCTTGCAAACTTCTCCGATTGATCAAGCACTTTTTCAAGTTTGGGCAGAGTTGTGGTCACAAAAACACGCATAACTTGACAACGCATTTTTACACCGAATAAACAAACAAAAACGACACGTAACTTCCTCCCTTGGCGGAGGCAACTAGAGATCGTTGGAGACCCCAGAAAACTACCGTTCCCACAAGTCCCCGCGGTTAGTGTGTCGCAAGGCATTGTGGGTAAACGGAAAAAGGCTTCCAAACGCCGAAGCGACAACCGCACGTTGTTGACCATCTACACAAGAAAAAAGGTTTCGTTTGAAGAACGTGACGGTAACCACTTAAAAGTAGATTTGGGAACACCATTGTATTAACAATTTGTGTGAACTTTGATGATTTTATTTTGTCAATTTATTTACACACGTTCTCGACGGCGTCTGTTAGCCAGCTTCAACAAAGAACAGAATGTCACGGTTATATTTATATTTACCTTCAAAACCATATCGAATTAGATGCATAATATAGTGGGACGCTACCAGTGTGCTTAAATTCATTCCTGCTTAGACAGACGTGGATTCACTTTAGCTGTTTGGCTAATGTAGCTAAATAAGCTAGCTCAGCCGCTACACCGCGCAACTATAAAGCGGGATAAATGATTCACTGTCAAGTATTAGTCCCTTTGTTTTGTTCGGCTTCATGGCTAACGCCAAAATATGCTTAGAGTACTATGTTGTTGGGCGGCAGTAGCTCAGTGTGCAGCGGACTGACCCGGCTCGGAGCCGCAAGGTTCGAGGCTCAGTCCAGGAAAGTCCTCTAAAATTCCCATCGAGACCCACAATGTTTCATTTGCAAGTGAAATAATGTATAAAAAGTGGAGTTCTAAGGTTTTCCTTTGTATGAGGACACAGTCTTTGCAAAATCTGTGGCATTATTATCTAAGCTGGACCTAAAACCTGTTTTTTAGGACGAAAGCTGAAACATGTCCATCGGCGTACCCATCAAGGTCCTGCACGAGGCGGAGGGACACATCGTCACCTGCGAGACCAACACTGGAGAGGTGTACCGTGGCAAGTTGATCGAGGCTGAAGACAACATGAACTGTCAGGTCAGTTCCTGGGAAGGTTCCTGTGAGGGTTCTCAAGCCTCCGTCCTGAGGAGCCACTCATCTAAAAGCGGTCTGCACTTTCAGATGTCCAACATAACCGTCACCTACCGTGACGGCCGCGTGGCACAGCTCGAGCAAGTCTACATCCGTGGGAGCAAGATCCGCTTCCTGATCCTGCCAGACATGCTGAAGAACGCGCCCATGTTAAAAAGTATGAAGAACAAGAACCAGGGCTCTGGGGCAGGAAGAGGCAAAGCAGCTATTCTCAAAGCTCAAGGTGAGAAGGGCCGTCGGCTCTTCTACTGGGATCATCCTCGGCGCTCGTGTTACCATCAGACTTTTCTGCTCTTCTTGGTTTGAAATGTCCTTTCTTAATATCCTGTCATGGACAACGGGCTGGCCCAGCGTGTGGCCATGAGTCGATGTGGTTCCTTTCTTGTTTAATGTTGAAGCTCTTAGAATCGTGCAGACTACGTACAGATGCTGCTTTCCAGGAGGATGTGCTTGGGGACCTTTAAGTCCCTTATGTCATCACTGGGTAATGATGATTTAATAATGTCCTAAATGGAGGTTTTGCTGTTTTTCTCTGCAGTGGCGGCGAGGGGGCGGGGCCGTGGCGGAATCGGACGTGGAAACATTTTCCAGAAGAGACGATAACTGCGTTACCATATAGGTGCATTATGGGCTTTTTTTCATAGCGTTTTTTTGTCGAGGAGGTTGTGACTTTTCTTTTTTTATGAAAATAAACGACTTGATAAGGTGTGACTTGTGTGGGCACACTTCCTTTACCTTCATCTTCCTATTTTCCTGTGGCTCAAACTAACATTCTGAGAGATCAATTAAAGTTTGATTTGATTGTCCTTGCAACATCTCAAATGCCTAACACAGACACTGCCTTTTGTTTGTGCTGAAGTACGTTAGCATCTTTGGACATGTTACAATAAAAATTGACTTATTAGGCTACAAAGTCTCAAGTTCCATTTTCAATCCTCTCCATTATTGTCCAACTACAATTAAAGGGGAACTTTCTGCCATTGAAAGGATGAATACCAGAACAATGATTTGGTGAGCTCAGTATCTTAAGTCTGTCCTTTGTGATTATTTAAACGCATTTATTGATGTTGGTGACTAAATTAAGGGAACTAGTCAGAACTGGAGGTTAGGCTGATGCAGTTGGCCGCTCCACTGGCAGGGGGCGCCATTTCGCTACTGACGCTCGCAGCAGCGTTTGCATGTTTCTCGGTCGGGAGTTAGCTTAGCTTAGCTTAGTTAGCCCCGAGCCCACTTTGGTCCTCCAGACGTCAGTTTAATGACAGCACGGGAAAACGAACCTCGTCCCGGGAACGTCCAGGACCAGCGTTCTCAGACGGACTACTTCAGCAGCATGGTGACCGGTGGGCAGCCACCTTTACACAGCTAGCTAGCTCCGGCTAGCAAAGTGTCGTAGCCCAAACGCCAAAGAAGCGCACGAAGCTCGCTTGGCTGCAGGTGTGTGCAGCACGTCCAGGTACGGTCGCTCCTCCCGCCTGCTACTAGTGTTTTCTAGCGCCAGGAACCGGTTTTATTTTCAGCCTGGACCTTTTGGCTGTCAGAGGAGATGGGCGTCATCGGTAGCCGAGCTGCTGGCGTTGATGAAGGCTAAATTGGTGACAGCTAACACTTTCAAGTGCATCGATATGATCGTTTTTCAACGTAAATTAATGTCGAGATTATTATCAGAAAAGCTTTTCTAGCGACGGTATTACCGATGTAATTTATTGTAAGCGTTAAAATTGTTGACTTGATGGGCTAAAGCTTGCATGGATTTCTGATGTTTTCAACTTTCATTTCGATTTTAATGGAATACGTCTACATTTTAAAGAATTAACATTGATTATTTCAGTCGTTAAAAGTCAGACACCATCTAGACCCGACAAACCAAACGCAAGTGTTTTTGCTCAGGTCAGCCTCTCCTCCCATGGATCGTCAGTGCTGGTGAGGAGGTAGCATGTTCCCCTACCCGGTCACCCCCTGGGCCTCTGCCGAGCCCCCCAACTCCTGCGGCAGTCATGGATCTCCAGCACAGCCCTCCCAGCCTCTTCCAGACCTACTGTGCAGCTGTCCTCCTCCGCAAGCACACGCTGCCCCTGAGAGACCCTCACCAGATCCCCCAGAATCCATTATTGTGGTCACCCAGTATGAATCCAGCAGATCACCTGCAGGCCCTGAGGAAGAGGAGGTAGGCGGACTGAGGACCGTGGCCAGTGTGATGAGTTGGTTGATAATCAGGAATCCGGATTATTTCTTGACTGGCTTCTCTTCATCGCTGAAGCCCAAAGTCCAGAAGAAGTCTGGTAAAGCAGCGTTTGCTGCTGCTCTCTGCTCAGACTCTGGTGTCTCTACAGCATCAGGAGGTGTTTTTCATTGGATCAGATGCTAATTTCATGATTTTAAATGGAGTATTTGTCAAATCTCAGCAGACTTTGGCTCTGGCTGGCCTGTCCAGTGTTGACTTGTCCTTAAAAACGTCAGTTTTACGTTCATATTTCTAACTAAGTGCATTGGACGAGCTGTAAATGATGTGTGCGCTGACTCAACGCTGTTGTGTTTGACCCTTTGCGTGCAGGTGGAGGCCCTGGACGGCTGTGGGGCTGCTGGAGCCTCGTCCTGCTCCTGCTTGTCCTCGCCTCTGAGGACCTCGTCCTGCGACCTGCTGTCCCACACGCTGCCTCAGCCAGACACGCTGCAGCCCCACGCTCATGCCCACAGGGCTCGCCTGCACCTGTCAGACAGGAAGTTGTCTCTGCAGGAGCGCTCACAGAGCGCAGCGGCGCCCTGCGAGCCTCCAGGTCTGGCCGGCCGCTACATCTACCCCTCGCTGCCGTACTCGCCCGTGACTTCGCCGCACACGTCTCCACGTCTGCCCCGCCGGCCGACGGTGGAGTCGCACAGCGTTTCCATCACAGACCTGCAGGTAGGGCGGAGGAGGAAGGCTGTGTCCGTCTGCTTCCACCAGCCAGGGCTCCTTCTCTGGCTCCGCCTTCTCAACCCACCCTTGTTGTCTTGCCTTTCTCTCTTAGCAGCACAAATGTTGAGGCGGTCTCACCCAGGTAAGGTCTCACCTGTGGGTAGCAGGTAGAAGCTGCAGCCAGCTGGATCTTCTGTGTAGAATCCTCATAGTTTCGGCCTGACCCCCGACCCTGGTGGAGATCTGGGGACCTCCATCATGGTGGTTGTTTCAGTGCTGCTCTCAGCAGCTGCTTGCTGTCCTAGAGTCCCGAGGTGGGACGTCCCCAGCAGCTAGGCCTGGTCCCTGTTCCAGTAGATCAGTAATGATGACAGGTGCTCCCACCTGAGCCTGGATGGTGCTGAACACCTGAGACTGCTGCCGAGGCTGTCCTGATGCTGCTGGTGCTACATGAGCCGTCTCCTCTCTCTTGCAGGACTGCGTCCAGCTCAACCAGTACAAGCTCAAAGACGAGATCGGAAAGGTAGACACCAGTTCAGGCTTCTTCCTCTTGAGACTGTTTACATCTGCTCTCTGCTGCAGAATGTTGGGGATCTTAGTTCCAGACAGGTGATCTCTGGTGATCTCTGGTGATCTCTGGTGATCTCAGGTGATCTCAGGTGACCTCTGCAGATCTCTGGTCATCTCTGGTGACCTCTGGTCATCTCTGGTGATCTCTGCAGATCTCAGGTGATCTCTGGTCATCTCAGGTGATGTCTGGTGACCTCTGCAGATCTCAGGTGATCTCTGGTCATCTCAGGTGATCTCTGCAGATCTCAGGTGATCTCTAGTCATCTCTGGTGACCTCTGGTGATCTCTGGTCATCTCAGGTGATCTCTGGTGATCTCAGGTGATCTCAGGTGATCTCAGGTGACCTCTGCAGATCTCTGGTGATCTCTGGTCATCTCTGGTCATCTCTGGTGACCTCTGGTCATCTCAGGTGATGTCTGGTGACCTCTGCAGATCTCAGGTGATCTCTGGTCATCTCAGGTGATCTCTGGTCATCTCAGGTGATCTCTGCAGATCTCAGGTGATCTCAGGTGATCTCTGGTCATCTCTGGTCATCTCAGGTGATCTCTGGTCATCTCAGGTGACCTCTGCAGATCTCTGCAGATCTCTGGTGATCTGTGGTGATCTCAGGTGACCTCTGCAGATCTCAGGTGATCTGTGGTGATCTCAGGTGACCTCTGCAGATCTCTGCAGATCTCTGGTGATCTCTGGTGATCTCTGGTGACCTCTGGTGATCTCTGGTCATCTCAGGTGATCTCTGCAGATCTCAGGTGATCTCAGGTGATCTCTGGTGACCTCTGCAGATCTCTGCAGATCTCTGCAGATCTCTGGTGATCTCTGGTCATCTCTGGTCATCTCAGGTGATCTCTGCAGATCTCAGGTGATCTCTGGTGACCTCTGCAGATCTCTGGTGATCTCTGGTCATCTCAGGTGATCTCTGGTGATCTCAGGTGATCTCAGGTGACCTCTGCAGATCTCTGGTGATCTCTGGTGATCTCTGGTCATCTCTGGTGACCTCTGGTGATCTCTGGTCATCTCAGGTGATCTCTGCAGATCTCAGGTGATCTCTGGTCATCTCTGGTGACCTCTGGTCATCTCTGGTGATCTCAGGTGATCTCTGGTGATCTCAGGTGATCTCTGATCATCTCTGGTCATCTCTGGTGACCTCTGCAGATCTCAGGTGATCTCTGGTCATCTCTGGTGATCTCAGGTCATCTCTGGTGATCTCTGGTGATCTCAGGTGATCTCTGGTCATCTCTGGTGACCTCTGCAGATCTCAGGTGATCTCTGATCATCTCTGGTGATCTCTGATCATCTCTGCAGATCTCTGGTGATCTCTGGTCATCTCTGGTCATCTCTGGTCATCTCAGGTGATCTCTGCAGCTGTGGAGGCTGATCTAGGATCAGTCCTGCTGCTCTCTGAACTTCACCTCAGGCTCCTGGAACCGTTCTTGAGGGCTTTGCTTGTTTGTCAGTGATGCAAATGTGAGGGATCTTCTCTGCTTCTGTCAGGGCTCGTATGGTGTCGTCAAGCTGGCCTACAATGAAGATGACAACACCTACTATGTGAGGCCAGAGTTCAGATCAGAGGAACTTTTCTGTCAGAGCAGGACTGAAGGGTCGGGGTTGTCCCACCTCTGCTTCCTCTGTCCCTACAGGCCATGAAGGTTCTGTCCAAGAGGAGGCTGATGAGACAGGCTGGTTTCCCACGTGAGTCTGCTGCACACGCTCACAGCTTCATCATGGTCACAGCCCACCTGCCTCACCCCTCTTCCTCCCCTCTGACGCTTGCCAGGACGCCCCCCCCCTCGAGGAGCTAAGGCAGCACCTGAAGGCCTCCCTCAGGTCAAAGGTCCCCTGGAACGAGTGTACCAAGAGATCGCCATCCTGAAGAAACTGGACCACCCCAATGTGGTCAAACTGGTGGAGGTTAGTGGTCCGAACCTGGTGGGTGGGGCCGTTACTGTAGGAACGGTCTCCCCCAGCCTGGAAACCCCTTCCAGGCTGCTGAGCCAGCCTGGAAGGGGTTTCCAGGCTGGTTTCCAGGCTGCTAAAGTTTGCAACCTGTGCTCTGGGACGGCTCAGGACATACGGCGACATTTTTCTGCTTCCTTTCAGGTGTTGGACGACCCAAACGAGGACCATCTCTACATGGGTACACACGCGCACACACACACACACACACACACAGTTCCAGGCAGTGTTTGGGTCAGTAACGCTGTTCTCTGTTGCAGTCTTTGAGCTGGTGAAAAACGGGTGAGAGAGTCTTTCAGTCTAATGATGCTGCTGAGACGAGCGCGTTGCTCCAGCGGTGTTGGTTTCAGGTGTGTTTGTGTGCATCAGGCCGGTCATGGAGGTGCCCACAGCCACGCCCTTCAGGGAGGACCAGGCCCGCTTCTACTTCCAAGACCTGCTGAAGGGAATCGGCTATCGTGAGTGTCCTCTGCTCACTTCCTGTTTGTCACACGTGTTTGAACTGGGCCACATTCGAGCCTTTTAAAGCTCGAACCGTCCCTGAAAGTTCAGAACTCTGAAAGAGATCCAGCTTCCACCAGCCGCAGGAGAGCAGAATCCAGATTAGAGGAACCTGGTTTAGATGAGACTGCAAGGTCAGACAGTAGGGGGCAGCGTTGCAGCTTGATGCAGAGATGGTGTGTGTGTGTGTGTGTGTGTGTGTGTGTGTGTGTGTGTGTGTGTGTGTGTGTGTGTGTGTGTGTCAGTCATGTAACATCTCTAACGCAGCTCGTCCTGTCTTTTGACGGCTGTGGACAGTCCACTACCAGAAGATCATCCACAGAGACATCAAACCATCCAACCTGCTGGTGGGTGAAGACGGACACATCAAGATCGCAGACTTTGGAGTCAGCAACCAGTTTGAGGGGACTGATGCCCTGCTGACCAGCACAGTGGGAACGCCAGCGTTCCTGGCCCCGGAAGCGCTGTCTGAAAGCAGGATCAACTTCTCTGGGAAGGTGAGAGGAAGCCCCGTCACTAGCGTACTGCCTGCTTCAGGAGCGGAGGAGCACCAGCCTGGCTTCAGCAGGCTGGTGCTCCTCCGCTGCCTTCACAGCTCTGTGCACCAGCACCAGTGAGCTTCCTGAGCAGACACACACTTGTTAGCACCACCACACATACAGGCGCTTCTCCTGCTTGCTAGGCTTCTGTCATTAAACAGTATGCTGTCATGGTGTGTGTGTGTGTGTGTGTGTGTTGCAGGCTCTGGACGTGTGGGCCATGGGCGTCACACTGCACTGTTTTCTCTTTGGAACGGTGAGTTGTTTTCATGGTTTCTGCTGTTGTCATGGTTTCTGCTGTTGTCATGGTTTCTGCTGTTGTCATGGTTTCTGCTGTTTGTGATCATGTGTTGTCCAGTGTTTCTCAAACTTTTCCGACCACTGAACCCTTAAACAAACCCTCAGGGACCACCTGACTCCCAACAGCCCCCACACCAACATGCTAAGTAACCATCAGGTGCTGCAGTGACAGACGCATCAGGAAATATACAATAAAGGCAGATCTTTAAATCCTGGGAGTCGAAACGCTGAGTTTACTCTGAGTTTAAAATATTGAAACGTTAAATTTTAAAATGTGATTTGTTACGTGTCACCTTGCGGACCACTAGGGGTCGCCCGCGGACCTCTGGTGGTCCACGGACCACTCTGTGAGGAACACTGGTGTGGAGGAACGCAGCAGTTAGAAATCACTGCCGCGGCCTAAACTCTCCTCCTGGTAACTCTTCTCTGGCCGAGGGTTCGCCTGCACGTGCAGGTTGATGCTTGGGTCCCCTCAGGATGGCGGAGGTTTGAGGCGGAGCTGTGGCAGATGGATCCAGAATGGATCATCTGTTGGAGAGCCTCCCGGCTGGTGTGAAGGACATGTCCTTAAATGTGTGCAGTGCCCTTTCATGGACGAGCGCATCGTCAGCCTTCATCAGAAGATCAAGACTCAGCCGCTGGAGTTCCCGGAGCTGTGAGTGAGCAGTAATCTCGTTACCTCCTCCTCGCCTGCTGCTTTGGCTGATTCTCTGTCTCCGTCAGTCCTGACGTGTCAGAAGATCTGAAAGATCTGTTACTGCGAATGCTGGAGAAGAGGCCAGAGGGGAGAATCTCCGTCCCCCAGTTGAAGGTGATCCTCTCCTTCCATAGCAGCATCCTGTGAAGCTGCTCCCAGTAGAACCTCCACCTCCTGCTGTGCTCCTCAGGTCCACCCCTGGGTGACCAGGCACGGCGCTGAGCCTCTTCCTCCGGAGGACGACCGCTGCTGTGTTCTGATCGAGGTGACGGAGGAGGAGGTGGAGAACTCGGTCAAGCACGTTCCCAGTCTGGCAACCGTGGTGAGGTCCGGCAGGAAGCCGAGGCTTCTGGAGCAGACCTTTCTGCTGCTCCTAGGTGATGCTAGGAGCCTTTGTGAGGAATGTCTGTGGTGCTTGTGCGCAGATCCTGGTGAGGACCATGCTGAGGAAGCGCTCCTTCGGAAACCCCTTTGACCTGGCCCGTAGGGAAGAGCGTGGAGCGCTGCAGGACAGCCTGGCCCGTGAGGACGCTGACGCCAGGCCCAGGGAGCGCTCGCCACCTTCATCCTGACGGACCTAGAACCGCTCTCACAGAAACGGGAAGTAGGTGGTCGGGACCCAGCTGCTGTGGCTGCTCAGGAGCTTCTTCTGATGAAGGTCTTGGCAGGAGTTGGTGGCCGCCGCCCTTCCGTTATTCCATCCGTTATTCCATCCGGCATGTCTTTCCTCGCTAGCACGGCTCGCGTCTCCCTGACCCTTCCTGGGTCTGGGAGACAGGAAATCCTGTCTGCTTTTGTCAGATGCGTGGCGTGAGTGTCTCCTAATGCTTAGTTCTGTGTTTTTCTACCTGCTGCATGAAACGGAAGCCTGAAATGACGCTAACGTTCACATTTATCTTCGGTCCTCTGAGGCAACAGCATCTTTCCTGCTATTTAAAGTCCGTTGAGTATTTTATTGCTCCTGATAATCAGTGTGATAACATTGTCAAGGCTTGTTAAACTTCAGGACAACAGCTGCTAACATCAGCTGTCTTTCATTCTAATTTGTCTATAAATCTATGCATTGTAGACTTTATGTCCTATTTATTTCTGTCACCCTGAATTAACTATTCCTCACTTTTATTGTTTTTTATTGGGTCACATGTGCTGTAACTAGCTTTAGAAGTTAGACTATGAGTAATGGTAATAAATGTTTTTGCACGCTCGGTACTGTAGCAGGAGTCCTAAATGTTTTATAACGGCGTGTTAATCAGCGACCAACATCTCAACCCTGGTGCTGTGTGTCCCTCATCAACCTGGTCGCCACCGGAGCTCGTCCAGCTCCTGAGGGACCAGATCAACTTCCTTCAGCATTGAGCTTCTCACCAGGTGATTTTTGTACCATTTCCGGTCCCGTGCTTTTATTTTGTACGGTTGTAGTTCTGTTTCCTGTGTTGCTGCTATTTTACTTCATGTCTTCCGGCCCGTTCTTGGCACTTCTCAAAGATCCTGTGGCTTCCTTTGTTGTTTTTTCGTTTACTCTTCTTTCCTAGCTGCGTGGTCCTCTGGAATAGTTTGAACATCGCTGTTGTAAAGAAATATACATTTAAAACCACCATCACAGACAAGCGCTTCAAAACGCGGCCGTAAGCAGCAGCGGCCACACGGTGGCGCTGGAGCAACACCCGTTTCTGCACTCATGGCCTCGATGAAAACAGCTGAAAGGAAATACAGTCACGACAAACATGAAAGTTTGCTTTGATGTCTGCAGGTTTGCGAACATCTGAGCGGCTGATTTCACCTGTGAACCCTGATTCACGTCACAAACACCTGGAGCACTTCCTGTTCCAGGGTCCCCGCGGTGGTGAGACAGGCTGAAGGTGTCTGAGGAGGGACGAGAGAAGAGAGGACGGTAAGAGATGGAGAGAGGGTGTTGGGGGAGGGGTTGGAGCAGCATCAGCACCCCTCTCTCTCTCTCCCTCTCCCTCTCTCTCTCTCCCTGTCCCTCTCTCTCTCTCGCTCTCGTGTTTCTGAAGCGGCTGGTGGCTCCATCACCATCTTCCTGCTCCCGCCGCGCTCACACATGTCGCCGCCGGAGACGAGGTAGTGAGTGACGGAGGGAGGAGAAACGGGGACAACAAGAGGGCAGGAGGAGCAGCAGCAGGAGGTGCAGCAGGATCATGGCGCAAGCCGCCAAACAGATCCGTAAGAGCAAGGACCTTGCGGAGGCCGCCGCCCAGGAGCAGAGGGAGAAGGAGGAGGAGAAGCTAAAGAGGAGGAACAGATCCAGAGACCGCCGGCGGAAGGTAGGACAGCAGCGCTCATGTGTCCACCGCCCAGACGCAGCTATTGTTCAAAGGACGTGCTTACACATGTGTAATTACACGGCAGGTGTGCGTGCGTGCGTGCGTGCGTGCGGGACCGAGGACCCCGACCAGTACCGGGATGTTGTTGGTCCCCGACCAGCGGTTGTGTAACTGCTGCTTTGTGCCGTAACGCGTCAGGTGATGTCGCATTTTTCTGGGCTCTGACGGAGCTGCGGCTCCTTCACATTCATGTCAGCGTGTGCACGTTGATGCGTTCGTGTGCACGTTGATGCGTTCGTGTGCACGTGACGCCTCTCGCGAAGCTGCTGCTGGTTAGATTTAAAATGGAGGAGGGTGGTGGAGCAGCCAGGCGTCCTGCGCGGGGCTGCAGCCTGCTGATCTCCTGCACGCTCCATGCTCAGGTGTTCTGCAGGCCGAGCTGGTCGCCTGTTGTCTGCTCTGTGATCAGCTGTGGAGGCTGACAGGTGTGTTTGGACTGATCACCTGTAACCGGAGCGTGAGGATCATCACAGCGCTGCTCATCAGCATCTGATCACCTGTGATCAATATGTGATCCATAAAGTCAACAGTCGGCTGGCTCCACCACTGGTTCAGGGTCCAGACATCACTGGTCCAGTCTGACTGTCCTGTGGTTTGACTGGACCAGACTGGAATTTGTTTAAAAATACAAGAGATGGAACCAAATCAGTCTCCGGCGCCCTCTAGTGGCCAGATGTGGTACCAACAGCAAAACAGCGTAGCGGCGTTAGCATCAGGACGCCACTGAGCCACGTGAACTCTTGAGAAATAAAAGTGTAGTTTTACACAATAAAAATGTCCACAACCAGTCCGCCAGTCCAGTCCGGTTTGAGGATCAGCTGATCTTCTCACAGGTTCCGAATCTGGGCCAGTTTGGCTTCAGCAGCAGAAACGTCTGCGTTTACTCCAGGCTGCACTTAAGACGGTGTGTGTGTGTGTGTGTGTGTGTGTGTGTGTGTGTGTGTGAGAGCCCACATAATAACAGAACTAGCCTGATGCTAGAAGATGCTGTTTATGCAGCAGATTTGTGTTGAAATCGTTTGTGTTTCCTGAGGTCGACTTGTTACAGCGTAGCTGAGTAACGAAGATCCAAGGTCAGCTAGCAGCTAGCAGCTAAATATAGCCCCATCCCTCCATCCATCCATTATCCCTCCATCCATCCATCCATCATCCCTCCATCCATCATCTATCCTCCATCCATCCATCCTCCATCACTCCCTCCATCCCTCCATGCCTTCATCCATCATCCATCCCTTCATCTCTCTATCATCCATCCATTAATCCATCATCCATCCATCCATCCATCATCCATCCCTCCATCTATCATCCATCCCTCCATCCATCCCTCCATGCTTCCATCCATCCCTCCATGCCTTCATCCATCATCCATCCCTTCATCTCTCTATCATCCATCCATTAATCCATCATCCATCCATCCATCAATCATCCATCCCTCCATCTATCAATCCATCCCTCCATCCATCCCTCCATGCTTCCATCCATCCCCATCCATCCATTCATCCATGCATCCATCCCTTCATCTCTCTATCATCCATCCATTAATCCATCATCCATCCCTCCATCACTCCCTCCATCCCTCCCTCCATCCCTCCATGCTTCCATCCATCCCTCCATGCCTTCATCCATCATCCATCCCTCCATCCTCCATCTATCCCTCCATCCCTCCATCCTCCATCCCTCCATCCATCCCTCCATCCTCCATCCTCCATCCCTCCATCCATCCCTCCATCCTCCATCTATCCCTCCATCCATCCCTCCATCCTCCATCTATCCCTCCATCCCTCCATCCATCCCTCCATGCCTCCATCCATCCACCCATCCCTCCATCCTCCATCTATCCCTCCATCCATCCCTCCATCCATCATCTATCCTCCATCCATCCATCCTCCATCACTCCCTCCATCCCTCCATGCCTTCATCCATCATCCATCCCTTCATCTCTCTATCATCCATCCATTAATCCATCATCCATCCTCCATCCTATCATCCATCCTCCATCTCCTCCCTTCCATCCATCCCTCCATGCCTTCATCCATCATCCATCCCTCCATCCTCCATCCTCCATCCCCTCATCATCCCTCCATGCCATCATCATCCCTCCATCCTCCATCTGCTCCCTCCATCCATCCCTCCATCTCCATCTATCCCTCCATCCCCTCCATCCATCCCTCCTTCCTCATCCATCCACCCATCCCTCCATCCTCCATCTATCCTCCATCATCCCTCCATCCTCCATCTATCCCTCCATCCATCCATCCTCCATCATCCCTCCATCCTCCATCTATCCCTCCATCCCTCCATCCATCCCTCCATGCCTCCATCCCTCCATCTATCCCTCCATCCCTCCATCCTCCATCCCTCCATCCATCCCTCCATCCTCCATCCTCCATCCCTCCATCATCCCTCACATCTCCATCTATCCCTCCATCCATCCCTCCATCTCCATCTATCCCTCCATCCTCCATCCATCCCTCCATGCCTCCATCCATCCCCACCCATCCCTCCATCCTCCATCTATCCTCATCATCCCTCCATCCTCCATCTGTCCTCCATCCATCTCCTCCATCCTCCCCTCCA
This sequence comes from Pao palembangensis, assembly GCA_015343265.1. Classification (NCBI taxonomy): domain Eukaryota; kingdom Metazoa; phylum Chordata; class Actinopteri; order Tetraodontiformes; family Tetraodontidae; genus Pao; species Pao palembangensis. The sequence goes on from CM027096.1 coordinate 12,243,146, forward strand.
TCCCTCCATCCATCCCTCCATGCCTCCATCCATCCACCCATCCCTCCATCCTCCCTCCATCCCTCCACCCTCAGATGTCAGCTGTGTGTGTGATGATTTCAGATTTCTGCTTTGAAGGCGCAGAATCAAAGACTTAAATCGATATTTATAACTGAATAAAACCCATCAAACGGTCTTGGGGCAGAATGTAGGTTTCTTCCTCCGGGTTCATCCCTTCTTCTTCTGCTGTTTCTTTGCTCGTGTTTGTGTTTGCTGACTGTTTTATCCGTATTTCAGATAAATCAAGTCTCGGCCGTCCCCCCAGTGCAGAGAAGCATGTTAGCATCATTAGCCTGAATGCTAGCAGCCTCCATACCCCACCATCAGGAAACGGTGCAGGTGACTCATCAGGGCTCGTTAGCAACATGGCCGACGACGCTAACGACGAGAGATGAAAGGATGATGAATTAATGAAATTAGTACTTACTAATGTCACTGATCATGTGACCTGCAGGACGCACTAATGCAGAGACTCATCGTTGCGCTGGCCTGGACACTTCTGAGAGTGTGTGTGTGTGTGTGTGTGTGTGTGTGTGTGTGAGAGAGAGAGACAAACCTACGCTCACTCAGCCTCATTAACCGACAGAGATCTTTCTTGGGGGAAACCTGCTACTTTGCTACTTGCTGTTCTTCTCTGAGTCTCTTTCATCCCTCCATCCTTTCATCACTCTTCTCTGCTGCCATGACGACGGCGGCTCGTTGCTCCAAAATGGAGCCTTTGCCACACGCACAACCGGCATATTTGGCAGCAAAAAGGTGTTTCCACGTTTGACGTGAGCCAGACGCTGGAGGAGGAAGTGGACGCGACCTGTTAGCCCAGGAGCTTTTTCACAGCGAGGCGGGTTAGCTTCCTGCGCGTCGCCGCGGTGACCGAAGATTCAGCTTCAGCTGAGCAGAAAGGGAAAACACTTCTACCGCCTGCTGACAGGAAACCATCACCAGGCTGCTCAGCCAGCGGAATCCCAACCTGTTTGTTAGCTTAGCTTAGCTTTGTGTTAGCTTAGCTTTGTGAAGGTGGCGGGTCAGACCAGATGGAGCTCCGCCCCCTGCTGGCCACCTTCCTGTTTCTGTTCCTCAGTTCTCGTCGGACGTTTCCAGGCTGGTTTTCAGGCGGCTGTCTTGTCGGCTGTTTGCAGGCTGATGCGTCCACCAGCTTCCTGCGTGCGGCTCGCTCGGGGAATCTGGAAAAAGCTCTGGATCACATCAAGAACGGCATCGACATCAACACAGCCAATCAGGTGCGAGCGTCTGTGTTCACCCCAAACGGACTTCCTGTTTCCTGTCAGCTGACCGGGGTTCTGCCCTCCCTCAGAATGGGCTGAACGGGCTCCACCTGGCCTCCAAAGAGGGTCACGTGAAGATGGTTCTGGAACTGCTGCATGCTGGGATCGAGCTGGAGGCCACCACCAAGGTTCTGTCGACGCACGCATCAAGCCGGAGGTCATGTGACTGACCTGCGTTCTAACGTGAGTGTGTGTGTGTGTGTGTGTGTGCGCGCGCACCCTTCAGAAAGGGAACACGGCGCTCCACATCGCGGCGCTGGCGGGGCAGGAGAAAGTCGTGGCTGAGCTCATTAACTATGGCGCCAACGTGAACGCCCAATCACACGTGAGTTCCCAGCGGCCCCCTGGTGGCTGTTGGCAGGAGCTCCGAAGCCCCTCCCCCTCATTCCAGATGATCTGCATGTTCATGTGGCGTTCCTGATGACCATCAGGGCGGCTGTGGCGGTGTTTACGTGTCGGCCATCTTGTGTTCTCACAGAAAGGCTTCAGTCCGCTCTACATGGCGGCTCAGGAGAATCACCTGGAGGTGGTCAAGTTTCTGCTGGAGAACGGGGCCAATCAGAGCCTCCCGACTGAGGTACGGCGCCCAGTCAGCTTTGCGTTTCCAAGCGAGGGCTGGTCACTTCCTGTACCTCCTGATCGTCAGAGTCCTCCTCGCCTGTGGGGGCGCTGTTTCTCCTCTGTGATCCCTCCCCCTCTCCTTTCAGGACGGCTTCACGCCGCTGGCGGTGGCGCTCCAGCAGGGCCACGAGAACGTGGTGGCCCTGCTCATCAACTACGGAACCAAAGGGAAGGTCCGCCTCCCCGCGCTGCACATCGCAGCTCGCAACGACGACACGCGGACCGCCGCCGTGCTGCTGCAGAACGACCCCAACGCCGACGTTCTGAGCAAGGTCGGGAACCAGGAAACGCTTGCAAACGCTGCTTCCTGCTGAGGTCGTGGCGTAAAAATGATGATGTCGTGGCGTGCTGCTGTTTCTGCAGACCGGATTCACGCCGCTCCACATCGCCGCTCACTATGAGAACATGAGCGTCGCTCAGCTGCTGCTGAACAGAGGCGCCAACGTGAACTTCACGCCCAAGGTCAGCCTGTTTGTGTCTGGCTGCTTCCTGTCTGACTGCTTCCTGTCTGACTGCTTCCTGTCTGGCTGCTTCCTGTCTGACTGCTTCCTGTCTGGCTGCTTCCTGTCTGGCTGCTTCCTGTCTGAGTGCTTCCTGTCTGGCTGCTTCCTGTCTGAGTGCTTCCTGTCTGAGTGCTTCCTGTCTGGCTGCTTCCTGTCTGAGTGCTTCCTGTCTGAGTGCTTCCTGGCTGACTGCTTCCTGTCTGAGTGCTTCCTGGCTGACTGCTTCCTGTCTGGCTGCTTCCTGTCTGAGTGCTTCCTGGCTGACTGCTTCCTGGCTGACTGCTTCCTGTCTGAGTGCTTCCTGTCTGAGTGCTTCCTGGCTGACTGCTTCCTGGCTGACTGCTTCCTGGCTGCTCCTCAGAACGGGATTACTCCTCTCCATATCGCTTCCCGGAGAGGAAACGTGATGATGGTCCGCCTTCTGCTGGACAGAGGAGCTCAGATCGATGCCAAAACTAAGGTAACGCCTCCGCCCGCGGTCTGCTTGTGCTCCGCCCACGCTCCGCCCTGGTCTCCGAGCGGCGCTCACCTGCGTTTCCTGTCCCGGCAGGACGAGCTGACGCCGCTCCACTGCGCAGCCAGGAACGGACACGTTCGGATCATGGAGATCCTGCTGGAACACGGCGCTCCGATCCAGGCCAAGACCAAGGTGCGGCCTCCGCTGGGACGCGGAAGCCCGCGGCTGTGGGCTGTCGGTAACTTCCTGTGGCCCCTCCCCCACAGAACGGCCTGTCCCCCATCCACATGGCGGCCCAGGGGGACCACATGGACGGCGTCAGGCAGCTGCTGCAGTTCAACGCCGACATCGATGACATCACCCTGGACCACCTGACCCCTCTGCATGTAGCCGCCCACTGTGGTCACCACCGCATGGTCAAAGTGCTCCTGGACAAGGGCGCCAAGGCCAACGCGCGTGCTCTGGTAGGAGGCGGAGTTAAGGCGCGGCGCCGCTGGCGCGGCTCTTCTCACCTGCTGTCTGTCCACCACCAGAACGGCTTCACGCCGCTTCACATCGCCTGCAAGAAGAACCACATGAGGTCCCTGGACCTGCTGCTCAAACACTCCGCCTCCCTGGAGGCCGTCACCGAGGTGAGCGCACGCCAGCGCTGTGGGCGGAGCCTCGCAAACTACCGCCCACAGCAAAGCAGCCACACCAGCAACTAGTGATCAGGAAACCAACTGGTGTGTGTGTGTGTGTGTGTGTGCGTGCATGTGTGTGTGTGTGTGTGTGTGTGTGTGTGTGTGTGTGTGTGTGTGTGCTCCAGTCTGGGCTGACTCCTCTCCATGTAGCAGCCTTCATGGGCCACCTGAACATCGTGAAGACCCTCCTCCAGAGGGGAGCATCACCCAACGCCTCCAATGTGGTGAGAACACCCCTCCTCCTTTTCCTCCTCCTTTTCCTCCTCCTGTCTTCTTTCAGGATGAACATGATCATCTCATGGCTGAGACCTGATCTTAGTTTGGTTCTTTTTGATGGTTGTTGATCGTTATGGACCTGTAATGATCATTGTTGATTGTTGTTGATGGTTGTTGATGGTTGTTGATGGTTAGTGATGGTTGTTGATGGTTGTTGATTGTTAGTGATGGTTGTTGATGGTTGTTGATGGTTGTTGATTGTTAGTGATGGTTGTTGATGGTTGTTGATGGTTGTTGATTGTTAGTGATGGTTGTTGATGGTTGTTCATGGCTGTTGATGGTTACTGATGGTTGTTGATGGTTGTTGATGGTTACTAATGGTTGTTGATGGCTGTTGATGGTTACTGATGGTTGTTGATGGTTGTTGATGGTTACTAATGGTTGTTGATGGTTGTTGATGGTTACTGATGGTTGTTGATGGTTGTTGATGGTTGTTGATTGTTAGTGATGGTTGTTGATGGTTGTTGATGGCTGTTGATGGTTACTGATGGTTGTTGATGGTTGTTGATGGTTACTGATGGTTGTTGATGGTTGTTGATGGTTACTGATGGTTGTTGATGGTTGTGATGGTTGTTGATGGTTACTAATGGTTGTTGATGGTTGTTGATGGTTACTGATGGTTGTTGATGGTTGTTGATGGTTGTTGATTGTTAGTGATGGTTGTTGATGGTTACTGATGGTTGTTGATGGTTGTTGATGGTTACTCATGGTTGTTGATGGTTGTTGATGGTTGTTGAGCCGTACTGATGGCGAATCGCTGTGTCTTTGTGCTGTGATGTCATCAGAAGGTGGAGACTCCTCTCCACATGGCGTCCAGAGCTGGACACTGTGAAGTTGCTCAGTTCCTGCTACAGAACACGGCTCAAGTGGACACCAAGGCCAAGGTAGCGCCGCCACCAGGTCCCATATTTCTGAATGGCACTTCCTGTGTGTGATGCTGTCACTTCCTGTCCAGGACGACCAGACTCCTCTCCACTGTGCCGCCCGGATGGGCCACAAAGAGCTGGTGAAGCTGCTGCTGGAGCACAAAGCCAACCCCGACTCCACCACCACCGCTGGCCACACGCCGCTACACATCTGTGCACGTGAAGGTCACATGCACATCATCCGCATCCTGCTGGACGCTGGAGCGCAGCAGACCAGGATGACCAAGGTGGCGAGCGCTTTGCTCTGCTCTGATTGGCCCGTGTTCTGACCGCGCTCACCGCCGTGTGTGTTTGTGAGCAGAAAGGCTTCACGCCGCTTCACGTGGCGTCCAAGTACGGGAAGGTGGACGTGGCCGAGCTGCTGCTGGAGAGAGCAGCCAATCCCAACGCAGCCGGCAAGGTGCCTCACTTCCTGTTGACAGCCTGTTCAGCAGCCTCCACGTGTGTGTCTCACACATCCATGTTTCTGTGTTTTATACGTGTGTGTGTGCACATACCTGTGTGTGTGTGTGTGTGTGTGTGTGTGTGTGTGTGTGTGTGTTTAACAGAACGGTCTGACTCCTCTTCATGTGGCCGTCCATCACAACAACCTGGATGTTGTTAAACTTCTCGTCAGTAAAGGCGGATCCGCTCACAGCACAGCTCGCGTAAGACCTGATGACATCATCCGCACGCCACATGACACCTCCCACTCCCGCCAGTGCACACGTTTACGCTGCACGCGCTAACCATGAGCACGGATGAAACTCAGAAGTGAACGCGTCTCTGTCGCCCCCTGGTGGCGGCCTGGGGGACTGCGCCTGGGTAAACCCGCCTCTCTCCTCAGAACGGGTACACGCCGCTGCACATCGCCGCCAAGCAGAACCAGATGGAGGTGGCCAGCTGTCTCCTGCAGAGCGGGGCCACGCCCAACGCCGAGTCTCTGCAGGGCATCACGCCGCTGCACCTGGCCGCGCAGGAGGGCCGTCCCGACATCGCCGCTCTGCTCATTTCCAAACAGGCCAACGTCAACGTGGGGAACAAGGTGAGACGGAGGCTCAGGTCGCTGCTGAGTTCGGCTTTAACCTTTGACCTGGCTGCGTCTGTTTGTGCCCCCCCGTGTGTCTCAGAATGGACTGACCCCGCTGCACCTCGTAGCTCAGGAAGGTCACGTTGGAATCGCCGACATGCTGGTCAAACAGGGCGCCTCCATTTACGCCGCCACCCGGGTGAGTCGCGCGGCGTTCAGATGAGTTCACTCCAGCGGGTCAACACCGCCTGAATGAATCGTATAATAAACCAGTAGAGCACCAGCACCACATACTGGGACCTCCACCGCCTTTGATCTCTGCAAGATCAAAGGTCAAAGTCCCTCTGGAATCTGGAACATTACGGTCGGACAGACAGTCAGTCGGTCGGACAGAAAGTCAGTCGGTCGGACAGAAAGTCAGTCGGACGGACAGAAAGTCAGTCGGACGGACGGACAGAAAGTCAGTCGGACGGACGGACGGACAGTCGGACGGACAGACGGACAGTCAGTCGGACGGACGGTTAGTCAGTCGGACGGACAGACAGTCGGACAGACAGTCAGTCGGATGGACAGACAATCAGACAGTCAGTCGGATGGACAGACAATCAGACAGTCAGTCGGATGGACAGACAGACAGTCAGTCAGTCGGACAGAGTCAGTCAGACATTCAGTTGGACGGACAGACAGTCAGTCAGTCGGACAGACAGACAGACAGTCGGACAGACAGACAGACAGACGGACAATAAGTCAGTCGGACAGACAGACAGACAGTCGGACAGTCAGTTGGGCGGACAGACAGTCAGTCAGTCGGACAGTCAGTCAGACAGACAGTCAGTCGGACAGAATCAGTCGGACGGACAGTCAGTCAGTCAGTTGGACAGACAGTCAGACAGTCTGAACCAGGTCATTGATAAATAGATGACTTCTGTCAGAATCCTCGGTGACTGTTGTCATGGCTAATGTTGACCCATCTTTGTCCCAGATGGGCTACACCCCCCTCCATGTGGCCTGTCACTACGGCAACATCAAGATGGTCAAGTTCCTGTTACAGCAACAGGCGCACGTCAACAGCAAGACGAGGGTGAGTAAGTTACCGCCTGACTTCCTCCTGGCGCAATCTTTTATTGCTTGATGTGGAAGCGTTGGTGTTAGCATTGGCGTTAGTGCTAGCGTTGGCATTAGCGTTGGTGTTGGTGTTAGCATTAGCACTAGCGTTGGCGTTAGCGTTGGCATTGCTGTTAGCGTTAGCACTAGCGTTGGCGTTAGCATTGGTGTTGGTGTTAGCATTAGCACTAGCGTTGGTGTTGGTGTTAGCATTAGCATTAGCACTAGCCTTGGCATTGCTGTTAGCGTTAGCACTAGCGTTGGCGTTAGCGTTGGCATTGCTGTTAGCGTTAGCACTAGCGTGCGGTGACGCTGATCCCTGTGTTTGGGTCCAGATGGGTTACACTCCGCTACACCAGGCGGCCCAGCAGGGCCACACCGACATCGTGACCCTGCTGCTGAAACACGGCGCCCAACCCAACGAGATCACATCGGTGAGCGTCCCTCCTGCTGCCTCCCACCATGCTCTCTGCTCACACACACACACACACACACACACACGCTGCTGTGAGTGTTGTGACCTTTGGCTGGGTTCTCGCTTCCTTCTCTTTCTCGCGTCTTCCTCGGAGAAGAACGGGACGTCTCCTCTGGGCATCGCCAAGCGGCTCGGTTACATCTCCGTCATCGACGTGTTGAAGCTGGTCACGGAGGAGTCCGTGGCGGCGGTGAGGGCAGCGGTTGCCGTGGTTACCTGGCTCCCACAGAAGCAGGCCTGACTCACCTCTGTCTTTGCCCCGCCCCCTCTCAGGTCACCACAGAGAAGCACTGGATGAGTTTCCCAGAGACGGTGGACGAGATCCTGGACGTTTCCGAGGACGAAGGTGGGTTTCGGGCGCCTGCGCCTGCGTTCCTGGTGGAGCAGGGTGGTGGGGGTAACACCGTGTCCCTCTGTTTTGTAGGCGTGGCCCAGCTAACCTTAGGTAGGCCCCAGTCTGCTCACGTCACGGCTGTCCGTCACTAATCGTCTTCCTCTTTTTTCAGTTCCTCTGACTCGGCTCTCGTCTCGGTGTCCCTCACGTCCAGATGTGTCTCACGCCTCCGCCTGCATGTCCTCGTCTTCCTTTGAGCAGGAGGAGCGTTCGGGCCACGTGTGGACGTTGTTACTGGTCTGATGGTCAGGAGGTCCTCAGACCTTCACACGTGTCCTGGATTGTCCTCCCGGGGTGGACCAGACCAGAGCCAGTCTGTCCCCGTGTGTTTGTTGTCCTTCTGTTTCCACAGCTGATCTTGTCGTCTGTTCTTCACTCCTTCATTCCTGCCTTCTAACCAATCACCTTCAGACACCATCAGCACTCGCCGCATGCTCACTGTTGACGCCGTCGCCTGGCAACAGCCGGGCGTTGGTCTGAGAAGGCGTCCATCCTGGCGTGTTCTGGGGGGCTGTCTTCTGACTGGACGCTTGATTCTTGTCGTGTCTGACTGTTTTTTTCCCCAGGTGACGAGCTGCTGGGGATGGACGGAGGTCGCTACCTGAAGCTGGATGACTTCAAAGACCAGGACGACGACTTCCTGTCCCCCAAGAAAACGCTGCGAGACTTTGAGGGTGGCGTCGGAACCACGTAGGTTTGTGCACGTGACGATGCTGAACCTTGTCTGGGATGAAACCACTTCCTGTCCCGCAGGCCGTACTCCCCTGCCATTCCCAGAATTCCGTGCGTGTCTCCGGAGACGGTCATGTTGGACCAGGTGGGTGAGAATTCTTTTCGCGCCTCATGTTGGAGGATCTTCTCAAATACACGAGAAAAAGATACTTAAAGATTCTAATATCTGAATATTAGTAATGTTGGAAGTGCCTGTGCTGCCCTCTGGTGGTGAGCTCAGAGAACAAACTCCTCTTTTAGCCAAACCAGTTTGTTTTTGTAACTATGGCGCCACCTCCTGGAAGCGACTGGTGCTGCAGCCGTTAGTTGGACAACTGTGTAATGTTCTAGTCTAAGATGGCGCCCTCTGTAGCCCAGCAAGGTCATTACAAACGGTAGCTAACAGCTTGGTTTTTATCCATGCGGATCACATCAGCTGATTGGTCATGTGACTGACCTGTTTGCCTCTGGACTTCAGCACACGCCTGTCCCCCTGCCCAAGGAGTATGACGAAGACTCGCTGATTCCGAGCAGCCCGGCGACCGAGACCTCGGACAACGTTAGCCCGGTGGCTAGCCCCATCCACACCGGGTCAGCCTCGTCACTGTCAGACACGCATTCATGTGGGGGCGGAGCTTTAAAGCCATGGCCTCAGTGCTGAGTCATGTCTGTGGACTCAAGCCGTTAGCTTGCGCTTTAACGATGATTCCTGGCGTGTTTGTGACGTCACAGCTTCCTGGTCAGCTTCATGGTGGACGCTCGCGGCGGCTCCATGCGAGGCAGCCGACATCACGGCCTGCGGATCATCATCCCGCCGCGGACCTGCACCGCCCCCACCCGCATCACCTGCCGCCTGGTCAAACCGCAGAAGCTGACCACGCCCCCTCCGCTGGTGGAGGGGGAGGGGCTGGCCAGCCGGATCATCTCCCTCGGGCCCTCCAGCATGCAGTTTCTGGGGTCAGTGAGCCTGAGTGTGATGATGACCTGGGAGTGATGATGATGATGAAGAGCACGGTGTCTCCGCAGACCCGTCATCGTTGAAATCCCTCACTTCGCCTCACTGGGCCGGGGCGATCGAGAGCTCGTCGTCCTCCGCAGTGAAAATGGTTCCGTCTGGAAGGAACACCGCAATCGCTATGGCGACGAGGTGCTGGAAACCATCCTGAACGGCATGGATGAAGGTGAGCGGCGCTGGTGTCTGCGCTCCTGCACGGTCCCCAGGTCTGACCACCGTCTGGTCCCGTGCAGACCTGGAGAGCCACGAGGAGCTGGAGAAGAAGCGGATCCGGAGGATCATCTCCACAGACTTCCCGCTTTACTTCGCTGTGGTTTCCCGCATCCAGCAGGAGAGCGAGCTGATTGGTCCAGAGGGCGGCCGCCTCAGCAGCAGGCTGGTTCCTCACGTGGAGGCCATCTTCCCCGAGGCGGCGGTCACCAAGAGGGTCAGACTGGGCCTTCAGGTGAGGAAGAGTGGGCGGGGTTGACATAAGCAGTGGGCGGGGTTGACATAAGCAGTGGGCGGGGTTGACATAAAGAGTGGGCGGTGTTGGCAGGAGGAGGGGCGGGGCTGGCAGGAGGAGTGGGCGGGGTTGACAGAAGGAGTGGGTGGGGCTTCAGGGGTGGGCAGGGCTGGCAGGAGTGGGTGTGGCTGGCAGGAGGAGTGGGTGGAGCTGCAGAAGGAGGGGCGGGGCTGGCAGGAGTGGGCGGAGCCGGCTCTTTTTCCACCTTTCTTTCTGCGTGCGGGCCTTTGCTCCATCACTCCTTTGTTTCGGTTGCTCATGCATGTTGTTTTGGTTTCTTCATCTTTTGCAGCCGTGGTCACTCCTCAGTTTGCAGATTTAGCTTCCCGTCACTGACGCGTCCACTCAGGTGGGAGTTAGCTGCGCCCGCGGCGCCGCTCCGTCTTCACTGTTGGCTTTGTTGCTGTTTCATTGCTTGTAATTGGACTCCTCCCCCTCCCCAGGCTCAGCCAATCCCTGACGAGCTGCTGACCCGGCAGCTGGGTAACCAGGCGACCTTCAGCCCCGTGGTCACCATCGAACCCCGCAGGCGCAAATTCCACCGACCCATCGGTCTGCGAATCCCTCTGCCTCCGTCGTGGCGGGAGAGTCCCCGGGACGCCGGCGAAGGAGACACCACCAGTCTCCGCCTCCTCTGCAGTGTGATTGGTGGGAGCTCTGTGACATATTTGAGGGGGAGGGGGCGGGGTTACGTGCTGACTGAGCGCGTGCTTGTGGTGTGTCAGGTGGTACGGCGCCGGCCCAGTGGGAGGACATCACCGGAACCACCAAGCTGATGTACGCCAGCAACTGCGCCAACTTCACCACCAACGTGTCTGCCAGGTGAGCAGCAGAGGGCGCCGTTGAGGCCGGAGCCTCGCTGCGATACTCAGCTCTGGGTTCTGGTCCAGGTTCTGGCTGGCCGACTGTCCGCGTACGGCCGAGGCCGTGGCCTTCGCTAACCTGCTGTACCGCGAGCTCATGGCCGTCCCCTACATGGCCAAGTTTGTGATCTTCGCCAAGATGAGCGAGGCGCGAGAGGGGCGGCTGCGCTGCTACTGCATGACCGACGACAAGACGGACAAAACGCTGGAGCTGCACGAGAACTTCGCAGAAGTGGCCCGAAGCCGGGACATCGAGGTCAGTGTGGTGGGCGGGGCTAAGAAGGCGGCGGTGGGGGTGTGGCTGGGGTGCGGTTCTGTGGTTGCGGTTGTGGGTCCGTGGCTGAGGTGTAGTTCTGTGGTTGTGGTTGTGGGTCCGTGGTTGTGGTTGTGGTTGTGTGGCTGAGGTGTAGTTCTGTGGTTGTGGTTCTGTGGTTGTGGTTGTGGTTCTGTGGCTGAGGTGTAGTTCTGTGGTTGTGGTTCTGTGGCTGAGGTGTGGTTCTGTGGTTCTGTGGCTGAGGTGTAGTTCTGTGGTTGTGGTTCTGTGGTTGTAGTTGTGGTTCTGTGGCTGAGGTGTAGTTCTGTGGTTGTGGTTCTGTGGCTGAGGTGTAGTTCTGTGGTTGTGGTTCTGTGGTTGTGGTTCTGTGGCTGAGGTGTAGTTCTGTGGTTGTGGTTCTGTGGTTGTGGTTGTGGTTCTGTGGCTGAGGTGTAGTTCTGTGGCTGAGGTGTGGTTCTGTGGTTGTGGTTCTGTGGCTGAGGTGTAGTTCTGTGGTTGTGGTTCTGTGGTTGTGGTTGTGGGTCCGTGGCTGAGGTGCGGTTGTGGTTCTTTCTGCAGCTGATGGAGGGAATGCCGCTGCACCTGGAGTGTTCAGGCAACCTGGTGCCCGTCAGGAAGGCCACGCAGCAGCCGCGCAGCTTCAGCTTCCAGGCCTTCAGGGACAACAGGCTGCCCGTCTCTGTCAAGGTCTGTTCACAACAGCGCCCCCCGGTGGACGCCTCACCAATCTGCTCCAGCAGTCATTCTTGAAACCTTCAGGTGACGCTAACAGCATTAGCATCAGCAAACACGGTTGAGGTCAAAGGTCAACTCAAACTGGAGCTCCGCCTTGACCTGAGCTAGCACCACTTAGCCTGTTAGCCTAGCATGCATGTTGTCTAGCTTTGATGTGACTTCATGTTTCTGTGCCAACGACAGTTGGACAATCGTGTGTGTGTGTGTGTGTGTGTGTGTGTATGAGAGGATAGAGCACCTCTCTCTCCCTCTCTCTCTCTCTCCCTCTCTCTCTCTCTGTCTCCGCCTGCACGAGTCTGTCTGACTGTCTGTCTCTCTCTCTCTCAGATGTCCAGGTAGCCTGTCCAGGTAAATCTGTCTCTCTCTCCTGCCTGTGGACTGTTTCCCTCCCTGCTTCTCGTCCGACGTTTCTGCTGCAGCGGCTGGAGTCATCTCAGACCTTCTGACGCCTGTTTTTCATCCCTCTCCTCCTCCTCTCCTCCTCCTCCTCTCCTCCCTCTCTATCGCCTCCCTCAGGTCAGAGACAGCAATAAAGACGCTGCTGGTTTTCTGTCTTTCCTGCGGAAATGCACCAAATACGAGGACACGCAGCACGTTCTGTGCAACCTCAACATCACCATGCCGCCGTGCGTCAAGGTAACAGCAGCGCAGACAGGAAGTGGGGCTCCAGCCGCCGCGCCGCGCCGCTCCGCCGGTGACTGCTGTGTCTGTGACCTTTCCCAGGTTGTGGGCAGTGAGGAGCGTAAGCGAACTCTGACCCCGCTGGCGCTGAGGGAGCGCTACAGCGTCCTGAACGAGCCCGGCCTGGGTGAGTCCAGAAGCGGCGCCTCCCTCCGTGAGTTGCCCTGCCCCGTTACCCACAATCCCCAGCTTTCCTTCCCATCCGGCCCGCATGGCGCACAGACCGAACCTTGGGCGCACGTAGCTGCTCTGTGTTAGCATCCTCAGTAGTGGAGTTAGCAAGCAGAGCAGCAGAGCGGCGCCCCCATCTGGCCTGGAATGGCTCCACGGCACCTCCTCTTTCACGAGTGTCCTGGTAGCCATGACAACCGGGGAATGACTTGCGTGACTGGTTTGCATGGCGCTGGTGTCTCCACTGCGATGTCCAGTAGCATGGCAGCAGGTGCTGTTAGCATTAGCATTGGGAATGGGCAGGACCTGGCAGTGGAGCTAGACAGAGGAGTCCTCGGAGGAGGAGGAGGAGGAGGAGTCCTCGGAGGAGGAGGAGTCCTCGGAGGAGGAGGAGGAGGAGTCCTCGGAGGAGGTCTTTTCTGTCTCAGACTCACGCCGCGGCGCCGCGGCGGCGCAGCTCCTCACGGCTCCCTGCGCGCCTCTGAATGCTAACCCGGTTGATGTTTGAAGCAGTCTTGTGGGTGTTGATCGCTTCCTTCTGCAGCCGTTGCCGTGGTAACACCCCCTCGCCTCTGGCTGGACCCTGGTCCCACCTCTGAAGACGTCCTCCATGCTCACGCCTCCATCGCAACCAGAGGAGGAGGAGCTAAGACCCGCCAGGTCCGTCAGGGTCCAGACCCTGTTCCTGGTCCAGGGAGGAGGACCTCTGAGCCCACAGAGACCTGAAGCGTACACACAAACCCGCCTAGATCGCTCGTAACCGTGGTAACCAATGTAAACATTGGCGCTCAGAGCGCTCAGATGCAGCAGCTGGGTGGGGGCGGAGCTTCAGCAGGTCCTGGTCCCTCTGCTGGTGGTTTGTGTAAACTGAGCTTTGACGCTGGATTTTTCTGGCTTCTGCAGCCGTGGTCAACGCCATGGAGAGGGCGGAGGTCAAGGTCAACCTGATCTCCCAGCAGCTGGGTCTGAGCTGGGCCGGTGAGTCTCCTCCACCTCCTCCATATTCTCCACCTCCACCTTCTCCACCTCCTCCACCTCCTGCCTGCTTTCATTCCTCCCGGCTCTCCTCTCCTTCGGCAGAGTTGGCCCGTGAGCTCCACTTCAGCGTGGATGACATCAACCGGATCCGGGTGGAGAACCCAAACTCCCTGTTGGAGCAGAGCGCCGCCCTGCTCAGCCTGTGGGCCAGCAGGGAGGGCCGCCGGGCCAAGAGTAAGTCCAGACCGAGCCCCCGAGCCCGGTTCTGCTGTGAGGAGATGCTGATGATGTTCTGCTGTCAGTGGAGAGTCTGAGCACCGCCCTGAAGAACATCGACCGTGCCGACATCGTGACGGCGCTGGAGGCGCCGCAGACGACCGCCAGCTCCTCAGAGGAGGGCGCCTGTCGCCTTGGCAACCGGGACTCCGCCCTGCTGTCGCCCAGCATCATCAACGGTAAACACACATCAGTCACACACGCTGGTGGATGTCCTGATCCATCAGCACCCACCAGCCCATCAGCTGATCAGACCAGCCCATCAGCTGATCAGACCAGCTGATCAGACCAGCCCATCAGCTGATCAGACCAGCTGATCAGACCAGCCTCGGTGGCGTTTCCTTTCCATTGGTGTTAACCAAACCTCCAGAGCTTCAGTGAAGCTGACTGAGAGCAGAAGATGAGACGTTGTCTCACCTGTCCTGGTCGTCCACCAGGTAACCCTGAAAAGCTTCAGCATTAGCTCCTGTTGCTAAGCTAGCGTAGCAGCCCGGAGCGCTAAGCTCAGCCGTCAGGTGAGCTGAGGCGCTGTGAGAGGCCCCGCCCCCCTGCCTGTGCATAACAAGCCTTCCTCCTTGTCTCTGTTGCATCACAAGAGGTTATGGACTCCGGGCCAGCTCGCCACGTGCACAAGCCGCGAGTTCTTAGACCCCCGTTTGACAGGAGGGGTAAGTCCACCTGCGGCTGCATGCTGGTCTGATGATGAGGATGATGAAGCTCAGCTGTCAGTCTCCCATCAGACCCTGCTCCAGCATGCTCTAACTCCGCCTCCTCACTCTCCTCACCAGGACGCCACTCATGTCTTTTCTCACACGTCATGTGATCAAATCTGGGAAAAAACATATTTGAGCTCTGACCCGGATGACCTCTGACCTCTCGAGGCTGAGACGCGGGTCAAATCGGCGAGTCTGGGACAGGTGACGTGATCGGCGTCCTCGTCACACCCACTTCCTGAGCCACAAACAGGGATCAGCTCAGACGGGTCAGGATCCAGAGCGTGGTGGGAGGGGCAGCTGGGCCGGCTTGTCCCCGCCCCCAGACAACCCGCGCAGGCCCGTGTTGATCAGACAGGGGGCGACAACGAGGCAGCTGACCAGGAAACCTTTCTTCTTCTACTGTTTCCACCACCAGACTTCACGTGCACGCCACAGGGAATTTATCTGACAAACTGCTTGGTGCACGTACATGCACGTTTTCATTCACTTTGCTGTGTTGGAACCTGTAATCAGAACGATTTTAATCAGATTGTAGAAACATTACACACGTAAAGGTGACTGACGGTCGCTAACGCTAACGCTCAGGCTGAGCAGAGTCAAAGGTGACTGACGGTCACTAACGCTAACGCTCAGGCTGAGCAGAGTCAAAGGTGACTGACGGTCGCTAACGCTCAGGCTGAGCAGAGTCAAAGGTGACTGACGGTCGCTAACGCTCAGGCTGAGCAGAGTCAAAGGTGACTGATGGTCGCTAACGCTAATGCTAACACTCAGGCTGAGCTGAGCCAAAGGTGACTGATGGTCGCTAACGCTAATGCTCACACTCAGGCTGAGCTGAGCCAAAGGTGACTGAAGGTCGCTAACGCTACCACTCATAAAAGCTACCACACGCAGTCCTGAACAAGCGTGCATGTGGGAGTCTGGCGACCTGATCACGGTCCTGCTGCATGGAGGGAGGAGTGTTTGACCAGGAGCCAAACTCACTTTCTGTGGCTGACGTGTGTAAAATAACCCGTCTGAAAGTGAAATCTGATTAACGTCTGAACTAGTCAGCTGACTGTGGTCAGGTGGTGTCCTGAGGATATAGAAACAGTAAAGTTTCTGACTGGACATTTCTGTGTGTGTGTGTGTGTGAGAGAGTGGGGGGTGGAAACACTCATCAGCAGTGATGATGATGATGATGATGCTCTGGGCCTTCGTCCTCTCAGTCTGACATGTTTCATTCTGCCTAGCCTCCTCCTCTTCCTCCTCCTCTTCCTCCTCACAGCTCTTCCTTCTCCGACCTCTGACCTCATAATGACATCATGTTGACCTCTGGGCCGCCTCCTCTTCATCTTATATTGCTGTGCTCCTCCCTCATTCAGCCGGGTGGAGCTCCTCCTCCTCCTCAGCTGTTAGTGTGTTTTACTGGTTGTGCACGTGCATGTGCATGCTGCATGTTCTGCAGTGTACTGTGTGTGTGTGTGTTTGTGTGTTCTTGTACATGCTACATCGTGAGGACCAGAGTCTAAATTTCACCAAGGTGAGACCAGTTAGTCCGGTCCTCACAAGCTCAGGGGTGTGTTTGAGGGTTGGGGCGGGGCTAGGAGTGTGGTTGATGGTTGAGGGTTGGGCTAGGGGTGTGTTTAAGGGTTAGGACGGGGCTATGGGTGTGTTTAATGGTTGGGGTGGGGCTAGGGGTGTGTTTGAGGGTTGGGGCGGGGCTGAATAAGGGTCCTCACTTGGATAGAAGTTCAAATGTGACTGTTCACACGTCTTCTGGCATGTTTTTAACGTCTTTAAACTCAACTAACTCCTTTAAACTGTGTTTTTCTTTGTTTCCTGTTCACTCAGCGTGATGTCACTCATCCATGTAGCCAATAATGTTCAGTGTTTCCGTGACAACAGGTTCAACACCGTTAAATTTGAGCCATCATATTTCATATAAGATGCTTAAAAAAGTCAGTAAAAACAAAAAAGAAAAAGTAAAGCTGACGTTGGTGTGTGTGTGTGTTTGTGTGTGTCTGTGTGTGTGTGTGTGTGTGTGTGTGTGTGTGTGTGTGTGTGTGTGTGTGCTGATCTGACCATCAATGATCAATCAAAGAACTTAGTTACTAAATCTGATGACTGACAAGAACACTGAACATTATCTGTCAGGTGTGTGTGTGTGTGTGTGTGTGTGTGTGTGTGTGTGTGTGTGTTCATGCTAATGGCCCTGGAGCACCCCTCCCCTCCCTGACACACACACACACACCATGGCAGTTTTATGTCTGCTGGATCTGTTGATGCAGATCAGTTCAGGTTCGATTGATCAGCATCACAAAGAGCCAATAAATCTAAATCTAATCTGACAGATCAATATTTCACACAATGATACACGTTTACGTCCCAGCCATAAACATGAAGATTGTATGGATGTTGTGCCTCTGTGTGTGTGTGTGTGTGTGTGTGTGTGTGTGTGAGGGAACATCTATCTCTCTCACCGTCATTTACTAATCACCACTATTGATCAGATCAGAATCTGGATCATTTATCAGGATGAAAAAGATCCACAGTCACTCATGACAGCAAACCCCGCCCACAAGGTCCTGCCCCAATCACAAGCTGCTCAGCTGCTGTCAGCCAATCAAATCCCAGTATCTGGGCTCACGTAGCTCCTCATTCATCCAGGTTCAGGTGACCTGATGAAGGTCCAGACCGGAGTCAGCTGGACTCAAACAGGAAGTGGTTTTGCCTCTCGTTAGCGTAGCATGGCTGCACTGCTCAGTCATGTGACCTGCCTGGATGAGCAGCATCAGTCATGTGACCCAGCAGAACTGGACTCTGTAACTGAACTGGGTTCTTGGCTGAAGCCAGAGTGTGTGAGTGTGTGTGTGTGTGTGTGTGTGTGTGTGTGTTGGGACAGGCCTCTGCACCACCCTCTGCTCACAGGCTCCTCCCCTCGCCGGGCTGCTCTTAGCCTCTTGTCTTGCCTGTCCCCCTCCAGGTTTCGGGCTGGTCCAGGACGAGCTGCTGTCTCCGGCCTCCATGCAGTACAGCCTGCCCTCGCCGCTGGGGGCGGAGCCCTACTGGCAGGAGGTGTCCAGCCTGGAGTGCGCTCCCATGGCGACCACCGAGGAGGACACGCTGCTGGAGATGTCCGAGCTGCAGGTGTGGCCGGCGGGACTCAGCCCCTCCCTGGTGACGGTGGAGGACTCGTCCCTGGAGGGCAGCAGCCGCGCCGACGACTCCGAGGGCGCCACTCTCTCGCTCCCCTGCAGCTTGGGTCGGCCGAGCAGCGGAGCGAGTGGCGCAAGCGGCTCCATCATGGAGCTGGAGGAGGAGGAGGAGGAGGAGGAGGAAGAGGGAGAGGTGGAGGAGGAGGAGGCAGCGCCGGAGGCGTCCTCAGGGCCGGACAGAGACGGGCTGAGGGCCGCCGGTGCTGTGCCCAAGGTTAACCTGAATGGACAGCTGGGAGGTCGGAGGTCGGATGGGAGGAGGGGGGAGCAGCCGGGAGGAGGAGGAGGGGGAGGAGCCAGAGGAGGCGGCGGCTCAGCAGAGGCTTGTGTCCTTTCAGGCCCGCAGGTCTTGGTCCAGCAGCGTGAGAGCGGCGGACACGGCGGAGAGCAGCGGTGGGTCAGGCGGACACGCCCCCTTTCCTCCACTTGTCCTCACACTGCAAACACACACCTGTCTGTCTCTACCTGCAGAGTCGTTGGGGGCGGAGCCTTCACACCCTACGTGTCAGACAGGGACTCTCTGCGGGGATGGGCGGGGTCACTGGGACACGACATGTCGGGCCTTCGCCTGGCGCCGGAGACCCTCCTGACGCCGGTGAGCGAGGCGGGTTACTGCTGAGGGGGCGTGTCCTGCCCTCTGACCGGGGGCGGGGCAACAGCAGCAGCGCGTCTTTGTTGGTTCTGATGATGTCACTGATGCAGAGCGATGATGGGTCCACTGTCGCCTACAGAGAGATGAGCCAGAAGAGGGCGCCGCGGAGCCCGGCGGAAGCGCACGTGCACGAAAGGTGAGGCGTCTTCCTGACTGACCGACTGCTTCCTGTTTCATTCATTTCAACAAGACTGAAGCTGTCAGTAATGGCCCCGCCCACCTGCCCCGCCCTCTGTGCTGCAGGTGGAGGTGAGGAAGGTGCAGCGCAGTGGTCTACGCAGGCTGAACCACTGAGCAGAGGTCAGAGTCCAGGCCTTTGCCCCGCCCACTGCCAGACCACCGAAGAAGAAGCGACCGCGCAGCAGTTTTCTAAGCTTTGTAAAGAGGACGGAGACGACAGCATGACCTTTTCTACACCCCACCAAAAGGAACAATCATAAAAGTGCTTCCTGCGACACGCATGACGACTGCTGGTGCATGCCCTTTGACCTTTCAACTGTCCTCATCCACTCACCGAAGGGGTGGGCTGGGGGGGCAGTGACATGGACCTGACCCCCACACACAACCCGAGAGCCCAGCCACCCCCCAGCCCGGATGTATGCATGCCACCGGAGCGTTCCATTTACCGCGGAAGTGGGAATTCAGAGCCGGGAAGAGCTCCCAGCCCATCTCGCTGGTCAGGAGCCAGGTGGCCTAGAGAACATGCTAACGCGACATCTGCAGGTACAAGTTGCACAAACGAGATGGGGCACGGACGAGTGGCCGAGCCGTCGCACCGAGCAGCCATCTTGGATCGTGGACTCCGCCAAGTTTCGTCCCGAATGCTTCCAGCTAACTCCAGAGAGGCTTTCTGGGAAAAGCCAACTTCCAGGTTCTAATGGGATGCACAGCGTGCGTGCTCGTGTGTGTTCTGCATGTTTTCCAACCCCGCCTCCTGATTGGGTGGAATCAGCAAAGCCGCCGCCCACTTTCCTGCTTTGTTAGTGTTCCCTTTTGTTGTCTTTGAAGCTTTGTTTCCCTGGCAGCTGGCGCCCGCCCCCTCCTGGTGTTTCCATGGTGACAGTGGTGAATGTGTGTCAGCTTGAGCTCAACAACACCAACATTTTCCTCCTTTGCAAACTTTTCTATCTCGTCTTCACGCTCGTGTCATCGGTTCAGGCCTCAGTGTTGGACTGCAGGAAACAGGAAGTGGACTGCAGGAAACAGGAAGTGGACTGCAGGAAACAGGAAGTGTCTGCACGAGTGTGTGATTGTGAAGCAGAGTGCAGACAGGAAGCACTGTGATCAACTGAGCAACACCTGACCCCAGACTCGTGAACACACACGCTCTCTCACACACACACACACACACACACACACACACACACACACACACACACAGAGCTGCAGCAATAACGCTCATGAGGACGGACGCTGGGTGGGACAGGAAGGTGATGCTGATGGACAGGTGCATGATGGGAGGCCACAAACCAGTTTTTATTTCAACAGCACCGAACGTAGCAAATACACACAATCTGCTCATCTAGGGTCACGGTGGCCACGCCCCCTCTGGGGTCAGGGTCATAGTAGCACATGATCGGTGAAATCAAACTGTACTGTAACCTGTGTGTAGCCTGAACAACTTTATCATTTATTATATTACTATGATTATTTACACCTTTAATTAACCACATATCACAGTTTCCTTCACTCAGGTTTAGTTTCTGCTCAGTGAGAATCATCAAAGGTGTGTGTGTGTGTGTGTGTGTGTGTGTGTCTGTAACTGTATCTCTGCGTCTGTGTGTGTGTGTGTGTAACTGTGTCTCTGCGTCTGTGTGTGTGTGTAACTGTGTGTGTGTGTGTAACTGTGTCTCTGCATCTGTGTGTGTGTGTGTGTGTGTCTCTGCGTGTGTGTGTGTGTAACTGTGTGTGTGTGTGTGTGTGTGTAACTGTGTCTCTGCGTCTGTGTGTGTGTGTAACTGTGTGTGTGTGTGTGTGTGTGTAACTGTATCTCTGCGTGTGTGTGTGTGTGTGTCTCTGTGTGTCTCTGCGTGTGTGTGTAACTGTGTGTGTGTGTGTGTGTGTGTAACTGTCTCTGCGTCTGTGTGTGTGTGTGTCTCTGCGTCTGTGTGTGTGTGTCTCTGTGTGTGTGTGTGTGTGTGTGTGTGTGTGTGTCTCTGCGTCTGTGTGTGTGTGTCTGTCTGTGTGTGTGTGTGTGTGTCATCCATCTAAATGCAATATGGTATTATAGGAATGCAACTGCACACGTGCACAGATGTTTTTATGAACATGTGTAAATGGATCATTAGAATGCTATGCACCCTCATACAGATGTTCTGGATGTTTATTCGGCGTTATATAGATTAGGCCGACGCCCACATGGCGAGGAATGTAGACACTTTGTAGCTTTGATCACTTTTTTCTTTTTTTCATCGTCCAGGTGAGACGAGACAAAGTAAATATGAATATAAATATATAAATATATCTACGACCTTTGACTCGGCGACATGTATAGATCATCTCAACGTGTTCACCAGCTCGATACGAATAAACCATTAAAACAGGCTGATCTCCAGACACGCAGAGCTGGGTCCTTCTTGTGCCTGAGAGAGAACAGAGGAGCCCTGAAGCAGCCTGTAAGAGCCAGTCAGCTGGTCCTGGAGGCCACACTGGCGCCCCCCTCAGGACAGAGGAGGAGGAGGAGGGATCTGGATGAAGAGCGAGGCTAGACAATCCAGCACTGTGTGTGTGTGTGTGTGTGTGTGTGTGTGGATATAAATCAAGGCCAGAGCCCTTGAGACAAAACATGGACAGCTATGAAATCACTGTTGCCATGGTTACTGGGAGGGGGAAAGCCTCTGTAGGAATTACGGAGAGCAGCTCACTGCTACACCCACACACACACACACACACACACACACACACACACACACTCTTCTCAGCTCCTCTGCTGTATTTATCAGTTTTTCTCTTTATTTTCTGCACGCCTTGGTGTCACGTGCACGCCGTCCTGGATGTGGAAGAGGTTCTGGCCCCGGCTGAAGATGCCTGAGCCAGAGAAGGTGTGACTGAGCAGCTGCTGGAAGACTCCGCCCCGTCTTTCAGGTGTCCTGACTCCAAGCTCCGCCCCCAGTGTCTGGGTCTCCCTCTAGAGGGCGCTGCTCAGGAGAACCTCTGCCAGGGCTGAAGAAGCCGGATGCGACGCAGGACTGCAGCAGATGTGCACGTGAGGGCTCCTTTCATGGCGATGACATCATCAGTACCACCTGATGCTGTCAAGAGATGGCGGATGCGACCAAAGGCGGCGGTTTAGTTGTCAGCCGTTTCCGGACCCCAGCGACGGCCCTACGTGTTCTGCACGCTCCTCCGCTTCCTGAAGGAGCAGAAGAAGTTGAATTTCTTTGGCGGTCTGGTCAGCTGATACTTAAACACGGACACGAAGCACATGTCCACCACAGGATTGTGCAGGTTCAGCAAAGCCACGATGCTGTGCACGCTGCCCCAGTTCCTGCGCAAGTCCTTGTAGACCCTGTCAGAGATGGCGTTCCAGTCTTGGACGGTGACGGTCAGATCTTCCTTCTTCACGTTGGAGCAGATGAGCTCAAAGAGGCGGTTGTGAAGGTGGTGTCTGTTCTCTGGGTAAAGGTGCGTCTTCTGGTAGATCCTCCACAGAACCTTGTCGATGAGGTGGTAGACCAGCGTCTCCTGGGTGATGTGGGCCGGCTCTCCTTCTTGGCCCTCGCCCTCCTCCTGGGATGTCTTCGAGTCTGGGACTTCCTCTCTGTCGGCCAGGGTCACCTGCTCGCTGACGTTGCTCACCTGTGTGGTCAGCCACCAGTTCATCAAGGCCACAAAGATCCAGACTTTGTTCTGGAGGTCCGAGCACAGGTCCCGCCGCGTGGCCACGCTGAGCTGCTCCGCCCTTGCTCTGGCCACGTCCGGCTTGAAGTAGTGGTTGATCATGCAGTAGAGCTCTTCGATGAAGGCGTTGACGTCGTCGATGGCGGCGCTGAAGTAGTTGTTCTTGGCCTTTTCTTCTGCGCTTTCTCCATCCTTGTAGGCGCTCATCTGGAGCTGGGAGGAGATGCTGTCCAGCAGAGAGTCCACCAGCTCGCCGCCGGCGGACTGCGACTGGGGCTCGTACTGCTCCTTCAGCTGCTCCAACATGCGGCGCCTCCAGACCTTTGCGATGCAGTGAGTGAAGAAGTTCCGGATCTTCACCTTGATGTTCTTGCACAGCCGGCTGGACGTCTTGGTGCCCAGGACAGCGCTGATGTCCTCCGAAAGACTCTGAGCCTCCTCGCTAATCTCAGACAGCAAATGCTCGAACTCTTCCTGGGGCAGGTCGTCCATCAGAGGCGTCACCATCCTGCCGGCCACGTGTTTAATCTCCTCGTGGAGGCTTCCGGACATCTTGGACACCGTGCTCTCCGCGGACGGCGCCGTTTTGGAGGGGAAGGACTTCTGCAGAGAGCTCTGGTCGCGGCTGGCGTCCTGCTCCTCTCCCTGGCCGTTGCTCAGGCGGCTGAGCCGTCGCCGTAGGAACAGAGCTTTCATTCTGATCTTCATGTTCTTGAACATGTTGGACGCATGCGTGACCATGGCGTTGAGCCGGTAGGGGTTGACCACACGCTGCTTGAGCTCCAGGAAGGAGGCGGCGGAGCTGGAAGCCGCGCTGAGGGAAGACGTGATGCTCTCCGTCACCTCCTTGGTGATCAGCGTGGACAGACACTTGGACTGGACGCTGTCCATCTTATCTGAGAAAGACAACGTCTGACTGGAGATCTGGGCGATGACCTCGTTCACGCTGTCTAGAACTTCCTCCTCGGCCCTGTGGGCCTTCATGTCCTCCATGGCCGTGAGCACGTTGGTGGTCAGAGCTTTGATCATTCCCAGAACCAGCTCTGCTATCTGGATCTTACTGGCAGCATCGGGGGTCCCTGCTTTCAGCAGCGCCCACTGTTCCTCACTCATCCTGTCACAGAAGTGCTGGATCAGAGGCTCGATGGACACGATCTTGGAGTCCGCCAACCCTGTCGTCATCGCGCGTTCACCCGGAGGGTCAGCTGCGTTTGTGTCTCTGGCTGGGTCCATTTTCAGAAATATGTGAACTCAATAAATCTCACCAGCTTATACCCAAACATGTCTGACACAAAGACTTTATGTGTAAAGCATCAAAGCTTTTCTGTTTCAGATGAAAGCAGGCCGGCGCCAAACAACCGACGACCGCCGCCGCTCGCCAGGCCCACCCGGGGAGAAGTCTTTGATTGTCTTTGATGTGGAGCCGCAGAAAAAAGCCGGTTCGCCTTTATAAATGGGACTTTAGTGACGCTAATAATTAGCATTAGCATGGCGTCACGCTTCAGCCTGGGGTTTCAGAGCGCTCTGCTCTGCCACATAAAAAAACAGTCTGTAAACAGAGAAAATGCTAAAATAACCACCACATCTCAACGGCCTCTATAAATAACCTGGCTCTGGGTGGTTGTCATGGCAACCAGCAGACTGTGTGTGAAAGAGAGAGAGAGAGAGACAGCGTCACTGGAAGAACCTCAGTGATCATATTTGGTTTCTCAGCAAATCCTGAGTGGTTGCCTGGTTTCCAAGGCAACAGGCCTTGGCTGTTCTCTGTACACACACACACACACACACACACACACACACACTACAGTGTTGTGAGACTGGTTAATGAGCATCTGAGGAGGAATACTTCCAATTAACAATCAGAGCAGCTGAAAGAGGAAATGGATCTTCTGCCTTCATTCTGATTGGATGTCCGATGGCCTCAGCGGGTCACCTGATCTCTGGGTCAGCTGGTCACATGGTCACCACAGGATGTCACGCCAAAACTCCGCCTTCACATTTTGTGCGCCGCCACCGCGACCCCTGATTAGCTGCCCTGTAAATATGGGGTGTGAACCAATTAGGGCCCGAGGGAGGCGGGGCGGAAAACGTGGGGGCGGAGTTTGGGCGTGATTCGAAAGCCGGAAGTTTGTCATCTTTTTTGGGGTTTTGGAAATGGCCGCCTTAAGCACGGTGACGTCATCATGGCCGAGATTTATCGGCGCTACAGCTAATGCTAATGCTACCGCTAGCTGTGCGCTGAGGAGGTGTACTTTCTTCTTCTGCTGCGAGCACGTTTAGCAATGTGTGGCTGTCTGGGTTCATCGACATTGTCTAATCCCCTTTTTGGCTTCACGTTCTAGATACGTCTCATTTCTGGACCTTCTCCAACAGGAAGGTGATGTTCTCCAGCGTGTCCTGTTCAGTTAGCCGTGTTGGTTAGCCTAGCTCGAATGATTCTGATTCAGATTAGCTGGTTCACAAACTGGAGAACCACCAAATAGTAAAGGTTCTTCTGGAGGTTTCTGACAGGGAAACCCTAATCTATCAAACGCCACCACCAGAGGGCGCCAGAGACCGTCTTTGTTATCATTTTTGACAACTTTGTGTTTGCGGCAACCTTAGCTTAGCTCGAGCTGTTGTCTGGCCGGTCCTCGTGTCGGTATTTATTGATTGGTCTGAATCATTGATTCATGCATTTAACCGGGTCAAAACAACCAACTCAGTCTGGTCGAGAACTGGGAGCGGTTCCCGAACGGTGACCCGCACAGAGCCTGCTCGGGTTCGGTCCTGCGGGGTCGGGCTCTGAGTCCAGCACGCTCCGCGAGACCCGAGAGCGCGTCGCACGCGCCGAGGCTCCGCCCACGGCCGAGACCGCCTCCAGAGTCGGTGAAGGCATGGCGGAGGAGGACTGAGCACCGAGGCGCTGCTGTTGTCATGGGTTCTCCCTGATTCTCCGGATTCTTCCTCCAGCACCGCGCGGTGAGTGTGCGGGACGTCTTCTACCGCCGCCTGTGCGCGCGCGTGTGTGGCTGCGTGTGAGAATGTGCGGCTTAGATGAAAGGAACGGGATTGTGCTTCTATTGTCTGTGACGCGAGGAAATCATCGATGCGCTTCCGATCGATCGATGTGATTACTTCCAGCTTCGCAGCTGCTGGTCGCGGCTCTTTTTCCCATCAAATCCGGTCGTAGTAATCGGAAAGCATCGATGTCGGTATGTGCATTAGCCACCTGTCCCTGTAGCAGCCCCCCAACCCCCCGCCCCCACGTCACGTTTGTCTGAATTAATTAGATTTGGATCCGAAGAACCCAAACAGGAACCTTTGAGATGTTAATACCAACAATCGTTGGTCTCCAACATCTTCCAGTTTAGATCAAAGAATATTCAGACATTTTACTGGAAATCAGTCCATGTTTCCTCTCTGTCCCAGTACAGCCAGTAGCTGATGTTTGATGGTGATGTCACCATGACAACGTCACCATGACGCAGCAGCACTGCTGACACGTCAGACGTCTTGATCAGGGTCTGAATTTTGGTTGATTTTGTGCAGAAACCTCAGAATTTTGTCGATTTTCAGTTTTGTTGCTTTGTTGCTCCTGGAGAGCCAGCATTTCTGTTAGCATCCGTTAGCATACGTGTTAGCTGCTCCGCGAGGTTGACCGAGCAGAAGAACACCTCAGTTTGGCCCTGGTTCCTCCCAAAGTTCCTGGCTCCCAGCAGAGCTTCAGGCTCCTCCTCCTCAGAAACAGCTGACTGCTTTTCCCCCCACGGTGCTGCCAAATGTTTGTTTGTACCAGTACTGGTTCCTGGAGCGCTGACCAATCACAGACAAGCTGCCGCCCAGCCAGGGAAGAACCTGTCATGACTTCAGCCATTAAATGGTGGAGGAGTTTGCTAACTAGCATTAGCTGTAGAGCCCGAGCCAGCTGTGGTGGCTCACTTCCTGTTTTTTGCACCTGTCCTCTGTTGTTCTGCCTGTTTTTTGTGTCTTGATGCTGCTGGATGACTGAAGATCCATGTTTGTTCTGTGACTCTGATCTCAGCTGTTTATCCACCGTGAATCAGTCCAGAATGCCAGAAGGGACCAGAGGACGGACTATTAATAGCAGCAGAGATGCTCTGTTAGCATCAGCTTCTCTGGAAGCAGAGCTCATCGTTTTTAGCAGTGCAGCTAGCTAGAAGGGGCGTCAGCCGTCAACGCTGTTGCTACAGCATTCAGCTCACTGGTTGGTGAGCTTGGACGCGTCCACAGTCGTCTGTGGACAGGCTGTTGAATCTAATTGTTTTTCTTTGTTGCTGCTCCAGAGTTTACGACTTCGTACAGATAAAAACTGCTGCGTCGGTAGAGTTTGGTACAGGTGGTGTAACTATCCAGCAGGGGGTGCTGCCGGCTGTGGTGCTAGCATGAGTCCGTCACTGTGAAAGGAACATGGTTGTGATTCTACCGTGGTGTCTGACTGTTTCCTGTCAGGCTGAAGTTAACCTACAGCTGAGATGACTGATTATAGCAGGTCACCTCTGACACAGACCAGCTGTTGTAATGATGATTAAAACTTGACGGTGTTGAATTCACTCCTGACCAACAACCTGACTGACAGGCTGCTGCTGACAGGCTGCTGCTGACAGGCTGCTGCTGACAGGCTGCTGCTGACAGGCTGCTGCTGACAGGCTGCTGCTCATGTTTGCGGCCTTGTGAGTTTCTGTCACATCTGTTAAATTTGTCACAACAGACTTGGAGCAGCACAACTTGTCATGGTAACCCTGACTTTGTTGTCATAGTAACCTGTGATTGTTCTGCAGATTGAACCCTGAGGAGGCGGAGACAAGATGGCGTCCAACAACATCCTGCACAGCTACTCCATCATCCCGTGTTTCATCTTCATCGAGGTGAGAGTGTCAACAAGACGCTGATATACAATCAGAGTGGCTGTAGTTTACCATTAGCTGACTGTAGTTGGCTGTAGTTGACCGTTGGCTGGCTGTAATTAGCTGTAGTAGACCGTTGGCTGGATGTAGTTGACCGTTGGCTGACTGTAGCTGGCTGTAGTTGACTGTTGGCTGACTGTAGTTGACCGTTGGCTGGCTGTAGTTGACCGTTGGCTGGCTGTAGTTGGCTGCAGTTGACCGTTGGCTGACTGTAGTTGACCGTTGGCTGACTGTAGTTGACCGTTGGCTGGCTGTAGTTGGCTGCAGTTGACCGTTGGCTGGCTGTAGTTGACCGTTGGCTGGCTGTAGTTGGCTGACTAGCTGCTAGCTAACCTGTTGGTGGTTGTCGTCTCTCCGGCTGCTGAACTCTGTCGGTGTCACAGGTCAGATGAAGTGTCTGAATGTTTTGATTCCGTTGCCATGGCGTTTGCCGAGATGGTGTGGTCTGAACCTGCGGTCGGGGTTGCACTGATGTTACCGGACAGCATTTGGTAACTTTAGTCTGGTTGTTGTTCAGTCGGATTGTCTTCTTTTCGGCTGTATTTGTCCATCAAAGCCGGTTGGAACATCATCAGCCCCACAGTGGCTCCTGCAGGCGGAGGCGGGTACTGCAGTGAATCGTCTGATCGGATGTATTGAACACGTGGACGGCAGATTGATTGTATGACATCACCACCTCTGGTTTCTCCTCCATCACTTCATGGAGAAGCAGGTGAATGTGAGACGTTTTCAGCGCGGCTGTGACGTAAACACAGCCGATTTCACACTTCCACGCTGAGGATAGAAGAAAGACGAGGAAAGAGCCTGCAGCCCCTGGAAAAGCAGGACAGAGACAAAGGAGCGTTAGAGGATGAAAGGATGACGGAGGAGAGGAGGGGGAGCGAGCGAGCGAGCGAGGGAGGGAGGCTCCTTGGGGTTTAGTTGCTTCCTGTCAGATGGTGGTAAACGCGCGATGATTTCAGTCCGACTGGCTTTTACGAACTAACGTGCCACCTTTTCTGGTCCACCGCTGTGGCTCCGCCCGCCATGTTCTTGCAGCTCGCCATCATGTCCGCCACCGTGCTGTTGGCGTACTACATGGAGTGCACCAACCTGTTCAGCGTGCACCTGCAGGGCTTCTTCTGCAACGACGCTGAGCTGATGAAGCCCTACCCTGGGGCCGAAGAGTCCAGCTTCGTCCCGCCACTCGTGCTGTACTGTGTGGTCACCGCCGCACCCACTGCTGTCGTGAGTACAAACTTCATACACGCTGCAGACGGGGTCATGTGACCCACCATCTGTGACATAAACAAGCTAACTAGACAATAATCAATGTGACGTTAACTATTCAGTTTCCCTGAAGGATACCCATAATCCTTTGCTGTTCAGATGCATTAATGGAGTAAAGCAGCAGGGGGCGGGGTTGAGTCAGAAGGCAAATCTGAAGCTTTCCCTCTTTATTTTACAAAACAGAATTAAATTCATATTAAATGTCGGAGATTTTCGTGTCTGTTGTCTTTAAAAAACGTGTGTTTTAGTTTTCTATCAAAGATGAATTTAGATTTTTTGTGGATGAAAATGGGTCAGATTCACGCTGCAGTAACCGCCTGGAGCCACCAGGGGTCAGTGTAGCTCCACATCTCAACCTGTGTGTTCCCTAAACATGACGTCACCCACGTCCTAAATTCTATTTTTCATCTTTAATTATGGCATCGTTAGTTACCATGGCAGCTCTGTGATGGGAGGGGCCTGGCGCTGCACATGAACACAACGGAAGGGGAGGAGTTTGAGCTGGTTTATGTCTGTGTGCCAGATCTTTCACATCAGTTTCAGACCTTTAACCTCCTGGTTTCTTCTTCTCTGGCGCCTTTCCTTTCCTGCTTTGACTCGTTCTTTGCCATCAGATTTTCATCGGTGAAGTGTCCATGTACGTGATGAAGTCGACCCGAGAAGCTCTGCTGGCTCAGGAGAAAACCATCGTGACCGGAGACTGTTGTTACCTCAACCCACTGATGCGTCGCATCGTTCGCTTCGTCGGTGAGCAGCAATCTTCTCCAGACTTTCTGGCTCCATCAAGCGTCCGGGAAGTGGATCCTGACGGCCTTCAGGCCGCTGATGTTGCACCAGCGTGAGGACAGGAAGTCACGCCAACCTGCAGACTTGAGTCTCGGTGTGTTCAGCGTCGGCGTGTTTGTGTGGGAACTTCTCATGTTGCGTTTGTGTGTCGCAGGTGTTTTTGCATTCGGACTGTTTGCCACAGACATCTTTGTCAACGCTGGCCAGGTGGTGACCGGAGGCCTCTCGCCCTACTTCCTGTCTGTGTGCAAGCCCAACTACACCAGCAGCGAGTGTCGCTTCAACCACCAGTTCATCACCAACGGCAACATCTGCACGGGGAACCCGGTGGTGGTGGAGAACGCTCGCCGCTCCTTCCCGTCCAAGGACGCCTCGCTCAGCGTCTACTCAGCCGTCTACGTCACGGTGAGACGTCCAGCAGGGCTCGCCCCCAGACGCCTGGCTGAGGTCGCCTGCTTCTGCCTCCGCTCCAGACCCTGATCAGGGCTTGGACATCATGTGTGTTCCTGGTTCCTCCTCCAGATGTACATCACCAGCACCATCAGGACCAAGTCCAGCCGCCTGGCCAAGCCCGTCCTCTGCCTGGGAACCCTGTGTTCAGCCTTCCTCACCGGCCTCAACCGGGTCTCTGAGTACCGGAACCACTGCTCAGACGTGCTGGCTGGCTTCATCCTGGGATCTGCTGTGGCGCTGTTCCTGGTGAGGAGGAGGAGCATCACCGTCACCAGTACCATTATCACCACCATCATCACCACCACCACCATTATCACCACCACCACCACCACCATTATCACCACCATCATCACCACCATTATCACCACCATCATCACCATCTTTAACACTATCACCACCATCATCACCACCACCATTATCACCACCACCACCACCATTATCACTACCATCATCACCACCACCATCACCACCACCACCATCATCACCACCATCATCACCACCACCATCATCACCACCATCATCACCACCATTATCACCACCATCATCACCATCTTTAACACTATCACCACCATCATCACCACCACCATTATCACCACCACCACCATTATCACCACCATCATCATCACCACCACCACCATCACCATCTTTAACACTATCATCACCACCACCATCACCATCATCACCACCACCATCACCATCTTTAACACTATCATCACCACCATCATCACCACCATCACCACCACCATCACCATCTTTAACACTATCATCACCACCATCATCACCATCATCACCACCACCACCATCACCACCACCATCACCATCTTTAACACTATCATCACCACCATCATCACCATCATCACCATCACCATCATCACCACCACCATCACCATCTTTAACACTATCATCACCACCATCATCACCACCATCACCACCACCATCACCATCTTTAACACTATCATCACCACCATCATCACCATCATCACCACCACCACCATCACCACCACCATCACCATCTTTAACACTATCATCACCACCATCATCACCACCATCACCACCACCATCACCATCTTTAACACTATCATCACCACCATCATCACCATCATCACCACCACCACCATCACCACCACCATCACCATCTTTAACACTATCATCACCACCATCATCACCATCATCACCACCACCGTCACCATCTTTAACACTATCATCACCACCATCATCACCACCACCACCATCATAAGTCAATCATGATTATCAATCATGAGATGATGATCAGGCTCGAGGGGCCTGTCAGTCAGACCAGTAAGTTCACGCCAACGTTCACCCCCCACACACCAACCCGTTCACACACACACACACACACACACACACACAAACCAACCATAGTGTGAAAGTGATCGGGTGGATTTCCTGTCCGTCTTTTTCAGGGTTTGTGCGTGGTGAACAACTTTAAGGGCGTGCACAGGTCAAGCGTTCAGCAGAAAGCTGAAGAGTATCGCGGTCTTCCTCTCATGACCTTCCCCCGTGTGGAGTCTCCTCTGGAGACCCTGAGCGCTCAGGTACACAACGACGCCTGATCCCGCCCTCCTGGAGTCCACTTCTGCTCTTTGCTGGATCGACTCTAGTTTTGGTCCCACGTTTACGCTAGCTAACTGTGCCGTGGACACCGCCGGTGTTTATATTTGTTGTTAGATGATCCTTGAGTTTCTCTACGCTGCCCTCTAGCTGACAGGAGGTGAACCATACAATCAACAGCGCAGCTACGTTTAAGGATGGTGGCGTTTGCGATGTTTCCTGTCTGATTCTGTAACCTTATTTCTTCAGGAAGAACACGTTAACACGTGCATGAACACGTCACGCTGAGCACCTCAGGCCTGTTTTTCACTTCTCTTCTCTCCCTTGTGTCCCTGCACGCTCTCCATCCATCCCACCTTCTCAGAACCACTCTGCGTCCATGACGGAGGTCACATGACTAAGGGGGCAGCACCGGGTCACGTTTGCATCTCCGCAGCACTTCCAGACACAGTGACCGACGAGGACGCATGTCACGTGACTCCGTACGCCGGACGACAAAAACACTCCCGACTTCTCCGATTAGGTTCCAAAAACGCGGAATGTTGCCAACGTTTGCGAGGCCCCTCCCACCCCGCTGAGCACACATCCGGACCGCAACGTTGGAAACACCATGTTTTTGCGTGTTTGTAGTTGAACAAAGATGTTTTGTACATTTTGTAAAAGCGAGTGATGTAGCCACGCTCCCTGTTAGCCCCGCCCCCTCCCGTTAGACCCAGACCTTAATGTTGTTGTAACGTTTGTACAGAAAAGAGGGAACTTTGTTCTGAATGGATCGGAGCAGCTCGTATGTCGTATCTACACGTATATTCAGATTCATTTGCCTGCTGTAAAAGGTTATATGTTCTAGAGCCCCCAGCCCCGCCCCCACTGTGATGTTTCAACGTCAGCTGACCTTTGGCTAACTGGCGCTAACTCTCTGAGGCTAAACCAGGTGAGTTCCCCCCCCGAAGTCCTTGTTTCTGGTTGGACGTTTCGCCCAGCATGAAGTCAGCTGTTTCCTCCACGTTTGCATTAGCGTTGTGATCATAAACGTGTTTT
Organism: Pao palembangensis; assembly: GCA_015343265.1. Taxonomy (NCBI): domain Eukaryota; kingdom Metazoa; phylum Chordata; class Actinopteri; order Tetraodontiformes; family Tetraodontidae; genus Pao; species Pao palembangensis. The sequence continues at coordinate 12,275,552 of CM027096.1, forward strand.
CCTTTGATCTTTCGGTTCTCAGCTTGTTCACAGATTAAATTGTCAGTAGCAACAAACTTGTTTCCTCTTTGACTTTCTGCAGGTTTCAGTTGAAGTGTGTGAGTGTGTGTGAGTGTGTGTGAGAGACAGGAGAATTTCAGATGTTTTTCCAATGTGACTTCAGCTGTAGATAAACATCAGGCTCCATCCAGATTTGTTGCCATGGCGACTGCAGCTCTGATAGACAGATCACACTCGATGTTTGAGAAGGTTTTCCTGTTGTATCACTTTTACATGAGTCTGAATTATTCCTAATGAAGCTGACAGGAAATGAAAGGTGAAGGAGGAAGCAGAGAGAAGGTCTGACCAATCAGCTGGAGTCAGAGCTGAGACAGGAAGAGACGACAGAGGAGGAAGAGGAAGAGGAGCAGGCTGTTAGTGGACAAAAGAGAGAACAGATCCCAGAGACTGGACAGGGAACTAAACCAGAGTGGGAACTAAACCAGGAACCATAAGGATCTTTTTTAGGGTGACCAGATTTTCAAAATTAAAATCTGGGACACAAATCTCTCTAAAGCCTGTTACTTTTAGACTTTATCACCACGTCCCCATACACGTTTATGCAACATGAGTTAAACGTATAAAAGGTAGAAAACGCAGTCAGAGCCAGAGGACGGATAGTTTTGTACTCTAGCATGAGGGACAAAACAAGGAACTAGTTAGATCTTAGCGGGGTTGAGATTGTTTTAGGCTTGTTTGTAACCCAGACTTGCATTTGAACTGTTATTTTTCAGTGTCTACTTTTCTCTGCAAGGAATCCAAAAGAAATAATCGACCAACGAGCTAGAATTTCTAGTGTTTGTTCCAAGTCTGAACATGAATCTGTCGCTGCGATGCAGGCCAGCACGGAACACCAGATGTGGAACCAGCCTGCAAGCACGAGTTTGATCAGAGCAAGAACACACAGCTGTTGCTAAGTGCACACAGTTTAAAAGTCGCACCAAAGATCTGCTGACTTGCCGAAATCTATCTTTCCATTTCGTGTGCATTTGTCACCCACACGCGATGACTTCTCTTTGTGAAGATTTTCTTCTTTTAGTGAGCTTTTCATTTCATATGAGCCAGGTCCTACTGCAGGTTTCTTCCTGTTCAAAGTCACTTTTGAGAAGTCAAGGTTTCTGTAAAGCAGCTAGACACAAAATTAGTTGTAAATAAACGGTTTGGATATATCTTTATCTTGATTCTCCGATGACTTTGTGGAATGGTGTGAGGAGAACCACCTTCTCCTGAACACCAGTAAAACAAAAGCGGTGGTGGTCCACACCCCACACACTGGTGAACATCCAGACTCTTTCAAATACCTGGGGGTTCACCTCAACAAGAACCTGGACTGGTCACAACACCAACGCCCTGTCCAAGAAGGGCCAGAGTGGCCTGCACCTGCCGAGGAGACCGAGGTCCTTCAGAGGGCTCTTCTCAGGACCTTCTACCACACTGTAGTGGCCTCAGCACTGTTTTATGCCATCGTGTGTTGGGGGGCGAGCAGCACAGACAGGGACAGGAAGAGGCTTAACAAGCTGGTTCAGAGCGCTGCCTCTGTCCTGGGCTGCAGCCTGGACTCCATCGAGGAGGTGGAGAACAGAAGGGTGCTGGCCAGGCTGACATCCATCAGGAGCACCTCCTCCCACCCCCTGCACCACCCTGTGGAGGCCCCAGGCAGCTCCTTCAGCACTAGACTGAGGCATCCTCATTTAAAAAAGGAAAGAAATGTCCGGTGCTTCAGTTACATATCAGGCAGGTGAAAAGAAACCTCTCAAGGTACATTTTTAATATTTTAATACGTTACCTTCTTTTTTTAATGTAACAATTTCGACCTTTTACCTTATAATTTTAATATAACATTGTCAACAATATATTTAATAATTATGACTTTTGGCGTTAATGGACAACAATATATAGAGACAATATGCGAAAGTCTGTTCTGTAAAAAAACACAAGTTTAATATTTGTACTGTTTTTTTTAAATAAAAATATTTATACTGGTTTAAAAAAAAGATTTATATATATATTTTTTTTTTTTTTTTTTTTTTTTTACTGTTTCCTGTGACGTACCGGAAGCGACCACAGGGCAGATCTCGCGACATTCGGTACTTGAAAATGACAGAGCCCACGTGCGGAAGTTGCTGTTAGCTTAGCTGACTTGCTATAGTTCTACAAACACAGGTGAACAATGTCAATAAAGTTACGATCACGTGATTTTTTTCAACAATATTACTGCTCACTGGGTATGATGGTTTAGAGGGACATGTTAAAAATTCGACCTGCATTTCGTGCCTTTGTAAGCCAGCGAGTGACGTCGGAGAGGACAGGTAAAACGGAGTTGGTGTCTGATGGTTCGGCTCCGTCCTGGGCTCACCTAGCTTCCGTAGGAGCGGGGATGTGGGTCAGTAACCCGGAGATCTGCTGTACTTGCGTTCCTCCGCAGGGTTCCTGTCTTGGTTTGTCTTCAGGATGTCTGGAGAATCTAAAGTGGATCAGAAGATCCAGCCGGTGAAGAGAGTGCAGGAGGCTGATGAAGACTTGGTAGCAAAGAGGAGGAAGACGGATCTGGAGCTGAGTAACGAGGACAGGAGGTACCCCAAAAAGAAGGTTGCTCTGCTCATGGCGTACTCTGGAAAGGGCTACTATGGCATGCAGGTACAAACATCAGCTGGCTTCCTTGTGTTTGCCCACTTTTCTTCTGTCCTGCTGCTTTGAAATCTGCTCCGTGTGGCAGAGGAATCCCGGATCTTCTGAGTTCAGGACCATCGAGGATGACTTGGTCGCCGCGCTAGTCAAATCTGGCTGCATCCCTGAAAACCATGCCGAGGACATGAAGAAGATGTCTTTCCAGAGGTGTGCAAGGACAGACAAGGTGGGTTTTCACACGGCCAGGTTGCTTTTAGGGGGTTGTCTTTGTTTTTAACGTGGGTTTGAGCTGAGGTTTGAGCTCTTTTGTCATCAGGGTTGTAGGTCAGTTGCCTCAAACTGGATCCTGAAGTCACATTTTTTGTTGTACTTCTCAGTTTGCACATTCGGTACACTTGATGTAATCTCAGTTGTAGACTTTAGCTTTGCTCTGATTAGCCACCCTAGCGCTCTAATTACTGGTGATAATTGGTGCTGTAACAACTGAATTTCCCATGTCTGGGATAAATGAAGTACTTGTGTTCTAAGCCTCCAGGACGTCGGTGCCGCGAGGTGATGGATCAGTCTTTACCGGCCGTTATACGAGCACGTTCACGATCATTAAAATCCTTTGTAATGTGTTGATAATTCATGTGAATGATGTTCAATCATAACTAACATTGGATGTTCCAATGCCGTTGCCATGACAACCAGTGTCGGTGTGTTTAGGGTGTGTCTGCAGCTGGTCAGGTGGTGTCTCTGAAGCTGTGGCTGATCGATGACCTCGCGGAGAAAATCAATCAACATCTGCCGCCACAGATCAGAGTGTTGGGTGAGTTAAACCCCGCCCACAGATCAGAGTTGGGTGAGTTAAACCCAGCCCACAGATCAGAGTTGGGTGAGTTAAACCCCGCCCACAGATCAGAGTTGGGTCATCACTGGCCATATCACTGTGTGCATAATAAGAACACAAATATTAGAACTGGGGTTGAGTCTGAGCGATCTGGTCTGTGTCTTTATGTATTTTAACTTTATATTTTCCTCCTTCCACCTCGGTAGATGTAGATTGTTAACAGCTCGATGTCAAGAGCTCTGTGTGTGTATTTTTGGTGTGTGTATTTTTTCCAAACCAGCACGTTTCCAACGTTGAGTCCACGAATGCGTCAAGCGCCAGAGCTGCCCCAACCGTTTTTAACCCATCGTCCTCTTTTTGTCTTGACAGGTGTGAAACGGGTGACTCAGGGTTTTAATTCCAAAAACAACTGTGATGCTCGTACGTACGCGTACCTGCTTCCAACGGTGGCCTTTTCTCCAAAAGACTTTGATGCTGCTACAAATGCTGCCAGCTTCCGCCTGCAGCCGGAGACGTTGCAGAGGGCCAATCATCTGTTCGCTCTCTACAAAGGGACCCACAACTTCCACAATTTCACCTCACAGAAGGCACCAGACGACCCGAGTGCCCGGCGCTACATCACCCACATGTGCTGTGGCGAGCCTTTCATGTGCGCGGACACAGAATTTGCCGTGATCACTGTGCGTGGGCAGAGTTTCATGCTCCACCAGATTAGGAAGATGATCGGTCTGGTGATTGCCGTAGTAAAAGGCTACGCTAGAGAAGAGGTAGTGGAGCGCAGCTGGGGGTTGCAGAAGGTGGATGTGCCCAAAGCGCCGGGACTAGGTCTGGTTCTGGAGAAGGTCCACTTTGACCGCTACAACAAGCGCTTTGGTGGGGACGGGCTGCACGAGCGGCTGGAGTGGGAGGAGCTGGGGGATGCTATCCAGGCATTCAAGGACGCATTTATCTACCCAAGCATTGTGGAGACGGAGCGTCAGGAGGGCTCCATGGTCAGCTGGATGAACACACTTCCCATCCACGACTTTGAAGCCACTGCTGCGGAGTCAGGAGACAGTCTGCAAGCACAGCCTGACGCCACCAACGGAGTAACTATACCTCCACACAACGCCTAGCCTAGCCTAGCCTTCCCTCTTTGTTTACAGCCTTCTTAGCTGCAGTCTTGTTGCTCTTTCAGTCACATGTCCAGTGTATTTACTGTGTAGAAACATTTCAATGAGGATTTGACTTTCAATCCTCAGAGCAGTCGGCCGTCACAGCAGGCCAGGTTTACTGACCGCATGCGCGAGGCGCTGAGTCGCCTGCTTCATACGTGACCACCATTCATGTGTTGCGTATGGAACCTTCTTGCGTGCACACGTGACCACCCTGACTGTGCTGTAGCACGCCTCTTCCAGCAGCCAAAACTCTAGACTAGACTCTAGAAGCAGAATGTGGTTTGCTAGTGTGAGTGCAGATGAGCTGAGAACAGACTTGCCTTGGAGAGCTGACTACCCTAAAATGACTCTGAGGAAGAGAATGACAATTTAGATACTGAACGACTTTATAGTCATCGTTTATAATACTATTGTTTTTCTCTACAGGATACTGCTGATGGACGACACATTTCAGATTAGAAGAACCAGAGTTTGTTGAAGATATTTGCGCTAAAATCTACCAATATGGCCATTTTTTATGTTAGTTTTTACAGTCAACTTGTTTCTTTATTCAAAAATGATTAAAACAGCAGTGAGATCATAAAAACACAACTGTGTGAATCTTGTTACTGGAGTTGTTTTCCTAGCGTTTGAATTCGTGAGGGTTGTTTTTTTTTAACCGCTGTCTGTGGTTAAGTAGTGGTCTGTTTTTATTTACAGCAAGGCAAAGGTTTATAGACACCGTAGCTGCATATAGGTGAAGGCAGGGTAAATGTAAAAGATTCAATTAAAAAAAAAGAAATTTAATTTAAAAAGCATCATGATGAGACACGGTAAGGAAAAACATTCTGGGGGAAAATAAGACAGTTGGTTGTCATTCACCCTCCGGGCCAAAGGGGGCGCGCTAGTGAATCCGACCTGCCTGATGTCTCGTTCGTCTGTGTCACGTGACGGAAGCATACGAACGATGGCGGCCGCTTCTAGGAAGCGCCACGTGAGCTCAGTAGCGGCTGAACAAGATGAAAAACGAGTTAAAATCGATCTGAACAACAAAGTAGAAAAAATTCTGCAAAGTAAAAAACATGCAAATGCGGTGTTCGACATCTTTGAGGTCCTCCAGGTAAAGTTAATCTGCCAAAACTTCGTTTTAAATGTGGTCGTTTCGAGTTCTTGAATTTATTCTTCTTAAAGTATTTATTTCGTTGTTGAACGTGGAAGCTAGTTTGAAATAAATCAGAATTTGTGCTGAGCGTCAAAGCGAAAACTTTGTAGTTGTAACTGTAGACATTTATTGGTATCGAAGAACGTGGTTTTATCAGCCACCTAGTCATTATTATTAAACGGCTAAAAAAAAATCAGTAGTCACGTGTATTTCGTTCGAGTATTGAGCTTTCCAGGTCAGCTTTAGTAAAGTTAGTGTTGTTCTGTCAGGATGTTTGTTTAAATGGTGAGAATGGATCCGGGTGAATGGCCCCCGTTGACTCGCCTCTTCTAACCTTGTTTCTCCAGTCGGAGAAGGACGAGGATGTGGTGAGAGCAGCCGGAGCCTGCAGCACCCTGTTCTGCTCCTTGTTGCAGAGGAGGGAGATGTTCAGGGGAAAGGTCCCTGGAGAGGAGGAGGCCATGTGTGGTGCGTGTTCCTGACCCCACAAGGATTTTGTGAAGGTCCACTGTCAAAAGCATTGTGTGACTGTCAGGACGTGCTGTGTTTGTCAGGACGTTACAGTGCCCAGGAGAAGTACAGCATCTTCATGAGACACCGTTACAGCAGCTGTGTGGAAATGCTGCTGGAGCTTCTAGACCACGAACATCACCAAATCGCAGTGAGTGAAATGATGAAGCAGCTGCCCACAGACACCAGCTGGCCTCCTAGGTCTGACACAGAGACAACGCTGAAGAGGTCACGTGTTGTTACATGCTGTTGAGCTTCTATGAACAGAGTTTCAGAGAGAGAGAGAGAGAGAGAATCCAGCCAGTGCAGCTTTGATGTGACCAGCTCTAGAAAGGTGAGGCTGCACAGAAGGAGCCGCTGTGATTGACCCTGTTGTCCCCCTGTGGCTGTAGGAGACTGCCCTCTGCTGTCTGATGCAGTGTGCTGCAGCTGAAGGAAAGCACCCCCTCCTGGACCTGGACTGGAGCGAACACTACAGCTTCCCCAGAGAGCTCATCCTGGTAGGGCAGCTCCACCAGGAGCCATCCTGCACTTCCTAACCCTGAAACTTTAACCTCAGTTAAAGGAGGCAGTTAAAGGAACATTTGGCTCGGGTTGGTGTTGTCTTCATCTTTAGAGCAGAGATTCCCGACGTGTGTGTTTGGTTGACACCAGGACCCCCGTTGATCATGATTCGTGGGTACCTGCAGGCGTGGTGTGGGTACCTGCAGGCGTGGCCTGTCTGCACTAACGCTCGGTGTTGCTGTCATGGCTAGGCGCTGGTGGAGAAACTTCTGTCCAGGACAGTGGACACCTCCCTGCTGATCTCCAGGTTCCAGGAGTTCTTGGAGATGGACGACGTGAGATATTACGTGATGAGCTCAGTTCGGGAGAACCTGTCCAGAGTGCTGGGCAGAAGCAGAGGGGTAGGACCCGGGCCTGTTGCCCAGCCTTCACACCTGTCCAGACGAGTGATGCGCTGCTGTCTCGTGTCCCTGCCAGGCTGTCCTGCCCGTGTACCAGAGCAACGTGTTCACGCTCATGTCCAACATCAGCCTTCCCAGGCAGGAGGCGGAGCTCTGCAGCTTCATGGTCACACAAGCAGGTAGGTGTTCACCTCAGAGGAGGAGCGGGGCGCTGACCTTGGCTCCAGAGGCTCTTCTCAGCCAAGCTTTTGTTTTGCAGCCAAACAGGCAGACTGGAAAGCTGCTAAACTGAAGGTGGGTCCCGCTTTTCTCCTCTGCCGCTGCCCGAGCTGCTGCCCGTGGTGACAGCTCGCTCTTCCCTACAGGAACACAAGCGTGTCTTTGAGAAGATGTGGCTGGGCTTCCTCAAGTATAAGGTATGTGCTGTCCATGTGCTGGGGTTAGGGGTTAGGGTAGAGCTGGGCAGCCTGAGGCCCGGGGGCCACATGTGGCCCGGTGAACTATTTACTCCAGCCCACAGAGCCTTCACAGTCATTCCTCCAAAAGCCAAATGAAGAGGGTTGTCCTCTTGACGGGTTAGAACAAGGTCCAGACCCCCCCGACATGTCCTCTCAAGAAGGTGGGGCCAAACATCATCTGGAGCTACATCATCCATCTCTAGTTGGACCATCTAGTTTACCTCTGATGCTCATGTAGGGGGTTAGCTTCCTGCACCACCTGGCCGGCCCCTTCACCAAGGTCTACAACCCAGTGTGGCCCTGCAGGCTGAAGAACCGCCCAGCCCTGGGTTAGGGTTGGGACTGCTGTCCTTCTGTTGTCCTACTCCGTGGCTGCCTAAGCCTGCTTCCTGTTCTAGACTCCAGGTCCGGTCCAGAAGTCGGCCTGGAGCAGAACCTTGGTGCAGGAACCAGATCAGTCAGGGTTGTGATCCCACATGTGCTTCCGCTCCTCTCCCTCCCTCCAACATTGATCTGTGATCCTTTCTAATCTGTGTCTTCTAGTTGCCTAGCAACCTGTATAAAAAGGTGCTGCTGATGCTGCATGACTCGGTCCTGCCACACATGAGTGAGCCCGCGCTGATGCTGGACTTCCTGACGGCTGCCTACGAAGTGGGTGAGTGGCGCTGCTGCCTCTACTGACCTCAGCACGTGCATGTGGAGACGTGCACGACGTGCTAACGGGCTGTGTTTTTGAGCAGGGGGGGCCATCAGCCTGCTGGCTCTGAACGGACTCTTCATCCTCATCCACCAGCACAACCTGTGAGTAGCAGCCTGGACACACACTTGCAGGCTGCTTGTGTGCCGCAGCGCTGGCCTCAGCTGTGTGTGTGTGTGTGTGTGTGTGTGTGTGTGTGTGTGTGTGTGTGCGCAGGGATTACCCCGACTTCTACAAGAAGCTCTACAGCCTTCTGGAGCCTCCCATCTTCCACGTGAAGTACAGGGCCCGCTTCTTCCACCTGGCCGACCTGTTCCTCAGCTCCAGGTATGCTCACCCACCCACTCCACCCTTGCAGGAGGGGCTCCCCTCATCCAGGTGTGTGTGTGTGTGCAGTCACCTCCCTGCCTACCTCGTGGCTGCCTTTGTGAAGCGTTTTGCTCGTTTAGCCCTCACGGCTCCGCCTCCTGGGCTCCTGGTTGTTCTTCCCTTCATCAACAACCTGCTCCGCCGCCACCCTTCCTGCAGAGTGCTCCTCCATCAGCCAGGTGGAGGAGCAGGTGAGTGTTCCTGACAGCAGCTCCGCCGTGGCTCTGCCTTCAGGTGTCTTCAGGTGTGTGTGCTTCCCCAGCGCCGACGGTGGACCCGTACGTGATGGAGGAGGAAGACCCTGCTCGCTGTGGAGCTTTGGAGAGCAGCTTGTGGGAGGTGAAGGTGCGTTCCTCCTGGCCGTAGCCTCAGTCAGGTAGCATGTCTCTGGCACTGATGTCGCTGCTGTCTTCTCAGAAGAACGCGGTTGTTATTAGCACTGCGTCTTCTGCGCCACGGTGCTACGCCCGGCTTTGGTTCGTCAGGCCTCAGTTTGGCTTCAGGATTGTACGGAATTCTGGAATTCTGCTGAGATTATGAGCCAAACCAAAGTGTTTCTACCTTTGACTGGCTTCCAGTATCGGCTCAGGACGCTAGGCTAGGCTATGTGTGTTAGCTACTGAGGTCTGCTCCTTGTCCTCGTGTGGTCTAGACGCTGCAGAAGCATCACCATCCAGTCGTGTCCAAAGCTGCAGCGCTGATCAACACTCCGCTCCCACAACAGGAAGACGACATCAGCCAGATGCTGGAGACCACAACGTTCCAGGTGAGTCTGCTGCCAGGACCTAGGGCAGGGTTCCAGGACCTAGGGCAGGTTTCCGGGACCATACTGTAGGTTTTCCGGGACCTATAGTAGGTTTTCCGGGACCTAGGGCAGGTTTCCAGGACCTAGGGAAGGGTTCCAGAACCTCCATCACATGTTCCTGTTGTTCTCCACAGCTGATGGAGCAGGAACTGAAGCAGACGGGGCTGAAGAACATCCCGCTGGAGTTTGAAGCTGCCACACACGCCCTTCAAGGAGGAGTGCTGGGGCAGCACTTCTGCCTGGACTAACCCTGGCCCTGGCCCCTGGTCCCGTTCAGGTTGATCTACATGAGCTGCAGTGGTCGTAGCAACACTTCCTGGACATCAGAGGTGGACAGGAAACGAACCAGCGTCTTCTCCACCCAGGCTGTAGAGCAGGAGCTTCTGGCCCCACCTGCTGGTAAAGACTCATGTTTAATGTTTAGGAGGTAAGGGAACCACGCCCCTAGCAGTTGCTAGGCAACGGAATCAAGTCATGTGGCGCTGTGTTCTGTGACACTTCCATCTCTGTAAGGACGCTGTGTTCTGCGTTTCCCAGCCCCCCCCACAGCAGCTGACCCCGACCTCTGACCTCTGAAGACTTGTCAAAATGTGGGGGCTGTTCCATGACGTCAGTAACCTTAAACAAGTCAACATAAACGCTGACACAATTGCTGTCAAATAGTGGTTGTTTCATAAAAAATAATAAAATAAAACCTTTTTTTGCAAATGTAAATTCAATATTGCACAAATAAAAAAGAAGAACTTATGAAGTTTACAGGCTTTTACAGGTGATGCTGTTGGCGCCCCCCTGTGGCCACATCCGGCTCTGTCACTGGAAGCTGTAGACACGAGGACCTTGGTTCCCTCAGGAACCTACTGGGGAAAGTGGCCGGAATGATGAAAACGCTGTTTCCTGGTTATTTTAGTAACGATCCACAGAGATTCCACAGCAGAAGGGTTCCACAGGGAATATCAGGTGGAGCAGGGAGCTCTGCTCCACCTGAGGAGAAGGAGCCGCCATCTCCAGCAAAGCTCCATGTCTGCCAGAGCCGCCTGACCCTGACCTTAACCCCTGACCCTGTCCTGACCCTGACCTCAGAGCAGTGGGAGGAGGAAGTGAGCCTCCTGCTGGCGGCTCAGATCAGCTGTGCTGTCAGCTGGAGAACAGGAAGTGAACACGGACCCTGGAGCTGAGGTACACACACACACACTGCCCTTTGTTCAAGCTCGTACACAAGTGTAAGGTGTGTGTGTGTGTGTGTGTGTGTGTGTGTGTGTGGTGCCATGTCCCCAGTGACCACACATATGAGGCGTTGCCTTGGCAACAGGCCTCTGCAGCAGTCTGAAGGTGTGTTTGCTGTCAGCAGTGTGTGTGTGTGTGTGTGCGTGCAGTGACTGCTTTTGCTGTGGTGACTGTTTTCCTGCTGGCTGCTTCTACGTCCTCCACCCGTGGAGGCGTCAGCTGGTCTCTCGCGTCTGCCTTGCTCGGACGTTTCTCTGATGTCATTTCCTGTCTTTGGCTGAAGCCTCGTGATGCGTTTGGGTGAGATGGGAAAAGGGGACTTTGTCAGATGTTCCTTCCAGCCAGCTAGTCTGCTCCAGCAGCATACACCGGACCCTGACGGAGCTCCTCTGGCTTCGTGGAGCTGGAGCTGCCTCAGGAAGTCCAGGGACCTGAGCCGGATCCCCCAGCTGGATCTGGCCCCTCCCCCTCCCACCCCTGCTGGTCTCTGGGTGGGGCAGTGAGCTCCAGAGCTGAGCAGGAGCCACCAGGCTCTCCTGCTAGCTGCTAGTTCAGACCTAGACTAGCTCTTGATTGGCTGCTTTGTTGGCCTCGTGCATGGAGGTTGACGCTGTCTCTCGGTGCACGGCGCCTGTTAAAAAACTCCTACATTTGGGCAGCTTTAATCATGTATGCTGTATAAATAGATTCATACGGGGGTATTTAGCAGCAGTTGATGGGGGGGTGGACCAAACCACTGAGGCAAGGACGGGGGGGGGGGTGGATCTGTGACACCTACGTTCTGTTATGTTGCTGCTTTTAATGTGTAATCATGTAAAATTCAGAATGACAAGTTCACAAGAATATGAACCTTCAGGAGAAAATGAAATTTTCAAGGAATCTGTGATGAACACACACACACACACACACACACACACTTCTACGCAGTGTACTGATGGAGGACTGATATCGGAGCCGTCTGTGGCTGATACAGATATTTAACTCAGGATCTCGGTGAGTCAGTGTCATGTTTGCAGATCTGGGATGAGTGTGTGTGTGTGTGTGTGTGTGTGTAATAATCCCTCCTCCAAGATGTCTGCTTCCTGCGACACTTCAGCAGCTGCAGCCAAGTAGAATTCAGCAGAGAGCATTTGTGCTGCTGCTGCACAGAACAGAAGAAAAGGGTGGAGGAAGGGTGCTGAGGAGGAGGAGGTCTTTGTGGGTGGGGAGAGCGAGAGGAACGGGAGAGTGCACTGAAAGGGGCGGAGGATTGATGGGAAGGAGAGAGAGGGAGGGAGGGAGCGCTGCTGCTGCTGCTGCTGCTGCTGCCATCTGACGACTCCCCACCCGGAGGACAGGAGGAGCAGAAGGAGCCAAGATGCTGTTGTTAGCCAGCTCATGCTAATTATAATAAATCCTGCTTCCTGCCTGAGCCGCCGTCTAGCTCATCCACTTCCTGTCAGTGCGACCGGAGCAGCTGGGAGCTCACCGCTGCAGGAGGAAGACGAGGGAGGTGAGGATGAGGAGCAGCACACCCCTATGTTCAGCCTGAGCTGGGAGGAACCAGGAGGAAGACTGCTCAGGTTCTCTGGGTATGGACTGTAGCCACCTGTTTGGAGGTGTGTGTGTGTGAGAGAGAGAGAGAGCGAGACCTTGGTGGTCCTGATAAAATCCTGTCCTGAGGTTCTGGTTTAACTGGATCTGACTGTAGAGAGAAGGAAGGATGAAAATATCTAGACAAATGTACAAAAGAGGGAGGGGTAGAGAGAAAAAAGACAGGCAGAGAGACGGATGAAGAGGGAGATGAAAAAGAAAGACTTGAGCTGTTCCTGGTTGCTGATGTCTGACAACTGATGAATATTAACCCGCCCATATCTGACCGGCTCCAGGTTATTGATCCACTTCGTGTGTGTGTGTGTGTGTGTACTTGCTACATAGTGAGTACCAAACACTCTTTCTTCTATCCAGGTGAGGACATTTTGTCTGGTCCTCACAGCTCAAAAGGCCTGTTTGAGGGTTCAGATCTGGTTTCCAGGCTGGGTTCGAGCTGGGTTCAGGGTCAGGGGTCAGTTGGCATGGTTAGGGTCAGGGGGCACGTTATGGCTGTAAGTCCTCACAAAGATAGAAGTACAGCCATGTGTGTGTTTGCTGCGGTGGGGTTTTTGATCCTTCCCAGTTTTGGAAGATGGAGAATATTTGTCTATTTTTGTCCTCCTGACTCGGCAGCCAGAGGTTCCGACCGTCACCTGCTGGCTGACGCTCAAAGCTACAGCGTGTCTGAAGAAGCAGCCAGATCAGTAAATAGCTGATAGGCTGAATTTGGAAAGTCCACAACTGACCCAGACGTGTCGGTGATGTCATCAGTGATGTCATCAGTGACGTCATCAGGTGCTGAACCAGTCAGGTATCAGCAACCTCTGAGTCCAGCTCAGACCTTCTAAGCCTGGGACCCGAGACCCAGCTTCAGCTCCAGGAAGCACACAGCTGTGTCAGGGTTGCCCTTAGCACACACACACACACACACACACACAGGTGGGTGCAGGTTGCTAAATTATTGAAACTTGACCCCCTTGCAGCTGCCACAGCAGATCAGAGACTGAAGAACATTTATCAGGGAGATGTTTGTGTTGCTGGTGCAGTTGGCATGCCACAGAAACCCGTGTGTGTGTGTGAAATTCTTTTTCAGTAGATTTCCAATGCTACTGATACAGGATATTAGTTATTGATCCATCTTTAAGCTGAGCAGCAGCTACTTTATACAGCTAATGAGTTAATTTCTATCTTTCTAGTTTTTTTCTAATCCCAACAAGATATTTATAAGGTTTGGTCCGTATATGACTGGTTTATGTCGAACCCTCCAATCATGGCTTTGATCAGAGGCATCCATCGATAAACTCCAGTGTAAAATATGTAGACAGATGGACGAGGACGACCACAGGGACGCAGGTTTGGCGGTAGAAACACGACTGGTTTTTCAGGATGTTGACGGTGTGAACGGGCTCAGCTGCTGGGTTTGGGGTTCACAAAGGTGTCGGCGCCCCCAGCAGGGGGAGGCTGCAGTGCTGCTCACCACTGACGTGTCTGTGGAGGCTTCATGAGCTTCGGTTCATGCCCCGTTTGAGCGACATATTCCACATCCAAGCTCCCGGCCTCATTTAGATTTTCAGCATCAGGCCTCTTTTTCATCCACGTAAGGCTGATGTAAGCCTTCGGATGCTAGTTATGCAATGACCAGATGAACTTCCTCACTGTCGTCTGTGTCTGCTTAAAGGAGTCAGTCTGAAAAACATTGTAGCATTTTCAAATAAATGTTCTACATCACAAGAACTGAACACCAGTCTGAGGATCTCTGTTAGTTCTCTGTGATCTGCTGGTTCTGTCTGGGATCTGCTGGTTCTGTCTGGGATCTGCTGGTTCTCTCTGGGATCTGCTGGTTCTGTCTGGGATCTGCTGGTTCTCTCTGTGATCTGCTGGTTCTGTCTGGGATCTGCTGTTTCTCTCTGGGAGCTGCTGGTTCTCTCTGGGATCTGCTGGTTCTCTCTGGGATCTGCTGGTTCTCTCTGGGATCTGCTGGTTCTGTCTGGGATCTGCTGGTTCTCTCTGGGATCTGTTGGTTCTCTCTGTGATCTGCTGGTTCTGTGGGATCTGTTGGTTCTCTCTGTGATCTGTTTGTTCTCTCTGTGAACTGCTGGTTCTGTCTCTCTGGGATCTGCTGGTTCTGTCTGTGATTTGTTGTTTCTCTCTGGGATCTGCTGGTTCTGTCTCTCTGGGATCTGCTGGTTCTGTCTCTCTGGGATCTGCTGGTTCTGTCTGGGATCTGCTAGCTCTGGCAGCAGTGGTGAATGTCTGTCAGCTGTAATCCTGGAACCTGGAACCAAAGTGAAGCTGTCAGCAGGACTTTATGACAGATCGCGGTCAGGACGCGGTCAGGACGGGGCGGCAAGGCCGATGTTGAGCGGTGGTGCTGAAGTCAGTCTTGAAGGCTGGTCTGTGACAGGATGAGAACGTTGTCCTAGTTTGTGTCTGCTCTCCTTACGCAACATCGAGGAACCTGCAGCTTCTGAGGGAAGCTAAGCTAACTGAGGTTAGTGCAGACGCTAGCCTGCTGGCAGCTTCTGTCCTCAGCTGGAGACAAACAGCAAAATACAGAAGATTGAAGCTGTCTGACCCCTGACCCTGAGGCTGGAAGGTAGAACATCAGAGCAGCTCTTAAAATCCTGTTCCAATCTGACCTCTGACCTCTGCACTGCTGCCAGGCCGAGCTGACCCGGGTTCCTCAGCCAGTCATCAGCTGATTCCCCAGGAAGGAACCAGGCTTTTCCTGGAGATGGATGCCAGAGCTTTTCCAGCTTCCTCCTCTCCTGGAAGCCTCAGGTCTCCAGCTGACTCAGCTAATGAGTGTGGGTGTGGTCCCGTGGTCGTGTGTGGGCGTGGCTGCGTGGGCTTCACCATGTGTGGACGTGGTTGTGTGTGGCCCTGTGGGCGTGGCTGTGTCGGCGTGGCTGTTGCCGTGGGTGGGCGTCACCGTGGGTGGGCGTGGTTGTGTGTGGCCCTGTGGGCGTGGCTATGTGAGCATCACCGGGTGTGGCCGTGGGTGTGGCCCTACGGGCGTGATTGTGTGGGTGTGGCCATGTGTGGGCATGGCCCTGTGGGCGTCACCGTGTGTGGGCGTCACTGTGTGTGGGCGTGGCCCTGTGGCAGACTGACATGGGGTCAGGCTGCTGGGAGCCAACCAGTGGTGCTGCTGGTGTCCCACAGAGCAGAAGCTCCCTCAGGTGGGAGGGGCTGCTGAGGTGGGAGGGGCTCCTGTTGGGCCTGGCCCCGCCCACTCATGCTGCTGCTGTTGTTGATGCTTCATCTGCGCCTCAGAAGCTGGTGAGCAGACCTGGAGCCAGATGCTCTGGGGACAGCCCGGTCCCCAGAGGACTGGTCCCAGTCCTCCAGATGGAGGTGAAGCAGGTGGGTTTGCTGTGAGGCCTCCTGACCGATGGGCCTGAGGAAGGTGTGGCCCAGGAGCCAGCTCCTGGTCCTGCTCTTCTCCTCAGGTCCTCAGGAGACAAATGTTCCAGGAAGGTCCAGGTCTGCTGCAGCTGCTGCTGAAGCATCTGAGCTCTCCTCTCTGAACTTCTCTTCCAGACAATGACACCGTGGTCATCGCGCCGCCGCTGACCTTTGACCCCCCGTCCTGCAGACTGGGAAGCGGCAGCGTCCGTCAGATCCACGTGTGACGGCTGGAGGCTCCTCCCACTGCTGAGGTGTGAGGAACCGTCCCGCTTCTCTGCAGCTTCTCCACCAGGTGTGACACCAGACTCTGTGTGTGCTAACGTTCAGATGGAGGATGAAGCTAGCCCGCCGCCGCGCTCCAGACCTCGCTACACTGGCCAGGTGCGCCTGTGCACGGCCAGGTACAGGTGAGTGACGTCAGCCAGCAGCTGCTTCTGTGATGGACGAGCTGACGCTAAAACGTTGGTGTGTGGCAGCTACAACCCGTACGATGGACCCAACGAGAACCCTGAAGCAGAGCTCCCCCTGGTGGCTGGGAAGTACCTGTACGTCTACGGAAACATGGACGACGATGGCTTCTACCAAGGTGAGGCGGAAGGTGGAGGGCTGGGTGGGGCTCCTGGACGGCCTGACTCCTTCTGCGGTCTGCTCTGTGCCACAGGGGAGCTGCTGGACGGCCAGCGAGGACTCGTCCCGTCCAACTTTGTGGAGTTTGTCCAGGACAAGGAGAAGGCAGTGGTTCCACCTGAGGAGGGCGGAGCCGAGCCTGGCCTGCACGAGCACGCTCCTCCCTCGCTCCTGACGGCGGGCGACGTGGGCAGCTGCCAGGACGGCCTCCTGGGCCCCGCCAACGCCTTGGTCCCCTGCAGCAACGGAACCCCCCTGGACGCTGAGGACCTGGCTGAAGACCTTGTGCCTTATCCCCGAAAGATCTCCCTCATCAAGCAGCTGGCGCGTAGCGTGATCGTGGCGTGGGAGCCCCCGGTGGCGTCGCTGCGCGGCGGCAGCGTCTCTGGCTACAACGTGCTGGTTGACGGTGAGCTGCGCGCCCACGTGGGCGGGGGGGGCCGGACCAAGTGCTTGCTGGAGAAGCTGGACCTGGACGCCTGCGTGTACCGCGTGTCCGTGCAGAGCGTGAGCGAGCGCGGCCTCTCAGACCAGCTGCGCTGTTCTCTCCTGGTGGGCGCCAACGTGGTGGTGGCGCCGTGCGGCCTGCGGGTGGACGACATCCAGCGGGACACCGCCGAGCTGTCCTGGTTGCCCAGCAACAGTAACTACGCGCACACCGTTTTCCTGGATGGGGTGGAATACGCAGTGGCGAAGCCGGGCAGAAACAGGCTGCGCTTCGTCAACCTGAAGCCGTTGACGGTGTACAAGGTGACGGTTGTAGCTCAGCCCCACCAGGTGCCATGGCAACTACCGCTGGAGCAGAGAGAGAGGAAGGAGGCTGGCGTGGAGTTCTGCACCCAGACGGCAGGTCAGCAGCTGCCTGCGCACACGTGCACCAGCAAGGCCTCCAGGGGGCTAACACACATAGGACAGCTTTGCTAGCTTAGCGCCTGATTCAAAGCTTCATCAGTCTCCAAAGAACTGACGTTTCATTCAGGTGTCCTCTGCTTCTCTGGCTCAGGGTTAGAGTTAGCCAGCAGCTAGAGCCGCTAACTCAGCAGGGTTAGAGTTAGCCAGCGGCTAGAGCCGCTAACTCAGCAGGGTTAGAGTTAGCCAGCAGCTAGAGCCGCTAGCTCAGCAAGCTCCTGTGGAGGGGCGCTAACCCTACCCCTGGAAAACAGGCAGACAGGCAGGGCAGAGCGAAAAGACAGAATAAGGTCAGACCATCACAGCAGACATGCTAATACATCACTCAAAGGTCTGATGTGGTTTGTTATCCTGGAGACACTGAGGGGGTCAGAGGCCAGCTATGGAGCCTAAGAGAGAGAGAGGGGCACAGAAACTCAAGAAAAAAGGCAAGGTGGATGAGGAGGAGGAGGAGAGCTGTCAGCATCTCCAGATCAGAGGCAGCTGGGCCTGAGGGCCAGGAGGAAGACCTCTCAGGACCAGGGTCTCTGACTGGCTGCAGACCGATGCTGACCTGACCTGTGTGGTCTTCCAGGACCTCCGTTGCCCCCCCAGGATGTCCACGTCCTGTGTGGACCAACCCCAGGGGTCCTGCAGGTCCACTGGAAGCCGCCCGTCCTTTCCCCTGCAGGCACGTCTAACGGGGTGAACGTGCTCGGCTATGCCGTGTGCACTAAAGGTCAGAGGGTGAGTTCATGTGTCACTGACAGCGTTTGCGTGTTTGTCTCCCTCTGGTGGCCGTCGATGGCCGAGCGTGAACATGTGGTGTTTCTGCTCCTTCTCTCCAGGTGGCGGAGGTGCTCCACCCACTGGCAAACTTTGTCAGCGTGGACCTGACCAGGATTCAGTGTCTGGAGGCCCAGGAAGTCATTGTCCGGACGCTGTCGGTCCAGGGGGAGTCCCAGGATTCTCCAGTCGCCACCATTCCAAACAACCTGCTTGTGCCTGTACCTGTGCTGCCCCTTCCAGCGGGCCCCCCACACCTCCATCCTCAGCCCCACCCTCCACATGTCACACCACAATTTCCAGGTTCCCATCCAGCTCATGGCCAGCCACACCCTCCCCACCCTCAGGCTGGCCCCCCCCTGCCCTCCCAACCTCAGCACCGCCCACCATACGTGCAGCCATTGCATTCGTGTTCACCGCTGCCTCTGCTGCTCCGCCCCCCACAGCAGCCAGTACCTCAGAGACCAGTATGTGCCAGAGACCTGGATGCCAAAGAGCACCCCCCCCAGCACAGGGGGGCCGCCCCCCCTGGCCAGCCCGGCTACAATCCCACCTGCTCTCCCTCCTCTCAGCATCCGATGGCCATCCAAGGCCATTCCCTAGAACCCCCACCCCCCACCAACCTGCGCTCCCCCTCCCCACAGAGGATCCTCCCCCAGCCCAGAGGAACACTCATCTCAGACACGGTGGCTAAAGCCATCGCCAGGGAGGCAGCGCAGAGAGTGGCGGCGGAGAGCAACGGCAAGGTAAGAGGACAGGCCAAGGGGTGGGGCTGTGGCTAGGGCTGGGGTTAGGTGTTTCGGGGGCTAGGGTTGGGGCTGGGGTGGGGCTGTGCCTAGGGTTGGGGTTAGGTGTTGCGGGGGCTAGGGTTGGGGCTGTGGCTAGGGGTTGGGGGGTTAGGTGTCATGGGCTAGGGTTGGGGTTAGTGTTGGCGGGGTTGGGGCTGTTGCTAGGGGTTGGGGTTAGTAAGGCGGGTTGGGGCTGTAATAGGTTGGGGTTAGGTGTCATGGGCCAGGCTGAAGTTAGGTGTCATGGGGCCAGGTTGGGGTTAGGTGAGGGTTGGGGGCTGTAATAGGGTTGGGGTTAGGTGTTGCAAATAGTTGGGGTTAGGTGTTGCGGGGCTAGGTTGGGGTTAGGTGTTGCCAGGGTTAAATAGGCTGGGCTAGGGGTTGGGGTTAGGTGTCATGGGGCTAGGGCTGGGGTTAGGTGTTGCGAGGTTGGGGCTGTGGCTAGGTTGGGGTTAGGTGTTGCGGGGCCAGGGTTGCTGGGGTTAGTGTTATGTGGGGTTGGGCTGGTGGCTAGGTTGTTAGTGTTATGGGGGCTAGGTTGGGGGTTAGGGTGTTGGCGGGGGTTGGGCTGTGGGTTAGATTGTGTTAGTGTTGCGGGGGCTAGGTTAAAGTGGGGTGTCATGTGGGTCAGCCTGTATAGGTTAAGCCAGGGTGTTAAGGGGCCAGGGTTGGGGGTTAGGTAACAGGGTTGGGGGCTGGTATTAGGTTGGGGTTAGGTGTCATGGGGGCTAGGTTGGGGTTAGGTGTCATGTGGGGCTAGGGGTTGTTGGGGGCTGTATTAGGGTTGGGGGGTTAGGTGTTGGGGCTAGGTTGGGGTTGGGGTGTTTATGTGGGGTTGGGGCTGTAATAGGGTTGGATGCTAGGGTGTTATGGGTTGGGGCTGTGGCTAGGGCTAGTTAGGGTGTTGCGGGGCCAGGGTTGGGGTTAGGGTGTTGGCGGGGTTGGGGCTGTTGCTAGGGTTGTGTTAGTGTTGCAGGGGTTGGGGCTGTAATAGGGTTGGGGGTTAGGTGTTGCGGGGTTAGGGTTGGGGTTAGGTGTGTTGGCGGGGGGGGCTGTTGCCAGGGTTGGGGTTAGGTGCTGTCATGGGGCTAGGGTTGGGGTTAGGTGTTGCGGGGGCTAGGGTTGGGGTTAGGTGTTTATGGGGTTGGGGCCAAGGTTAGGTTGAAGGGTGTCATGGGGCCAGGGTTGGGGTTAGGTGTTGCAATACTGTCAGGGGCAGGTGTCATGGGGTTGGGGCTGTATTAGGTCAGTTAGGTGTCAAGGGTTGGGGCTGTATTAGTGTTGGGGGGTTAGGTGTCATGGGGCCAGGGTTGGGGTTAGGTGTTACAGGGTTGGGGCTGTATTAGGTTGGGGTTAGGGTGTCATGTGGGCCAGGGTTGGGGCTGTAATAGGTTGGGGTTAGGTGTCAGGGCCAGGGTTGGGGTTAGGGTTATGTGTCAGGGCTGTGGCTAGGTTGGGGTTAGGTGTTTATGGGGTTGGGGGCTGTATGTTGGGGGTTAGTGTTATGGGTTGGGGCTGTAATAGTGTTGGGTTAAAATATGGGCCAGGCTGGGGTTAGGTGTTGCGGGGGTTGGGGCTGTATTAGGTTGGGGCTAGGTGTTGGCGGGGTTGTGGGCTGTGGCTAGTGTTGTGTTAGGTGCGTTGGCGGGGGCTAGGTTGGGGGTTAGGTGTTGGGGCTAGGGTTGGGGTTAGGTACAGGGGCTAGGGGCTGGGGTAGGAGGGTTAGGACAGACAACAGTCATCAGACAAGCTGTAGCGCACTCTGCCTTCCAGGGCAACAGGATGCGAGATCCCTACGGAGACAAGGGTCCGGCCTTTGGCCAGCATCACTCTGACGATGAAGAGGAGGATGAGGAAGGCTTTGGACGTGGTCGGCGGAGAGGACCGTCTGTGGATGAGTTTCAGAAAGCTCAGAGCTGGGGAGACCGGGGAGAAGGCCAGGGAGTGTGTGTACTGAACAGAGTGTGTGTGTGTGTGTGTGTGTGTACATGTATGTTGATATGTATGTGGTCTTAAACGACAAGGCCCTGTATGTGTATATGTGTGTGTGTGTGTGTGTGTGTGTGTGTGTGTGTGTGGTAGCCTCACTATAGTGAAGAAGACATCACAGCGACAGCAGCCGTGGGCTCTGACCTGTCTGACATCATGGAGGAGGATGAGGAGGAGCTGTACCTGAGATTCAGCTGATGAAGGACGCCGCCGAACACACAGCACGCTGAAGGTGCACGACCCCTGTACCGATCATACATCCAGACACATGATCACGTGACCACAGAGTAGACATCCTGGGCCCATGCGGACTGTGGAAGCTTGTAAATACCCTGGATGGAGCAGGAGGCCCAGCGGTCCTCAGAACCGCCAAGCAGATCATTAATGGCCCCTTGGTCCCAGCCAGCACACAGGTCCCTGGTCCCAGCACACAGGTCCCTGGTCCCAGCCAGCACACAGGTCCCTGGTCCCAGCCAGCACACAGGTGTCCCTGGTCCTGTCCCAGCACATGTGTCCCTGGTCCCAGCACACAGTCCCTGGTCCCAGCCAGCACACAGGTCCTGGTCCTGCAGCCACACAGGTCCCTGGTCCCAGCCAGCACACAGGTCCCTGGTCCCCGTCCCAGCATCATTGCGTCCCTGGTCCCAGCACACAGGTCCCTGTCCCAGCCAGCACACAGGTCCCTGGTCCCAGCACACAGGTCCCTGGTCCCAGCCAGCACAGGTCCCTGGTCCCTGGCACACAGGTCCCTGGTCCCAGCCAGTACAGAGTTCCTGCTGTGATCATGACACAAAATCCACACAGACTTTTATGCAGCTTCACTTTTTGTCCCTTTTTGGAATATTTTAATATGTGTGTGTGTGTGTGTGTGAGTGTCTTCTCTCAGTGCCTTCCTGGGTGTGTGTGTGTGTGTGTGTGTGTGTGAGTGTCAGTGCTCTCTCTCCTGGTGTGTGTGTGTGTGTGTGTGTGTGTGTGTGTGTGTGTGTGTGTGTGTGTGTGGTGTGTGTCTTCCTGTGCTCTCCTGGGTGTGTGTGTGTGTGTGTGTGTGTGTGAGTGTCTTCTCAGCTCTCTTCCCTGGGTGTGTGTGTGAGTGTCTTCAGTGCTCTCTCTCCTGGGTGTGTGTGTGTGAGTGTCTTCTCAGTGCTCTCTCTCCTGGGTGTGTGTGTGTGTGTGGAGTGTCTTCAGTGCTCTCTCCTGGGTGTGTGTGTGTGAGTGTCTTCTTCAGTGCTCTCCTGGGTGTGTGTGTTGCAGATGAAGGTTCTTGCTGAGGTCGTGACAGAAGATCCCACCGTAGGTTCTCAGCAGCGAAGCAGCCTCTGATGGTTCCTTCCATCGGTTAGCAGAAGCATCAGCAACCCCGGGCTGGTTACACACACCAACTTTTTGATACAAAACACTGAAGCAAACCGCAGTCAAAGTGTGAGACCAGTTAGACAGTGAGACCTAGTTAGGCCAGTGAGACCAAGTTAGACCAGTTAAACCAGGTGAGCCCAGTTAAACCAGTGAGACCAGTTAAACCAGTTAGATCAGTGAGACCAGTTAGACCAGTGAGACCAGTAAAACCAGTGAGCCCAGTGAGACCAGTTAAACCAGTGAGACCAGTGAGACCAGTTAAACCAGTGAGACCAGTTAGACTAGTTAAACCAGTGAGACCAAAGGGGCAGTGAGACCAGTTAGCAGTCCCAGTGAGACCAGTTAAACCAGCAGATCAGTGGAGACCAGTTAGACCAGTGAGAATGAGTTAAACCCAGGAGACGGGTAGCAGTGAGCTCCTGCAGGAGGGAAGCTGGGTTGAGGGAACACTCACGCAGGGGCCAGTTCCTACTGGTGACCAGTTACTGGTTAATACTGGCTGACTTGACAAGCTGAGGAGACCACCAGCCTCCTGTCTCACCAGGACCAGATGTTGGACTCCAAAGGAGCCCCTTGCTGGGCAGAGCCACCAAAGAGCCTTTGTTTCCATCTCTATTGTGCTTTTACCTAGGGTTACTCTTATAGGGTTAGTTTATCAGTTATTTTTAGTTAGCTTAGTTATTTTAGGTTAGCTTAGGTTAGGTTTAGTTATCTTAGGTTATTTAGGTTAGGTTAAAATAAAGTTATTTTAGGTTAGTGTTAGGATAGGATAGATTAGGTTAGCTTAGGTTATGTCAGGTTAGGTTATTTTAGGTTAGTTTAGGTTAGTTTGAGATTGTAAAGTTATTTTAGGTTGGGGTTTAGGTTGTGGCTAGTTTAGGTTATCTTTAGTTAGTTTAGGTTAGGTTAGTTTTGAAAGGCTTAGGCTAGTTTAGGTTAGGCTAGTTGGCGATTAGGTTAGTTTAGGTTAGTTTAGGATTAGGTTAGTTTAGGGTTATTCTTAGGGTTAGGTCACTTACGGTCCGCATTGGTGCCCCTTTGTGTTGTTTACTGTTTAGTATTTTAATTCAATTCAGTTTATTTTTATAGCCCCTTTTACTATAAAATTGTCTCTAGGTGCTTTACAGAGGCAGAAACCCAGAGCCGTAAAGGGTTAGAGGGGTTAGGAGGTTAGGTTGGGGGATTAGGGTTGGGGTTAGGGTTGGGGATTAGGGTTGGGGGTTAGGGTTGGGGGATTAGGGTTGGGGGGTTGGGGGTTGGGGGTTAGGGTTGGGGTTAGATTTGGGGGTTAAGGTTGGGGTTGGGGGTTGGGGGTTAGGCTTGGTTAGATTTGGGGGGTTAAGGTTGGGGGTTGGGGTTGGGGGGTTGGGGTTAGATGCAGACCTGACCTGTCAACATGCTATGGTGGTGTTAGCGTGAGCTGTAACTCCTCCCCTTCTGGCCGCTCTGTCTGTAGAGGTAACCTCTGAGAACCCCTCCCCCATCACCCAGGACGCGTGTAGCTATGCCCCAGGAGCTCAGCTGCAGGCCTGGTCAGCGTGCAGGCGCGTGGCTGGTTTCAGGTGTTTCCACGGTACGTGTCTGAAGTCCGGCCTCAGTCCTTGCAGCATGACTGAAAGACGTGGCGAGGAGACGTTGTGGACGCCAGCCTCCCTCCCTGGTGAACGGCATGATTGCACTGCTCTGATTGGTTGATCCAGAGCTGAGGACTGGGGCCAGCGCGTCCACAGACGATCTGTGATTGGCTAAGTCTCCCTCCCCACATGCTTGCTAGGTGCCTCCACACCCACTGGCCTGTGATGGTGCGCTCACTGCTTCCTGTTGGTCCTGCAGGTCTTCTATCCAGACCACGTCTGTATCTTCCACCTCTGGGAATCACCTGGCTCTTGTCTTTATTGGTAACTCCTGAGGGCGCCGTGGTCTCCGTAGAAACCAACTTCCTGTGGAGCTGTGACAACATGCAAACGTCTAGTTAGTCTAGTTCTGCGCTGACTCCTTTTCCCGCCACCTTTAGGTCGGACCTGATGAGTTTAGCGCGGCGTTCAGTGCATGAGAGCCTCGCCTCACTTCCTGTTTGCGCGCTGTCACACAGTCTGCATATTTGGCATTTTCTCCTGAACATTTGGAACGAGGCGTGACCGTGGTTATCTGTGACCTAGACGCCCACCAGGACCGCCACTCGCCCACCTACTTTGATGATTCAGAGTCAGAAGAGTCCTTTCGCATCTTTGTGGCGCTCTTTGACTACGACCCTTCGTCCATGTCGCCAAACCCAGACGCAGCCGACGAGGAGCTGCCCTTCAAAGAGGGCCAGATCATTAAGGTGTGTGTGGGGGGGGTCTACCTTACCTCAAAGGCTTGTTAAAGCTACGCTGTTTTCATGGGACCCTGGTGGCTGGCTCCGGTACTGCCGGCTGTCCCCAACAGGTCTTTGGTGACAAAGACACGGACGGCTTCTACAGAGGAGAGCTGAGGGGCCGAACGGGCCTGATCCCCTGTAACATGGTGTCTGAGATCCGGGCCGAGGACGAGGAGACCCTGCAGCAGCTCATCAGGCAGGGCTTCCTGCCTCTCAGCACCCCAGTGGACAGAATCGGTACTGCACACACTTCACCGCTTTACTGGAGGGATGATGGGTGGATGGATGATAGATGAATGGAGGGAGGGATGGATGATGATGGATGGAGGGATGATGGATGTGTGGATGGATGGAGGGATGATGGGTGGATGGTTGGATGGACTGATGGGTGGATGGATACATGGATGGATGGACTGATGGGTGGATGGATACATGGATGGATGGACTGATGGGTGGATGGATACATGGATGGATGGACTGATGGGTGGATGGATACATGGATGGATGGACTGATGGGTGGATGGATACATGGATGGATGGACTGATGGGTGGATGGATACATGGATGGATGGACAGATGGGTGGATGGATACATGTATGGATGGACTGATGGGTGGATGATCAGATGGATGGTGGATGGATACATGGATGGATGGACAGATGGGCGGATGGCTCTAACCCTGCGCTGTGATTGGTCCTCTCCAGAGCAGAAGCGCAGAGGTGGGCGGAGGGATCAGATGTCCAGGAGGATGGTGGCTCTGTACGACTACGACCCCAGGGAGAGCTCTCCCAACGTGGACGTGGAGGTAGGAGGAGCTGCAGATGTGGCCCAGGCGTGAAGGTGAGATGAAGGTCGTTCTGTGTGTCTGACAGGCTGAGCTGACCTTCTGCGCTGGTGACATCATCGCTGTGTTTGGAGATATTGATGAAGATGGATTCTACTACGTGAGTGAAGGCGTTTCTAACGTGGTTGCTAAGGACCAGCGTAAACAAAGACAGCCTGCAGCTGGCAGACTGTTTTGTTGGTTTGTGGCATGTTTGTGAGGAGGCTCCTCCTCCTGAGGCCCCGCCTCCTGAGGCTCCTCCTCCTGAGGCCACGTGTTTTTGAGGAGGCTCCGCCTCCTCCTGAGGAGGCCCCTCCTCCTGAGGCCACGCCTGCTGACCCGTGTGTTGCTCTGCAGGGGGAGATGAACGGCCATCGCGCTCTGGTTCCCTCTAACTTCCTGGAAGAAGTGCCTGATGATGTGGAGGTGTACCTGACCGACACCCCCTCCCACCCACCCCAGGAGGAGCCCTCTGACTGCTCCCCCGCCAACTCTGCCGCCGCCGTCTCAGAGGGCAAACGGGTACATCATCATCGCCGCCGCTGTCAGCGCTAGGCCCTTTGTTCCATCCATCCTCCGTCCTTCCTCCTCTTGTGGTGTTGCTTCCTTTGCAGTGTGTGTGTGTGTGTGTGTGTGTGTGTGTGTGTGTGTGCGTGCGTGTGTGTGTGTGCAGAGTGAGAGCCCCCTCCCCTTCCTCACCTCTGAAAGAGGGATCGGACCCTTTCTGAGAGTCAGAGAAAGGACGAAGCAAAGCCTGACGTGGACAGAGGACAGACTGTGGCTCGACTCCTCCACCAGAGAATCTAGTCCCTGGTTGAACAGTGATCAAGTGTTTTATTAACACACACGATTGGAACTTACAAGCTTGACTTTTGTTTCAACTTTTTGAAAACTTTTCCTCAAAGAGGCTTTGTTTCTTTTTGCACACATCACATCTATTTTCCATTCTTGTTGCCATGGAAACTATGGCTAATGGCAGCAGTGTTTTGTTACAATGGACCAATAAAACCCCTCCTCCTCGTGCTGTGTGTTAGCTTGGTGGTGTTGTTCTTGGTTGTCATGGTGATGTGGGTTCGATGACATCTGATTGTTTGGTTGTTGTTTGTTTTTCTCACCTGCTTGGCAACAACAAAAATCAAACAAACAACCAGAAGACTGATCATTTCACCAGCAGCAACCAGCTGAGATCCCAGACTGAGGGACGTTCTCCAGAAGCCTGAGCTCAGCTTTCTGCTGCAGCTAGCTGACGCTAACGCTGACGCTCGTTCTGCTCCGCAAACCCAACTTTTCAAATAGCCGACTTACAAATGTGTTGAGAAACGAAAGATTGTGATTGGCCAGTAGTGGCTGCATTCGAGGACAGTCTGGAAACTCCAGTTGTGTTGCTGCTGTTCCGTCTGTTTCTCGACAGTGGTCCAATCTTTTGTGCTCATTGTGTGATGGCTTCCTCCTCGCTCCGTGTGTGTGTGTGTGTGTGTGTGTGTGTGTGCGTGTAACATGGTAAATAATTAACCGGACCCCTTACGGCTGTTCTCTGTATGAAGATGAGGAGCAAACATTCTCCACCTCTGTGATTCCTGTCTTACTTGTTAGGAAAGACGAGACTCTTTCCTGATCTGGTCGTTATGAAGACGTTTCAGGAAACTGAAAAGTGAACATGAAAAAGCGCCTAGTTTAGGGTCATTGAAAGAAGTCAGATTTATCTATTACGTCTACATTCGGTAGCTTGAAAAAATCAAAATGATACAAAATAAATGAAGGAAATAACAAAGTTCATAAAAACCTTGAAAGTTCAAACTTCGTGTTAGTTTGGATAATGATCTTGATTATTTTAGCCTTCTAATTAGCTTCATTTTAGAGAAATCAAATTCTTTCTTGTCTTTTAATCCTCTCCGGCACACTCCATCACTTCTCTGCAGGTTACCACGGAAACCAGTGACAGGGTTGACGACACTGACGTGGGCGTGCGAGCACCGTCCCCAATCACCCGGCCCCTTCTCCCTGGCACCATGAGACCCCTGAGCCCTTCAAGGGCCCCCCACATCCCTCTGGACCCCCAAGGCTCCCAGGACCTGGCTAACAAGAAGAAGAAGAGTCTCCTGTCGAAGGGCAGGAAGCTGCTGAAGAGGCTGTCCCCGGTCAAATAACCGCCTCAGTCACATGACTGATGTCACGCCGCCCATGTACAGCCAGTGCCAAATCAACAGGTCATGTGACCTCCTGTAACAGGTCATGTGACTAACAAATATTGATGGAAGATGATAAAATATAAACTACTGTGTTTCCCACCTCGCCAGGCTTCATTTCCCGTTAACGAGCGAGTGTGTCGCTGATTTGTCTGCCGGATCAGCTGTGACTCGGCAGGAGGTTGAGGTGAGGTTAGCAGGGATGCTAACAGCGGGACGTGGGCTTTAGGAGCCAATCAGAAGCAGGCGTTGGTGCCGGCTCCGTTTACTGGGTCAGGAGCGTCTTTGCTCCGTCAGCTGTCTGCCGGGCGGCACTCGTGGAACGTCATGTTGCTTTCTGTACGTTTTTCTCGGCATTTCCTCCCTTCGTGCCCTCAGCGATGCTACTTCTGTTTATGTTGACACCGCTGCACCGGGGATGGATGACACCACCTGATCTGAAGGTCACGCCTCAGGTTCTTCTTCTGGTTTTAACTGCAGCCAGAATTTGTAGGACCGCACCAGGAAGGCGCCGTCTGAAGGCCCCGCCCCTCTGAACAGACACCCAATCAGAGCCAACCACCAGTCATGTTTCCTCTGCCATCACTGACGGACAAACACAGCAGACGTTCACACGGAACACGTGCACATCTTTCTGTGCTCTTTCACAAACACCAAACAACTTCCTGTGTGTATTTTTGTGATGCTGCAGTCCTCAGCGTCAGTCTGTAACCATGACAACCCACTGGTAACCACGACAACAGGCCTTTCTTCAATTTGTTGCTGCCATTCAACTTGTACGAAGTCATTGTAATTTTGTTGTTTTGTCATCTTTGGCTGTGGAAATGACCACATTAGTCTGATGACGGAGCTTTGGAGGCTCGTCGCTGACGGAGGAACCAAGTAACGATGGTTGGGAACTGAGGATGAGACAACTGAAACACAGACAAAGACAGAGAGATGATTGACGGTCAGACTCAGAGGAGGAGTCAGACAGGTCCCAGGAGGTCCTCGAGACGCTGGTGACAGCAGCAGGTCCAGAAGCCCTGGAAAGGTCAGAAGAAGTCCTGGAAAACAGTCCGACACCACCGACGCTCCATCAGGACAAATTCAAATTCCAGAGAAAGGAGAGGATGGTGTGGAGGGGGGCGTGAAACCATGACCTCCGCCTCCTCAGGTGGAGTCTGAGCAAAGAACAACGACAGAGATGACTCCAGACAATCAGATGGTGCAACCCCCAACCCCAACCCCACCCCAACACCAACAGTTATCCATCCAATGAGAAAACCTCCGGACTATCACCCCGGTGGTCAGTCAAGCAGCTGATCGGTCACATGACGCGCGTCCTAGGTGTTTCTGAGGTGCTCAGTGACGTCTTCTGTCCGATTTGGAGCACAAAGTTGATGATGAAGAGGAGGTGGTGCAGAGACGAAGACAGACATCTTCTGTTCAGGTGTGACTTCCGGTGAGGGTGAGGGTGAAGGTCAGGGTGAGGATGGAGGTCAGGGTGAGGGTGAAGGTCAGGGTGAGGATGGAGGGTGAGGGTGAAGGTCAGGGTGAGGATGGAGGTCAGGGTGAGGGTGAAGGTCAGGGTGAGGGTGGAGGTCAGGGTGAGGGTGAAGGTCAGGGTGAGGGTGAAGGTTGAGGGTGAGGGTGAAGGGTGAGGGTGAAGGTCAGGGTGAGGATGAAGGTCAGGGTGAGGGTGAAGGGTGAGGGTGAAGGTCAGGGTGAGGGTGAAAGGTGAGGATGAAGGTCAGGGTGAAGGGTGAGGGTGAAGGTCAGGGTGAGGATGGAGGTCAGGGTGAGGATGGAGGTCAGGGTGAGGGTGAAGGGTGAGGGTGAAGGTCAGGGTGAGGATGGAGGTCAGGGTGAGGATGGAGGTCAGGGTGAGGATGGAGGTCAGGGTGAGGGTGGAGGTCAGGGTGAGGATGGAGGTTGGCTCTACCCCAGAACCCTGCTGAGACGTTCCGGCTGTCTCATCTGTCCAAACCAAATCAAGTCCCAGCGGCTGCAGTCACCCTTTTGTACTTTGTAGATATTTTCTTAATGTTTCTAAGTTCCCGTCCAGGCTCTGGGAGGAGACTGCGAGTGTCTCTGTGGTGTCTTCAAATGAGACGTGTGGTTCTTCGTACGTGCTCGCTCCATCAGTTCCAGTGTAGAAGCAGAAATCATTGGCGGTATTTACAGTGCTTGTGATGTATGCGTGTGCATGTGAAAATATAATTTTTTAACCAAATTAAATTTGATATTTTGAAAAAAAAACACCCTCACGCCTTATCTCAGGTTTGTATTTGACTCAGTTCTCTTCAAACGTTATCGTCTAAAACCAACAACATCCTTTCTTTTGGCAGCAAAGAGCTGAAAGACAATGGCTTTCATTTTCCTCACCACATTGTTTTTTTACCTTTAACCTGGTAAACGCAGTTCTCATTTACAAAGATGCCGCCAGCAGCAACAAAAGCACATTTACGTAGAGAGAAAGAGGTAAAAGACAGGCTAAATAAACATGAGGGCAACAGGCTAGCATCTATGATTTCAGTTCATCTTTTAGAAAACTGCCCTCAGGATTGGTGAAAACATCATCTGGTTGACTTTATGTCCATGTTTGCGTGTTAAACCAGGCTAATTTATGCGTTTAATTTCCGCAGTCCCCTTTCTGAAGTTCCGTCTGCGGCCACCAGGCGGCAGCAGCGTTCCTCAGTGACCGCGAGGACACACGCGGGTGGTGACGCAGCTGCCCGTCACTCAAGCTTCATTACATGGAGGCAATGAAAGTATTCTTGTGTGATTTTTATATGCCTTCTTGCCTTTGCGGATAGAAAATACAAGTTTAGTTAATTTTCTGAGGAGTTAAAGCGGCTCCCGCTCTGAAATGCAAGCAGCCGGATGACGTCAGCAGCAGGATTCATTTGAGGGCGGAGCCTCTTTCTCGCTGACTCTTTTCATTTCCGCCGGTGACCCACGTGACTCTGCTTAATCCGCCCGGCGGTGGCTCGTGAGTCGCCCCAGCAGCATCAGGCGCTCGCGCAGCAGCAGCGGATGTGTGGCTCCGGATCCGGAACCGTCCGGACGCTTCACGGTCATGACGCGGAAGTGTTTGCTGGCAGCTGTGGCGCTGGTGGCGGCGGTGACAGGTGAGTGGGTCGCTTCCACCTGCGCAGGTCATCACCTCTTCATCATCTTCACGGCCACGCCTGGAAACAGCGCGAGGCGCCAGCAAACCCGGCAGCAGTAATAGGAAACATCGTTTATAATTAAACTTACTCCGAGTTAAGGTGATATTAACTGTTTTCGTTAGGGTTTTATTTTATTTTTACACTCAAACGCGTCATTCGTTGCGTGGTTAGTCCTGGTTAGTTGCTGCTCTTGATGGGAACAGGAGATTCACGCCGTCAAAGACGTCACAACTCGGCAGTTCTTTTGATAAACTGTTCAAGAATCTAATTTTTGATTTCTTCTTCATGTGACTGAAAATATTGTTTAAAATTCTCATTCAAATTAAATAGAATTTTTACTTTCAGTTATGAAAGTTGTCACTTTAATTGTAAAATACGCCACTTCATAAAGATAATGTCGTGAATTCCCACCTCCTTCAGAGGAAAACCTCATTTTCGGGTGAACAGGCGTGTGAAGGCGTTATCCTGGTCCCAGCAGCCCTTGATCCGGTCACTGTCCAGGCAGGGGGACTCGCCGCGTCCCAGGAGGACAGCGGAGGACTCTGCTGCCCTCCTGTCCGTGGACCTGCCTGCCCCCACCAGAACAGAAGCCTCCGGACTGACACCATCATTTATTTAGCACTTCTATTATCGCTGTTAGCATCAGCTAGCTTCAGCCATCAAATGTGAACTAAACTTGGACGATCTTGTTTGCGTCCCAATATTACAGTTGTGGAGTTGGAGATGACCTTTACCCTTCTCTGAAACTAAGGCTCTGATTGGTCGACTGACTCCACCATACAAAATGTCATTAGAAAATGTTTCTGTTCAGACTTTGTCTTGGTGTCTTGACCTACGTGCTAAGCTGCGCTGCTAACGCTAGCTAAGATAGCCTCCACATCCAAAGTGAGCCTCATCTTTTCCTTCCATGGTTCCTCGAGATGATCCACCAGACTCACACTTGTGGTCCTTCTGTCAGCCCTTCTCCTCCATCTGTGCTCCTGACCAATGTTCTCAAGTAAGAACCTGAGTTCTGAGTCCAGTCTGTTCTTCTGGTTTCACCACTAAGCGAGTTCTCTCCACTCCCAGTTGCTGAAACCCAGAATGTTGGTGAGGACCCTGGAACAGCTTCCAGCCCAGCTCCAGTCTACCCTGCTGTGAGCTTTCAGCTTCTCAATGCCAGTCATGTTTTTCTGAGGCAGGAGCGTGCACGGTCAGAAGGGAACTCCAGCATGAAGACGCAGACTCAGACTTTCCTCATCACTGGATCTGGATCTGGATCTGGACTGTTGCAGCCTGTAATCCAGGCTGCCTATGGTCCCCTTCTGGTGGATGCACCAGTTTGGGAGAGCCAGCTCCTGAGTGGGCCGAGGATCGTGGCTGTTATCCTGGCCCGGCAGGTTCACTCTTCATCCCCGGTGGTCAGAATCCTCTTCCACATGCCCACAGATGCTGGAGGCCAGGTTGAACAGGAAAGGCTGCGGCCTGGAGAGCTTCCCAAGAGAAGAGCTTCTGGAGCCAGGGCCAAAGATGGCGGCCAGTGCGTCACAGCCTACGGCTTCTGGGAGACCCGGGAGCTTCGGGGAGCTTGCCTGCTCCCTCCAGGTAAATTCTGCGTGGCGCAGCTGAAGCCTGAGCCCACCTGGTTCAGCTCAGCTCGGTCAGGCAGCTCCACCAGGGAGAGACTCCAGGGGAACGTGGTGGAGGTCTACTTCCAGAGCCGAAGGGCAGCCACAGGCCAGTGTTCCCCACAGGACAGCCTGCAGCGCCTGGGAGTGGGCCGGGACTCCGGGATTCCCGGGACACCGATGAGACGGGTCGGGAGTGTCCGTCTGCTGAAGAGTCCAGCAGGAAACCCGACCTTCTATCGCCTGAGGCTGGGAGGAAGCGTGGTGGTCCAGACCTCCTCCAGGCCCCTGAAGAGCACAGACGTGGCTACTTTTTACGTCTTCCTGAGCAGCAGCTCACCTGTGGAGACGTTTACGCTCAGGTGAGGGTTCTTCATCTGGAGGAGGGGCCAGCGCTCAGGCTGGGGGTGGGGCTAAAACACACACTACAGGATTAGCTGCCCCCTAGCCCTCCCAACTACCCCCAACCCTCCCAACTACCCTCCCAGCTGCCCCCAACCCTCCCAACTACCCTCCCAACTACCCCCAACCCTCCCAACTACCCCCAACCCTCCCAACTACCCTCCCAGCTGCCCCCAACCCTCCCAACTACCCTCCCAACTACCCCCAACCCTCCCAGCTGCCCCCAACCCTCCCAACTACCCTCCCAACTACCCCCAACCCTCCCAGCTGCCCCCAACCCTCCCAACTACCCTCCCAACTACCCCCAACCCTCCCAGCTGCCCCCAACCCTCCCAACTACCCTCCCAACTACCCCCAACCCTCCCAACTACCCCCAACCCTCCCAACTACCCTCCCAGCTGCCCCCAACCCTCCCAACTACCCTCCCAACTACCCCCAACCCTCCCAACTACCCCCAACCCTCGATAGCAAACAGCACACGTTGATGGTGTTGCTGCAGCATGTTGCAAACAGGCTCACGGCGGCTGCGCCCTAAGTGCAGCGCTGCATCGACCAGATGAGGAAACGACCTTGGGGCAAACACACTCCTGACCCTTCTGCTCATCCAGGACCTGAAAGGTCAGCCACTGATTAAAGGGCTGCTTCCGGTGTCCTGCAGGGTGGCGCTGAAGCCGGGTCTGCTGTTCAGCACCATGCGAGCCAGCGACTCGGCGCTGTGGGACCTGCTGCTGGAGCCGGGCCGAGGACAGACCTCCAACATGGTCTCTGTGGTCTGCCAGAGGAAACTGGCTCCTACTGCAAAGAGGTGAGAGAACGTCCAGCAGGTTGGTCCAGAACCGTCTGGGATCACGTGGTCACTGCTGGGATCCAGCAGGTTGGTCCAGAACCGTCTGGGATCACGTGGTCACTGCTGGGATCTGGACTTGATTCAGTTCAGTTTTATTTAAAGTGCCAGTTCATAACTGAGTTATCTCCAGACACGTCACACGTTCAGAAACAGAAAGAGCTCCCAGGACAGAGCTCCACACCTAGCCTTTAACGGGCAGAACCCTGGAGCAGAACCAGACTCAGTGTAGACGGCCATCCTCTGGGAGGGAGAGGAGAGACGGGGAGATGGAGAGAACGTTGAGCAGAAGCTGCAGGATCCAGGCAGGGCCACGGAGAGGCTTCTGGATCCAGGCAGGGCCACGGAGAGGCTTCTGGATCCAGGCAGGGCCACGGAGAGGCTTCTGGATCCAGGCAGGGCCATGGAGAGGCTTCTGGATCCAGCAGCAGTACCAGGCCTCAGTAGGGTGGAGGTAGGAGGTCCAGCGACAAGCTCCGGAGGTGCTGTAAAAGGTGGAGCAGGAGAGCTCTGGGACAGGGTGGGTGAGTGCTGAACCAAGCCTGATGAGTGAGTCCCCCCCACTCTGAAAGCTGGGTGTCTCCCCCAGCAGGGCCCCACCAGTCCTGGCTTTAGAGAGGGTGTCTGCAGCCTGGACTGGTGCTGGTCAGTGGTTCCCCAGCAGAGGAGCTGGAGAACTGAGGCCCTGGCTCCAGATCTCCATCGGTGGTCTAACCAGTAACCCTGAACCTGAGGAAGGCAGCGCCCTGGAGGACTGATGTGGGTCAGGTAGATCTGTGATACACGATGGAGCCAGACCATGACCACGGGGGTCAGGAGCATCTCCAGTTCTGCTCTGCTCTTCTACTCGTGATTCATCAGGACTTTTAATCCACAGCCGCCGTCTGGCCGCCCCACTTACCACCACCGTCACCACCACCCTCATCGTCATCATCATCCTCCGTAATCACAGATACGTTATCCAGCCTTAATCTGCACATTCACCACCGCAGATTAGGAGGGACACACACACACACACACACATCCCAAAAGGATTTCCTGGAAACAGGGTCATTAACCCTCTCTTTCTCTCTCTCTTGTCTCTCTCTCTCTCCCTCTCTCTCTCTCTCCCTCTCTCTTTCACAAACACCTCTTCTCCTGCGTCTTCTGCCTGTCTCCTTGGACACTGGCGTCTGAGGACTGCTGGGTGGATGAGCTGATCTGTTTGCTTCTGCTTCTGCACCTGCAGCAGGAACCTGTGAACTTTGATCTGGATCATCTAAAGATTAGTCCTCTTTAGTCTACTATATTTTCAAGCTCCGCCCCCAGCAAGTTTAGAACTGAGGAAACTCTCTGGAGAGGAGGCGAAACGTCTCCAAGGAGACCTCCCAGTCCAGCTGACACCGAATCTGACTTTGAATAAGAGTGGTTATTACCTCTGCCTGCAGATGTAATAACTGGTTATTACCTCTGCCTGCAGATGTAATAACTGGTTATTACCTCTGCCTGCAGAGGTAATAACCTCTGCCTGCAGATGTAATAAGAGTGGTTATTACCTCTGCCTGCAGATGTAATAAGAGTGGTTATTACCTCTGCCTGCAGATGTAATAAGAGTGGTTATTACCTCTGCCTGCAGATGTAATAAGAGTGGTTATTACCTCTGCCTGCAGATGTAATAAGAGTGGTTATTACCTCTGCCTGCAGATGTAATAAGAGTGGTTATTACCTCTGCCTGCAGATGTAATAAGAGTGGTTATTACCTCTGCCTGCAGATGTAATAAGAGTGGTTATTACCTCTGCCTGCAGATGTAATAAGAGTGGTTATTACCTCTGCCTGCAGATGTAATAAGAGTGGTTATTACCTCTGCCTGCAGATGTAATAAGAGTGGTTATTACCTCTGCCTGCAGATGTAATAAGAGTGGTTATTACCTCTGCCTGCAGATGTAATAAGAGTGGTTATTACCTCTGCCTGCAGATGTAATAAGAGTGGTTATTACCTCTGCCTGCAGATGTAATAAGAGTGGTTATTACCTCTGACTGCAGATGTAATAACTGGTTATTACCTAAGACTGCAGATTTAACAACAGTGGTTATTACCTCTGACTGCAGATGTAATAACTGTGGTTATTACCTAAGACTGCAGATGTAATAACTGTGGTTATTGAACGTGGACTCTCCAGTGGATCTGTGTGATCCTCAAGTTCTCTGACCCTCAGTCACCACCTTTGAGCGGCTGAAGCTAACAGTTTTTGCTCTGTGTCTCCCTCAGGGGTCTTCTGGAGGTTCTTCAGCTGGACTTCCTACCCACAGATGTTTCAGAGGCAGCTGAGGGTCAGCTGATCTCCTGGCATCTGGAGCTGCCGGGAAACATCACAGATGTTGGCATGATGCGGATCTACACCAGTCAGAGAGACTACGTGGGCCTGGCGCCGCTGGTCATGGTGAGGGATGCTGCCTGCTGGGCCAGACCTGCTGGGCCCACCTGGATCTGCAGTGCTAGCCCACTCTGCTGTCCTCTCACTCATCTAAACAGCTGTAAAGCCAGCTGATGAAGCGAGTGGGGAGGAGGAATTCACTGGTGTGTTGACCTGGACAGGAAGGAGCTGAGGGAGCACACCCACGTGCACTTCCTGCTGGCGTGTTGGCCTGAGTGGTTTGGTTTTCCAGAGAGGAAGCAGCGTTGAGCTCTGGCAGGCAGATTATCTTGGAGTTCAGGGCCGACAGGCGGCTCCAGGGCGTCTTCAGGATCACGCTCAGCGGCGCCCTTGAAGCTGCTGCTGGGGAACATCTGCCCAGAGTTCAAGCTCTGCTCAGCCAGAGCTGAAGATCACGCTGACTTCTGCTCACTCGGAGGCTGAATGAGTGTTGAAGAAGAAGAAAATGTGTAGAAACAGGAGGCAGCAGAACGGCTGCTGCCAGGTGGGAGATGGGGGGCGGATTAGCAGCTAATCCGATTAGCAGAGATGGAGCAGGTGTGATCCTCCTCCTCCTCATCAGACCTCATCTTTGTTTCTATCTGTCCAGCTGTCTGTCCAATCAGAGCCCTTGTTGCCGTCAGCTGACACAGACTCACACCCTCCAGTCTGAGGTCAGACCCACCCCCATCAGGGTGAAGCTGAGGGTGTGTGTGTGTGTTTCGCCTGTTATTGTTGATTGTTTGGTTTTGCTGTTTTTTGTATCTGCTTGGCTACATCCTGTTGTGGACACGTTGATCGGTTGGTTGATGGGTCGGATGATTGGTTGAGCGGTTGTTGATCGGTTGATGGATGGATTGGTTGGGTGATCGGTTGCTGGGTGGGTTGGTTGGTTGATCGGTTGGAGGATGGATTCTTTGGGTGATCGGTTGCTGAGTGGGTTGGTGGCTGCTTGGTTGGTGTAACAGCCGGCTGCTCTCCTCTCCACACAGAACGCTGATATCTTGAACACGGCAGTGTTGACCGGACAGTCGGTGAAGGCTCCTCTGCAGGTTCTGGCCGTAGAGGCTGATGGTTCCGTGACCGACGTCACCGAGTCCACCAGCTGCAGGACCACAGAGGAGGACGTCCTCAAGGTAGGCGTGCTTCATCACAAGTTCTTCACTAGAACAGGAGCTCCAGGAGCTGAAGCTGGATGCGTGTTGGTCAGTTTGGTCCTCCAGAAGTTTCCATCTGAGCTGATCAAACACACCTTTGGCCAAACGAAATGTCCTTGCTGTGGTAGTGGAATGCAGATTCTGCACACACACACACACACACACACACACACACACACACACAGACAAAACCTTTATCATTGGTTGTCGTTTGAGGAAACAGTTTCTGGTGTTTTTCTAGTTTTCCTGGAGCTGTGCAGGATGCTTTGGACCAACCATAATCTGATAATCTGAGGTGTCAGCGTCAGAGATTATCGGTGTTGATTCTCTTCTCAGGCAGAGTTAAACTAACATAGTTGGAGGTTTGAATCAGCATCACCCAGGAGCAGATCAGGTGTTAATCTGGCTTATTTCTGCTGCCAAGATAACGGCAAACTAGCTGCAAGCGTGTTGGTCCCCTCAGGTGCTAGCAGCCTCCAGGCTGACCTGGGACCAGTGTTTCTCAGAGGACAGGACGGTGCTGGGTCAGTAGCAGGACGTGACTGTCAGTCTCTGTCGTCTAGATATCGGAGCGCTGCGACTGCGTCTTTGTGACTGGAGCAGAAAGCAGAGGGAGGACCAGCGTGATGCTGAACTTCACCTACGGATTTCTGAAGGCCCAGCTGGAGATGAGCGTCTGGATGCCCCGCCTACCGCTGCTGATGGACGTGGCCGACCCCGTGCTCAGTCAGATAAAAGGCTGGCGGGTCCCCGTGGCAACAGGAGGCAGGAGGTAAGACCGGCGCGCCTGCGTGTGCTGGTAGGACTCTGGCTGTGGTGGAACCAGCGACAGATGTGACCAGGGTTTAACCCCAGACAGATGTTCTATCCTGCAGTCATCTGGTCAGTGGCGCCATAGTCACCACATGTACAGACGAAAACGCCACATACGTCTGGCGTTGCCATGGAAACAAAGGTTAGTTTCACTCAGGATTTAGGGCCAAAGTCAGTGCTGATGCTCAGGACTCACCGATGGTCTGCTGGTTACCTCCACAAACGTGGCGGGTTCACGTCCCATCACAGCCAGCACAAATACCACAAGTACTTCCTGTCACGACCTGGCTGCTGCTGGACTTCCTGTTGGTGACCACAACTACTTCCTGTCACGACCTGGCTGCTGCTGGACTTCCCGCTGTTGTCACAGAGGATCAGGGAGCAGCTTCAGCTCTAACTGGTGTTGGCAGCTGGAGGTAGAAGCTAGAGGAAGTTTAGATCCATGGCTGTTACAGGCAGGGACAGGCAGGGACAGTCGGGTGTCTTTCCATCACTTTAAGTGAGGACATTTACTCTGCACAAAGCCACAGATGTTCTCGTGGTCTGGAGGGACCAGGAGAGGGACACTAATGTCCTGCACAAGGCTCCTTCCACTGCGCCTTGATCAGGACGTCCCGCCTGGGACACATGCTGTCCTCTGTCCACCAGAGCTGGTTAACACTGGTTGTCTTCCAAAGATGTGGGCGGGGCTACCAGCCAAGGGTCAAGGGTCGGCGGTCCCCCAGCCAAGAGTCAAGGGTCGGCGGTCCCCCAGCCAAGGGTCAAGGGTCGGTGGTCCGCCAGACATCTGGTCATGGACGGCCTCATCCATTTCCTGTTGGTAGTGACTGAAAGAATCACATCCTGGACACAGACGCACAGACAGGGAGGCGGGGCCTGAGGGGAAGGCCCAAGGAGCCTCCTGATTGGCTGAACTACTTCCTGTGCTGTTCCAGTAAACTGATGACTGGTCTTGTTGTCAGGCTGATCTGGGACAGTGAGGAAGAGGATGAGATGAGGAAGGGCAGAGGCTGCGTGCTGCACTACCAGGCGTCTCCTCTCAGAGTGCTGACTCCCTTCATCGCCCAGACGGACCACACGCTGGACGGAGACGCCTCCGTCACCTACTTCCTGGGTCCTGACTGGCAGGTGACTGGCTGCCTTTCGCCTCTGGAGACGCCAGCTAGCGTCTGGCTAGCGAGGCCTGGTCTCCTCACCAGGTGTCACATGATCCAGCTGCTGCTTCTGGGTTGGCAGGTGGACGTGACCCACCTGCTCGGCTCCTCCCTCAAAGTGGTCGACCCCGACGTGCTGCAGGTCCGGGACGGAGGCGTGCTGCAGGGACGCGCAGCGGGCACCACCGCAGTCCAGGTCGGACCAGTCACACAGCACAGAGACCAGTCACAC
>CM027096.1:12329948-12422808 GCA_015343265.1 Pao palembangensis
TAGCAGCTCTGTTAGCAGCTCAGCTAGCAGCTCACTAGCAGCTCACTAGCAGCTCTGTTAGCAGCTCTGTTAGCAGCTCAGCTAGCAGCTCACTAGCAGCTCACTAGCAGCTCACTAGCAGCTCAGCTAGCAGCTCTGTTAGCAGCTCTGTTAGCAGCTCAGCTAGCAGCTCACTAGCAGCTCACTAGCAGCTCAGCTAGCAGCTCACTAGCAGCTCTGTTAGCAGCTCAACTAGCAGCTCAGCTAGCAGCTCAGCTAGCAGCTCTGTTAGCAGCTCAACTAGCAGCTCAGTTAGAAGCTCACTAGCAGCTCAGTTAGCAGCTCTGTTAGCAGCTCAGCTAGCAGCTGTTAGCAGCTCTGTTAGCAGCTCAGCTAGCAGCTCAGCTAGCAGCTCACTAGGAGCTGTTAGCAGCTCAGCTAGCAGCTCAGCTAGCAGCTCAGTTAGAAGCTCAGCTAGCAGCTCTGTTAGCAGCTCTGTTAGCAGCTCAGCTAGCAGCTAGCTGCTCTAGCAGAGGATTCTTTCAAATAAAAGCAGACAACGATCTCAAATTGTGAGTCATGTGACTCCTGTCTTCAGACTGGTGGAGCTTCTGGATTTGCTGGAACCAGTCAGTCCGTGTGGCTGACCTGGTAAAGAGATGAAAGAGTTTACTGGGCTTTCAGCTGAGACCCGCCACTTCCTGCTTTACCTTTGAACAAAGCTGTTCTTCCTCTGACAGTGGAGGGTGACGACCCTGTGACCTTCACTCCTGATGTCCTGACTCACCGTCCACGCCGCCGGGTCGCTGGCTCTGGCTCCCAGGAACACCACGCCAGCCTTCATCTTCACCCTGAAAGCATCCAACCATCAAAACCAGCAACAGCCAGAAGGGTTGATGGTTGTATGAAGGTACCAGAAATACATCGAGGACCAGTTAACCAGACCAGTAAACCAGACCAGTTAACCAGTCCTATAATCTAGTCAATTCTATAATCTTCACTTCTGCTCAGTGTGACTCTTCGCTCCTTTAGCTCCGCCTCCACAGGAACTCCACCTGTCTCCCGGTGACCAGGACAGTCCGAGGGTAGCCATAGCAACAGCCTGGAGCTGGAGTGACCATGAGCTCCTGAAGCCTCCAGAGGGAGCAGAGGATTGTGGACTCTAACCTGCTGACCTGGAGTCCAGGAGCCTGATCCTGCAGGTGATGGAGCATGTGGAGGCCTCCATGATGATCACCTGATCAGCTCACAGGTGACTCAGACAGCGAAGGTTCAACCAGGCTGCCTAAGCAGAGGATCCAACCTGAGCTGATCTGGGATCAGAGGAACCAACCTGAGCTGATCTGGGCTCAGAGGAACCAACCTGAGCTGATCTGGGATCAGTGGAACCAACCTGAGCTGAGCTGATCTGGGCTCAGAGGAACCAACCTGAGGCTGAACGTCTGCACTGATGTGCCGCCGCCGGCGGCGGCCAGGAAGGCCGTCAGCGTCTCGCCCTGCCCGGCGGCTTCGGAGGGAACCATGACCACAAAGTTCTGGTCCAGCTTCAGCTCCACCAGCGGCTGGAGCAGGCGGATGGTGCCGATGCGCTGCATGGGCGCAGGCCCGGCCACGCCTCCCGGCGGCCGCGCCTGCGTGCTGGCTGCTGAGCTGCAGTCTCCGCCTCCTCCGTCCAGGGGCTGCAGCAGGTAGTAGAGCTCCACCGGGGTCCCCTGGCCCGGCTCCGGGACCCGGTGCCGGCCCGGCCTGACGCTGGGCGGGCCGAACCAGGCGGCCAGAGGCTGCAGCTGGGCCACGCACAGCCCCAGCGGGCCCTCCAGCCTGCAGCCGCCGCGCACTTCCTGCGTCTCGTGGAAGGCAACGGCGGCGACGCAGGGCAGCTGGGCGCCGCCGCCGTCCTGGTCCCACCTCCTGCCCAGCACGTGGAAGAGCACCTGGACCCGGGGCCAGCTGGGGTGGACCTGCTGCCTGATGATGGAGGCCTGCACCCTCCAGCTGGAGGTCAGGAGAGGGGGCGTGGCGGGCGTGGCAGCGCTAACTGGGCCCGCCCCTCCCCCCAGCAGCTCTGGGGGGAGGGGTTGGCGCAGCGACCAGGGGCCGTAGCTCACGGCGAGCACGGGCGTTTGCGCCGCCTGCTGGATGAAGAAGGGCTGGGCGCGCGCCTGCAGGCTGGTGTTCGCCATCACGTCCTGGTTGGCCTCCTGGAGGAAGAACGCCGCCTCGGCGTTCAGGATGCGGTAGCTGACGGGCAAGTAGACGGGCGCGGCGCCCTCCACCGCCAGACCTGAAACAAGCAGAACACGCCTGGAGGTCACCGCAGAGGTCACGTCAGTGTGCAGAGGAAGTGGCCTGTGCTCAGACAGGATGTCCTGTCTCTGCGGGCCGTGACCCACTGTCCTACTTTCCAACCCTGGTTCTGGGGCCCCGCCCCCACGTGGGGGCGGAGCCTCTGGATTACACGTCTGCTGCTGCATCAGGAGACAGAGTCCTGGCAGGAAGCTCCCCCCCCCCCCCCCCACACACACACACACTCACACACTCACACACACACACTCACACACACACACTCTCACACTCACACACACTCACACACTCACACACTCACACACACACACACACACACTCACACACACTCACACACACACTCTCACTCACACACTCACACACTCACACACACACACACACACACACACACACTCACACACACACACACACACACACTCACACACACACACACTCACACACTCACACACTCTCACACACACACACACACACACACTCTCACTCACACACTCACACACTCACACGCGCACACTCACACTCACACACACACTCACGCACACACACACGCGCACACTCACACACACACACTCACGCACACACACACACACACAGTCCCTCCATGATCAGATCCTCCTCAGCTGAAGAAGCACGTGTGGAGACCTTCTGCTCCTCCTCCATGTCTTCTCGCTCATCATTCCATCTGGTGGAACATCAAAGCTTTGATGCTCCATCAGCTGGTGGATGCAGTGGAACATCAAAGCTTTGCTTGGTCCACAGCAGCGTGAAGGAAACCCACCAGGGCCTGGCCAAGCTCCCTGGTGTCCATCCACCTCCCAGGGCTGGATGGGTGAGCTTGTCTGGGGTGAGGAACCTGCTGTGATGGTCCACAGATCTGCTGCTGTGGCCCCTCCCCCATGGATGGATTTATGTAAGTCTGAGTTATCCTGATAAAGTCCATCCTGGTCTCTGATCAGTGATCAGCTGTTAACCCTAATCTGATCAGCTCCAAGCAGGAAAAGCTGCTGGACCAGAGCAGGGTCTGCCCCAGGACCGGGACCACGCACGTACGCGCACGTACACGCACGTACGCGCACACACGGCTGTCATCAGCAGAGCAGGAAGTTCAACACGGAGTGAAATCAGCAGGTGCACGTGCACCTCTCACCTGCGCACAGGAGCAGCGTGAGTCCCGCCTGCTGGAGCGGCCCCATGTCGTGCACGCTCTCCAACGTTTACACGTGACGTCTTCCTCGTGCACGGATCTCCAATGAAAGCCGAGCAGCAACACCTCCGACCTTCAGACCAGCCTCCTGATCTCC
The DNA here is from genome assembly GCA_015343265.1 of Pao palembangensis. NCBI lineage: Eukaryota > Metazoa > Chordata > Actinopteri > Tetraodontiformes > Tetraodontidae > Pao > Pao palembangensis. The sequence continues at coordinate 12,333,530 of CM027096.1, forward strand.
GTTTACCAGCTGATCGTCCACACACACGCAGGTTTGTGCACACACCCGCTGCCTCCACCGCGGAGCGCACACTGAGGGATGGAGGGATGAGGGATGGAGGGATGGGGGGGGAGACGGGCACCCCGGGCTGAATGAGCAAATTAGAGCGCGTCACGTCAGCAAGTGGGCGCTTCCAGTTGCAGCTGGTCACAGACACCAGCCGCGTGTCTGTGGGCAGGAGGAGGAAGCAGCTCCACCTCTGTTCTCTCACGTGAAGGAACCTGAAACATCTGGACCTGCAAGCGGTTGTCCACTGGACCGGGAGGAGCCCCACAGCGCCCCCTGCTGCTCAGGTCAGGCCGCAAATGTCTCACACGCAGGACGACACCTTCACCTGTCGGGGTCAGGACCTTGTGGGGTGGGGGGTGGAGGAGCTGGTCCTGGATGGATCCAATCCTGGATGGATCCGGTCCTGGATGGATCCAGTCCTGGATGAATCCATTCCTGGATGAATCCGGTCCTGGATAGATCCAGTCCTGGATGAATCCAATCCTAGATGGATCCGGTTCTAGATGGATCCGGTCCTGGATGGATCCGGTCCTGGATGGATCCAGTCCTGGATGAATCCATTCCTGGATGAATCCGGTCCTGGATGGATCCGGTCCTGGATGGATCTGGTCCTGGCTGTCTTTGGTGGCGAGGTGGGATCCACCAAACTAATCTCTTCCAGAAAGAGGCTGATCTCTATAACTGAACCATCCGCTTTCATCAAATAAAACTCCAAGTCCAACCATATTTTTCCTCTTTCCTCCTCAATGGAGGTGTTTTTGTTTTTCAAATAAACAATAAACTGGAAGAATTTCACAGAGCAAAAGAGGAAAGCTGGTATCAAGAGAGAACACCGAGTATTTAAATATTTAAAGTGTACACTCATACAGCAATATTACGTTTAGGTAACCCGTAATTCTAGGTGCCATCTGTAGATGGCAGACACGTACAAAGGGGGTCAAGTTAAGCTCTGTGAAGCTGTAACAATCCCCAGAACAAGGTTGAAGTGGGCATTTTACCCCGGGTCTAGTTTTACAAGGAACTGTTTTCCTTACAAGCTACAGATTAAAACGGTTGATAAATTCATCCATCCATCTATTAAAAACAGCTTAAAAGCTGCCTTGACTTATTTTGTTGTAAACGCGCGTCCAAAGGAAAGCCATGACCGGAAGCTGGATGCCTGACAGGTCGCCTGAAGGAAAATAACTTCCTGTTTTCAACCACCCGGACGGAAACGTGGACAGCGTGCTGTTTCTCCCGGTGTTTGACAGCTCCACTTTTATTAGTTTTTCCGAGTGAAGGTGAAGTTAAAAAGTCTCTCTTTAGTAACGACAAACTCTGCTTTCCAGCCAAGGGCCACATGTGAAATGACGGCCCCGTCAGCCTTGTTGCTACGGAAGCAGTTAGCAGGTAAAGACTCTCCTTCCCTTCCTGCTCCTCAGAGCCTCAGCTCATGTGTCCGGATCAGGAGAAAAGTCCTGAGGTCCGCTCAGGTTCCCCAGACTGGAGCAAAGAAACGCTTCTGTCCACCGGTTAGCTCAGTGTTTGGTGTCTGAAGAAGTCAGTGATTAAATCCGACACTTCATGGTTCTTTTCTCATCATGGTCGACAGGAACAAATGATTCCTTCTTTCTTCACCGAGAGCTACAAAATCTTCTGAACCTGAAACTTCCATCATCTGTTTTTATGCACGTCTGTCTCATCTTTTTGACTTTGTCTCATTTAAATTTGACTTTGTCGAGATTTTTTAGTGTGACTCCTAAATTACTTTTTGTAAAAGCCAGACTTTGATCGTAAATGTCATTTGAAAACAGGGTTTGTTGTTTTTTCATGCATTTAGAAGTAGCTGTTTTTGACAAATATCCATTTTTGAGACAAGTTAATGATTTGTTTCCACTTGCAGGGTGTAAAGCCCCGCCCCTTGCCTGATCTCCATGGAAACCTCATGAATTAATTCAGAAAGGTCACATGTTTGTCCATCTTCTCTCTTGGATTAAAATCTTCTGACATAACTGCTGCATCCAGCAGGGGTAGTCGTGTGGCAGCAGGGTGCTAACCTGGAGGATAAATGAAGGAGGAAAAGCATGTTGGGGGCACAGAGAAGCAGGCAGCAAGCAGGCAGCTGATCTCTTTGAGTCTCTCCCCTTCAGAGCTGAACAAGAACCCGGTGGAGGGCTTCTCTGCCGGCCTGGTGGACGATGACAACATCTATCGCTGGGAGGTGGTCGTCATGGGACCTCAGGACACCTTGTTGTGAGTGAAGTCGGCTGCAGGGGGCGCTGGGCGGGGCCAGGCTTTAACGTCCTGCCTGTTGTGTTGTAGTGAAGGAGGCTTCTTCAGAGCCATCCTCACCTTCCCCTCCGACTACCCTCTGAGACCCCCCAAGATGAAGTTCATCTCCCAGATGTGGCATCCCAACGGTGAGGGCTGCCTGGGGCGACTTCATTAGGCCACGCCCCCCGAGGCTTGTTTGAGCAGACTGACAGTCACATGGTCTGGGCTGGAGCCCATCAGGTGCCAGTGACAGCTTTGTTCTTTCATTCCAGTGGCCAAAAACGGCGAAGTCTGCATCTCCATCCTTCACGAACCCGGCGAGGACAAATACGGCTACGAGAGGCCGGAGGAGCGATGGCTGCCCATCCACACGGTGGAGACCATCATGATCAGCGTCATCTCCATGCTGGCCGACCCCAACGGAGACTCTCCCGCCAACGTGGATGCTGCCGTGAGTTCACACTCTGAAGCTGCTGTTCGTGTTTGCGGACACTAGGGGGCGACGGTGAGGGAACAGTTGTGTTTCTGCCTCTGACACCGGGTCTGGCTCATCTTGCAGAAGGAGTGGCGTGAAGATCCACAAGGAGTTTTCAGGAGGAAGGTGGCTCGCTGCGTCAGACGAAGTCAGGAAGAGATGGCGTCTGACTGACGGGGGCTAACCTGCTGCACAGGTCATCCGGTCCACACCTCAGCACCATCTGCAGGAGTCTTTCCCTCACACACGCTTTCTTCTCCCTTTTGTGTACATAAAAATCCACCTTTGAATTAAAGCTTCAGAAAAGCAACGAGCTGCACGTTTGAATCCCTCCGCGAAACTCCTCCCCACCCAGGCAGGAGGGGCGGAGCCTAATGCAGCTGTTGGCAGGTGAGCGACAGAAACACACCAGAACACAAGCAGCATCCAGGTCAGGACTCAAAGCCGCCACCCCCTGGCTGGCCGGTCTGGAGTCCAGCGTTCCAGCGCTACGGCAGCGTTTCACGCCATGGCGAGACGAATCCGTTTCTGCTGAAGGTGGAGCAGCTTGGAGAGACTCTGACCCTGGTGCACAGCTGGATTCAGTCATGTGACACTGTAGCGTGAAAACTAGCTGTGATGAAAGAGAGGCGCTGGCCCAGGTTTGACTCGTTCTTTATTTTCATCAAATCAAAGTTTTAAACTCCAGTAGAAAAATCAGTCTGCGTCCATCCGTCCGTCCGTTCACCGACCGTGAGGCGTTCACTGACCCTGAGGCGTTCACTGACCAGGAGCTGACAGGCTTTTGTTCATGAACTGCTTCTTGACGAAGCAGACCCACCACTGGAAGGACAGAAGGGTTGTTAGCATGTGCAGCAGCCTGTAAGCGGGCAGCAGCAGCCTGCCTGGACTCACTTTACTGGGTCGGTCTGTCTGTGGATCAAAGACACGGTCGCACAGCCTCAGACCCGTCTCCTGGCGGATCTGCTGCAGGTAGGCCCTCATGGTCTCTGCAACATGGCGTTAGCACTGTTAGCGTGACAAGGCTTCAGCATGCTGGCGCAGACCTCAGACATTTCCAGGGCTGAGCTGTGTTGATGGTGTGAACATCTGGGTCAGCGTTGGCTGTAATACTTCCAGAACCCTTTAATCTTTCCACTAAATCAAGAATGTTCAACTATCTGCTTTCTTGATTTTAAACTGCATATTTGCTCTCGGTAGCCACTGTTAGCATGTTGCTACGGACACGTGGGCGCTCTCACCTTCCTCCTGCTTGTTGCCGGGTTTCACGTACATGGCGTTGAGGGGGAAGCCCGGTTCTCCAGGGATGGGGAAGTTGGTGATTCCCAGGGTGTACATCTCCTTCTCTCCCTGACTCCTGGAGCTGCACTGGGGAGGCAGCAGCATCACGCAGGTAAAGGCCTCCATCCTCACTCAGGTCAGCACATGTTAACCTTTTCACAGCCGCCATGACATCATAAAGAGCAGCGTTCTACCTTCTGGAGCTTCTTCAGACATTCAGAAATGTAGAGCGTGACGTAGATGAGCGTCCTGTCGGCCTCGTTCTGAAAAACACAGCAGGCCCAAGCAGCAACGTCAGAAACAAGATGGAACATGAGAAGATGAGAAGGAAGCAACGCTAGGCCTCAAGCCTGGAGAGGGCCATGACTTTGTCACCTTGATTTCATAGTTCTTGAAGAAAACGTTGGCCTTGAAATAATAAATGGCCTCATCGATGATGTCGGAGTCGATTCCTGAAAGAAAACCAAAGATGGAACGTCTCATTGGAACAGGCAGCTCATCTAAAGCGCCTTCGTCCTGGTGCAGAAGTTGGTCATGCCTCCCTGTTTTTATAAAACAAACTGATTTAGAAGGAAAAGGAACACTTGTTCCTCCATGCAGGAAGAATCTTCAGGATGACATTTTCAGCTAGTTTCTCATGTTTGAGCTTGTGACAAACACGGTGGTTCTCCAGGCAGGAGGTGAAGGACCACCGTCCCCTTTCAGGGTCACCCACAGACCGAAGCAGGAGTCCTACCGTCGCCCCGAGCTGGACCCTTGAACTGGGTCTTGATGGGGAGCAGAGCCATGTTCCCCACCAGCCGGGTCTCGGGGAGCATCATGTTGGAATGATAGGCCTTCAAAAGCAGCACAACAGATGATTTTTGTGAGTTACCAACTTAAAGCATTTCCTCATCCATCTGATCTTTATTGCAACCACCCAAACTGAGCATTAAAGCACGAGTCCACTTCCGCTCTCGACATGCTAACCACTAGCTACCGTGCTAACAACATCGCTTGGCTCGTGTCAGCGCTGCGGGATTCAGTGCGGGACTTTAGCTGGAGCCCGCACACAACCCGCTTCTTTGGTTCAGTAGTATTGACGGAGGAATAACTCACCGGCATGTTGGACGTTAATAACGAGTCGAGCAGCAGAAGCTCCGGGTTCTTCCGTCTGTCCCACCCTGCCGCTTTACCAGGAAGTGCTGACCGCCGTTCCACCAGCTACCACACGGAGGCGCCAAAGCACCGAGATGCATCTTTTATTTCTTACAAATATAGTTTACAAAAACAAAACAATGGTCAACTGGGCAAACTGTCCAGGAAAATGAGGCAGATGGAACAAAGTGATTTTTCTCCTTCAGCCTTCCTCAGCTGTTGCCTTTATTTTGAAAAATCTCATCATAATTTAGGTTTGCAGGTTCTTCATCCAGCTCCTGCAGAGAAAAGGACAAATCAGTCAATTTTGAAGACATTATTAGTGCAAACACACTGCACGTGGTTTGATTAGGTTGAAAAGTTCTTCATGGTGTTACTGAATGTGTCCTTTAGCAGACTGAGATTTTACTGCATGGGCAACTTTATTTATCCCCAGGGATAAACGCCTGTTTTTATTTTGAAAATTAACTGTTTTATTTTCTCTTCACACCAGACTTCCTGTCCCGCCTGTGCTGTGTGCTGTTGATTGCTGCCTTCTGCTCCGCCAACCGCCATCTGGACCGCCGTCACACCGCAACAGAGCCTCGTTTAGGAGCGCAGACGCCACGCTAACTCCTCCGGTGAACTATCGGGGTCAGTCTGACCAGTGGCGCTCCAAGACGATGGCCTGATGGGACCGTGATGACAGCAGAGGACAGGTCCTGCTGGTTGCCCCAGCTGCAGGTCCGCTCCAGCGCTCTCTGAGCACACCTTCATACTAGCCTAAAGGCCGTTGTGGGTCCAGACGGAGAGACTGATGAGGAACAGGACTTCCTGAGAGGCTCTCCGAGAGCTCACCTTGGGCTCCTTGAAGTCCAGGTCCTCTCCGTACTGGATGGAGAAGTCGATGTGCTGCAGGACGATGTTGATTCCCTCCTCATCTGAGCAGTCGAAGGGCAGGAACCTCACCATGCTGTAGTCATCGATCTGGACACAAGCGCCGTCACAAACAATCAGCGCTGTCGCAGCGGCTGGAGGCCATTCACGTCTCCTCACCAGACCACAGATGGCTTCTGTCAGCTTCTGGAACTTTGTGCTCCTGATGGTTCCTGAGTTATCTTCCATCATGGAGTACATGTCCGGGTCCAGATACCTGAGGACATCAGGACCATCAGAACCATCAGAACCTCCGGGCGACGCCTCGATTCCAGCACTCAGAACTCACTTCTCGATCTCCTTCTTGGCTCTAGAGCTCAGCAGGTCCATTTTGGTCATGATGTTGACCTGAGGGATCTCTAAGGACACCATGGAGCTCAGGGCGGCCATGACTCCAGAGAGGAACTGCAGGCAGAGGAGACGGTTACTCTGTGCTGCCCTCCAGGACGGAGGCACGGGTGCACTCTTGCCTTATAGGACTCCACCATGAACTGGGAGTCCACCAGAAACACGCCGCAAACCCGAAACTCCCACTGCTGGAGCCGCTCCACCAGCTGCCTCATCACTGGGAGGTGAGTGTAGAGTTCAATCTGTCCTGAGAAAGACAAAAGTGTGAAGACCAACGGGACAAGGAGCCCTGCTGCCGCTCCAGAGATCCGCCAGCCAGAGACGGAGCAGAAGGTGTCTGCACCAGCAGGACTCAAACACCAAGGTGGAGGACAGCCAGGCTCCTCACCCTCACCGCGGGTGGCAAACACGGGACCTGTGCTCTCTCGACCTCTTCCTGTGGTGGCGCTCACCTGGGCAGTCAAACAGGATGTAGTCATCGTCCACATGACCCAGACTCTCCTCCAGCCAATCAAAGTTGTTGGCCAAGTACTCCATGCAGAAGACCAGACCTCCATTAGGGCCGAACCTCAGAGAGGGGTCCTCCATGACATCGTCCACCTGGATGAGTTCCCGGATGTCTGAGCTCATGAAAAGAAGAGAGCAGAGGGTGTTCAACGTTCTGATCTTCTGCCTGTTTCAGCCTGAGCCGTTGACATGCCGCTCAGCTGTTGTCTTCATCAGAGCATCTCATCTACGGTTAGATCCGACTGAATGTGTCCAGAAACAGGCCAGTCCTGTTCTGGAGACCACACCTTCTCTGGAGTGCAAACCTCTAACACTATTTTTACAGCAAGATTGTTGTATTGTAAGAAAGGACCTTGGATCTGGATCCTGGAACTCACCTGCCATGACCGGATAGTTGAAGTACTCCGCTGCCGGGTCCAGGTTCACCACCTGGACCGAGCGGTTCAGGGTCCCGCAGTGCTGGACCATGGTGGAGCAGTAGGAGCTCTGCAGGGAGACGATCGGCGATGCTAAACTCAGCGCGCATTCTATAGCTTAGCGTCTACTTGGTCTATTAGCTAAATCCTCCTTATTTTTAGATTTTATATAGCTTTTAGTATGCTAACTGAGGCTAACTGCTGGGTTGTCTTACCTTCCCGCTGCCCGCCGGACCCATCACGAGCTGCGCATAACGAGGCATTTCCCCTCACTGGAAGTGCAGCGATGCTAACAACTGTAGCGGCTAACTGCAACCGTCACGGCGATCACGACGTTGGGTTTTTTTCCGAGGAAGTCCAGCGTGATTACGTCACGTCAAAAAAACACGCTGTTCAGCCAGTCAGCTCACGAATCCTGTTTCCGTCGCGACGTCTCTATTAGCCCGTTTGCAGCCAGGGGACGTTTCTGTGAGTAATAGTTCTGCTCCCATTGGCTCGTTTTGAAAAGAACGCCTCTTTTCAACCTTCTCGCTGGCGCCGAAAAACTATTTTAGGATTTTATTCTAATAATATTAAACGTTAATATATTATTCATATTAAGCAATAATTTATTTTATTCGTAATTAATCACGATTCATTCAACTGGCTGCATGTTCAGAAATATAAAATTAAACTGCCGAGAAGTTTCTTGTGAGCAGCCAACAAATATATTCAGAAACCTCTATTTTAGTCTTATTTTCTGAATTTTTTGCCAAACATTTAAACCACATCAGCTCTGTCTCCACTGACGGAGGTGGACAGGATCTGAAGAAAAGAACGTCACAATGTCCTCAAACCCGTCTGAAAGGAGACCGCAGCAAATTTCATTGAAAGCTGTCAAGAACTTATTAGCTATTTTCTTCACAAATAAAGCAACGCCGACTGACTCGTCGCTTTCCTGGCGGAAGTTAAAGGAAACTGGGCTGTGGGCGTTCCCGGCGGTTTTAAGCTAATGAGCTGTTCCGCTTTGGCTGCAAACACTCCGGAAAATGTTTCGTTTCTGGAGAGTGAAATTTTTGTGGACTCGGGGCAGTTAATGGACCCGACGAACCGAACCTGTGCACAAAGGTATACTTTTGTTCGGTAGGCCCAGAAAAGAACTGGCTAAGAACGCTGTGTGTGTGTTCTTAGCCAGTTGGTTTAGCATTAGCATTAGCGCTAGCGCGACTGGGCTCGTGATTTTCGTGTTTCGGCTGCTACTAAACCAGGATCGGTTTAAGTCAGATGGGCAGTAACAGGTACTGATCGATCCTGCCAAGAATCCAAACAGCAGGTAAATAACCATGACGACTAACAGCAGTTGGTTGTGTGTGGGTGGTTAGCAGACCGACCCAAATCAGAGAAACACTCCTGGCACGATTTCATTTTTGACTTGCGAGTTTTGCTGAATCCTCGTTAGTGTGAGTCAGGTCTCAGAGACGCATGATTGCGCTTCAGTCTGAAACCAAGTCTACATAAGCTGGCCTGACAGGTTTGTGGGTGTTCTGGCTGTCTCAGGCTATGTTTGTAGGTAATGGAGGACGGCCACTGTGGGGACTACCTGATCCAAGGTGAGGACACCCTCATTGAAGGTGTCAGCAACCAGGTGTTGTTTGTTGTTGTGGTCAGTGTCACCTTCCTGGCTGGCCTCCTCACGCTGCTCTGCAGGTAGGCACAGCTCTCTCAGGGTCCAGCCCTAACCCTAACCCACAGCTGCTTCAGCCCACGTGTGTTTTTGACTGACAGGCAGGAGGAGCAGAACATCCATCCTGAGAACCAGGAGCATGTCCGGGTTGTCCGAGAGCAACTCCAAACGGATCAGGTACGCCGGCCTTGGTGATGCTTGTATCTCCTGCAGACTGAAACGGTTTGAAGGACCTTGTGGCTTTTTGTCAGGCGGAGAACAGGCAGCAGTTCTACACAGACATGTTCTGTCCCATCTGCTTGCAGCAGGCTGTCCTGCCTGTGGAAACCAACTGTGGGCATCTGTTCTGTGGTGAGACGCACACACGAGCGAGCCTCACTTGTGATGTGGGTGGTCTTTACACGCACGTTCCTTCTCTGCTGCAGGCTCCTGTATTATAGCCTACTGGAGATACGGAGCCTGGCTGGGGGCCATCAGCTGTCCCATCTGCAGACAGATGGTGAGACTGTTACCCTTTCCTGCAGGCGAGCTGGATCCCGGCCCGTCGGGCCTGCGCTCTCCTCTCTAACGTGGTCTCGTGATGAAAGTGTGGATCTGAAGGTTTTCCTCTGGGCCGTTTGCAGGTGACCTTGCTTTTCCCGTTGTTCCCCGAGCACGCCTCTCCCCAGAGGGTCCAGGACGGTGAGGGGGAGCCTCAGCTCATATTAAGACACATTAACGACTACAATCGAAGGTTCTCGGGTCAGCTCAGATCTGTGAGTACGCCACATCCTGGATGTGTCTCATTCCTTCAGAAATAACCTGCAAACGTCAGAAACTGCACATTTGAGTTTTCTGAGCGTCAGCATCAAAACCTGAACCACATTCACCCCTTTTAAACCTCTTCTGTCCCATATTTTCTCATTGACGTTGTGAAACGTGCACATTGCTATTGGCCCCGCCCCCTCGCCTGTCTTCTGCCCCGCCTCCTAGTTGATGGACAGACTGAGAGACGTTCCCACGCTCCTCCGTCACGCCTTCAGGGAGATGTTCTCTGTGGGCGGCCTCTTCTGGATGTTCCGGATCCGGATCCTTCTCTGCCTGGTTGGCGCCATCACCTACCTGGCGTCTCCGCTCGACATCCTGCCGGAGGCTCTGTTCGGCCTGCTGGGCTTCCTGGATGATTTCTTCGTCATCCTGCTGCTGCTCGTCTACATCTCCATCATGTACAGAGAAGTGGTGACGCAGAGACTCAACGGCTGAGCTGAGGCGCCGCCCTGCCGCCGCCTGCTTTGGTTTTGGACGATGTGACCGTGTGGTTGTGGAGTCATGTGACTGGAAGTCATGTGACTGGCAGCGGCTGTGCATCTAACCTAACTCAGCATGTTAATGTTGTGATATTTAATATTTCTTTCAGCAGCAACCATCAGTATTTCGTTGCGTTAAAGCTACACTTTTCACCAGGAAATTGAGAAAAATAATTCTTCTCACAGGCAAAAAAATTCCAAATGAGTCTGGCTTGTTTTCAGGACTTGTTCTGATCCAAGAAGTCTGAGGTTCTTTGGTGTGTATTTAGTTTTTCGCTCCGCAAACAGAAGATTTCCTGTAATTTAAGTTGAGAAGAATCTGGTGGAGTTTTAGGAACTTCCTCTGACTTTGGTCCGTCTGGCTTCAGAATTATCAGAAGAATTAAAAGAAGCTTTTTTTTTTCATAATTTTGACAAAAGAAAATGAAGAAATCACAATTAAACAGGAAACACTGCAGCTTTGATTGTGGATAGATTTAAAACAGACGACAAATATAAAAGCATGAAACCAGCAATGAGAGAGAATCTATATCTACATCAGAAGACACTAAAATTCTGCTTAAACTGCATCAGACACGTAACGACTGGTTCCACTGGGAGGTGGAGGTTTGTAGCCGTTAATCTGTAACTGGAATTTAATTTTATAGTCATGTGGTCTGGCTAATATCGCAGTATTAGACAGTATCGGAATATCTTATTGAAGCTTTATTTTACCCTGGGAACGTAGTTTGATTTTCAGATTTATTAAATAGAATAGAATATATGTTTATTATCCCGCAATGGGGAAATGGCAGTGTCCCATACAGAGCAGAAGATGAGAAGAAAATAAATAAACAAGACTGAGAAAATATAAAAAATACAATAAAGGTGTGAATTAAGGTGGAAGGAAAATGTTACGTCTTCATAAATATATATTTATTTTTGGCAAAATTCTTTATTCATCAAGTAAATGTAATCTTTGTCTTATTTTTCGTCGCTCATTAATTCAACAAATTAACAATCTATGCTTATTGTTGACTGGTTGGATTAGAGGTAAACAAAATAGACGTCTTTTTAAAAAATATTTCAATGGTTTACAGGCGTTTAAATAAACAGGTGAGTTGGCACGCTGTGTAAATGATTATATTAGTATCATAAACGCTTTAAAATGTATTTTAATCATGGAAGCCCCTCCCCTCGGCCCTGCTGCCGGAAGTGCTCCTGCACGCTGAGCCGCCATTGGCTGCTGCGGTGCTGACTGGCATCCAGAAGATCGAACGGAGCTCGGCTGGACGTGTAGCCGACTGTTAGCGCTCGGCTCACCGCAGACACTGTCTTTGTCAGGTAACCATGAGTACACCCGAGACCCTGGATCGAATGGAGCTCTGTGAAAGCCTTTTAACTTGGGTAAGTGAACGATTATCGGGTGTTTCTCGGCTGATTTGGCGGAAGGTAACGTGGCTAGCACACGGGCTAGCAGGGTGTTAGCTGGATGCTAACAGTGCTAACCGGGTAGAGTGACACTGGTTACGTGTGCAGGCCAGCTGTTCGCTAACTGCTGATGTGTCCACTCTCATTAAACCAGCCAGGACTGTTAATTACTGCCAGGTCCAACCCGAATCTTTTTATTTCGCTGCCTTCGTCTTTAGGACGCTGTGACGTAGATTGTGACGTCACAAACAGAGTTCTTCGTGTTCTGGTGGTTTTAATGTGTAACCCCGGGTGTCCAGTAAAAGCCGGGATCTGGATTCCTGTCACTGGTCTGTTTCTGACAGAACTGGCCCATCTGTGGAAGCTAATCTGTAGGTCTGAGAGCATCTGCGGGCTCATAGAGAAGGGTTCTCTCGTGCACGTGTGTGTGTGTGTTTCTGCTAACCCTCAGCCTCGAGCTGAACAGTGACAACACGCGTGTGCCCCTGTCCTCCAGCCGTGACCGTCTGTGACGTGTGTTTACTGTGAAGACACTTGGTTCCAGCAGGAACTCCCAGTTCCTCTAGAAGCGGGACCAGGAACCTTCTTCAGCATTCCTCACATACCTGTGACCTGTGACCTCCCAGCAGTCTGACAGACTCTGGCGAACAAAGATGAAGCTCTGCTTTAGGGCCGGCTTTTCAAACCTGTTACACAGATCAAGAAGGTTGGGCGTTCTAACCGTTGTAATAAGTGTGTAATAAACCAGGCTTCTTCTGAGAGGAAAGGTGAAAAGTCTTCAGAATCAGGGAGCTAGTTTCTGAGGCTCAGTCTTCCCTCACCACCGTCTGGAGGTCCATCAGAACCTTCTGGAACATCATTCTCTGAAGGTGGATGAGGCCCGTCACACACCTACACGTGTCTCTGCTCACACACATATTCCACGTAAACCCCTCCAAGGTGTGAGTGATCTCTGGAGCTGCAGGAGTGTGTGTGGATCCACCTGGATCATCTGTCAAATGTTCTCCTCTCCAGGTGAAAGCACTAGGAACTGGCTGTTAGAGCTTGTCTGGTTGGATGCTGGACGTTCTTGACCTTCTTCTCCTGATGTGCCTGACCTTCTCCTCCTCGTGTTTGGCTGTAGGTGCAGACGTTTGGCGTGGAGGCCCCATGTAGGACGGTGGAGGACCTGACCAATGGCGTGGTCATGGCTCAGGCGCTCCAGAAAATGTAGGTGTTTACTCCAGAACCTTCTGCCGTGTGAACTCCTGCTGTTGGTGTAACCTCCACCTCCGTGTGAACGTGCAGAGACGGGGCCTACTTCAACGACTCCTGGATCAGCAGAATCAAGCCGGAGGTGGGAGAGAACTGGAGGTTAAAGGTGAGACGCAGGCTCTCTGACCTCTGACCTCCTGGCAGAGCTGAGGCCAGCCTGTTTGCTGACCTCAACTTGTCTGTTGCTCAGATCAGCAACCTGAAGAAAGTTCTGAAGGGAATCCTGGACTACAACCAGGAGGTGAGAGCGAGAGCCTGAGAGGTCAGAGGTCTCCAGGAGCCAAGGCCAGCTCTGACCTCACTTCCTGTTTGTGTCAGACACACACCACACCCGTCAGAGCGCTACGCCAGCTGACTCTGCTGGCTCAGGTGGATCAGCAGGCCAGGGCTGGGCTCTCTGCTGAGCTCCTCCTCTTCCTCCTTTGTCTCTGCAGGTTCTGGGGCTCCACATCAGCGACTTCCCCCTCCCAGACCTGAACCTGCTGGGGGAGCACGCTGACTCAGCAGAGCTGGGCCGCATGCTGCAGCTGCTGCTGGGCTGTGCTGTCAACTGTGAGCAGAAGCAGGGTGGGTGTGGAGGTGGGGGTGTGTGTGTGTGTGTGTGTGTGTGTGTGTGTGTGTGTGTGTGTGTGTGTGTGTGTGTGTGGGTGTGTGTGTGTGTGTGTGGGTGGGTGGGTGGGTGTGTGTCAGGGGTCAGGGATGTGTTGTCTCGGGGTAAGTGTGAGTTTCTGTGTTGTGTAGAATACATCCAGACCATAATGATGATGGAGGAGTCTGTGCAGCATGTTGTCATGACAGCCATCCAAGAGGTCAGCAGACACGTTACTATGCTACAGTTCAGGCCAGCCAGCTGCTCAACGTGTGTGTGTGTGTGTGTGTGTGTGTGTCTCCAGCTGATGAGCAAAGAGACTCCGGTGACTGGAGGAAGCGACTCGTACCTGGATCTGGACCGACAGGTACTGGAAGGCGGTCGGTCCTTGTCTCTGTTCACCTGGTCACACCTGTGTGGCACCTGTGTTCAGTCTGCTCTGACAGCAGCTTGTTGACGTGTCCTCAGCTGAAGAAGACAGTGGAGGAGCTGAACGATGCTTTGGCCACCAAAGAAGAGATCTCTCAGAGGTGTCGGGAGCTGGACCTGCAGGTAAGGTCATCGTGGCGCTGATGGCAACAGCCACTTCCTGTTCCTGTAGGTCAGAGCTTCACGTTCTCCAGTCACCTGGATCTGATGATCCAGCAGAACTCTGGTCCAAAGAGAACTCCTGCAGGACCTGCGTGGTGGGAAGCTCCAGTCCAAAGACCTTCTGCTCCCAACTCGGAGATGAAAGCAGCAGCGCTGCAGCTAGCACCTTAGCATGTGTCAGCTCAACAATGGCAGCAAAAAACCAGCATTAGTTGTGACGTGAGGCTGGTGGTCCTCACCGCCACGGTCCTGACGCCTCCTGACAGTCCGAGCGAGCCGATGACAGAGTGCTGCTGAATGAGAGCGGTGATCTGCTGCACTGACTGTCTGCCTCCTTTAAAGGCTCTGCGTGTCCAGGAGGAGCGAGACAGGCTGAGGTTGGGTTCTGATGAGCTGGAGGAGAGGGTAAATCCACAGTGTGCTCTGCTCATCATCCCAACCATGCTTGTGTATGTGTGTGCACGTGTATGTGCACGGCAGCGGGGCTGGCCACTGCCCCCCCTCACTAACACGCCTCTGCCGTGGGTGTGTGGTGTTGTTGTAGAGCAACAGGCTGGTCAGGCTGAACAAGTCACAGCAGGATGTCAGGAGGAGAGGGTCCTGCTGTGATGACGTCATCAGACGGAGAGGGTCCTGCTGTGATGATGTCATCAGGAGGAGAGGGTCCTGCTGTGATGATGTCACCTTCAGACAGCAGCTGCAGGCTTCCTTGTTCTCAGCGTTTCTCAGCCTCCTCTCATGTTTCCGAGGGTGACGGCGGCGACTCGCCCTTTCCTTCGGCTTGATCTGACTTTTGGATTCCGGCTGGCTGATTTCTGAGCACAGACCGGGAGGCTGCTGCAGGAGGCTGCTGCAGGCCAAGCGTGCTGACTGGAGGGCGTGGCAGTGGCAGCACGTTCACCTCCCTCAGGGCGTGATTCAGTTTCAGCATTTCCTCGCGCCCCAGTCGTCCACCAGGTGGCTCCACCTGCAGTTTCCACAGACCAATCAGGCGATGGCTGCGGGTGTTCCTGTGTACGTTAGCCTTTTTGCAGCGGTCATGTGACCCAGGCGACTGCGTTGAAGCTTCTGTGGGCTTGGCTCTGTGTGTTTGATCCTACGACCTTGAAAAGGTAGCATCAAACTGGACGTGGCCTGTTGGTTTGCTGTGTTTGTCAGGCTTCAGGTCACATGACCCAACATGGCGCGTGTGTGAACAACTACCGTTTGAAAGCTGCTTTCTTTGCTCGTCTGTCCTTCGTCCTTCATCACTTCCTCCCGCTGTGGTCCATCTCCTCTCAGTTGTGTTGCCTTCCGTCCTCTAGGTGGCAGCACTGCAGGAGGAGAAGAGCAGTTTGTTGGCTGAAAACCAGGTCCTGATGGAGAGACTCAACCAGTCGGACTCCATGGAAGACATCAACAGCCCTGCGGGCCGCAGACATCTGCAGCTGCAGACACAGCTGGAGCAGCTGCAGGAGGAGACCTTCAGGTGAGGAGCTGCTGCTCAGGCAGGCCAGATCAGCTTCAGCTGGGATTCATCTCCACCGGACCTTCTCCTGCAGGCTGGAGGCATCCAAAGATGACTACCGGATCCGCTGTGAAGAGCTGGAGAAGGAGCTGCTGGATGTGAAGTCTCAGAACGAAGAGCTGACGGCGCTCGCTGACGAAGCTCAGTCCCTCAAAGATGAGATGGACGTGCTGAGGTGAGGCTGCTGTCAGAGCCTGAGCAGCATCCTGAAGACACTGAGCACCTTCAGCTCAAACTAGCCGCAAGTTAGAACTTCCTTCTGGACTCTCTGTCTGGAATGAAAAGTGCTTCCTGCAGACCATCAGCCTCTGCTGATGGAAGAACGTCAGCTGGCTGTGCGCTCTCCGTGCCCCGCCTCATCTCTGCTGCTTGGGGCTTCCGCTAGTTTAGCTTGATGCTGCCAGGGTCAATATGACCAAAATAACTGGATCTGAGTCTGACCTCGCGGCTACATGTTGTTTACCCGTCGTCTTGGTCCGATCGGCAGCGAGCTATGGCTAGGATAATATGCTGTGGCTAGGATAGTATGCTGTGGCTAGGATAGTATGCTGTGGCTAGGATAGTATGCTGTGGCTAGGATAGTAGGCTGTGGCTAGGATAGTATGCTATGCTATTTTTAGCCTAAGGATAAAGGACAGCCCAGTAAACGTGGAGGAAGCCATCTGTAAGATTTGGTGTAAAAAAGTGCCAGTCAAAAGCGCTAACGCAATAAATCTGAACCAACGTCCCACCATCAACGACCCACCATCCACAGCAACAGTGGACGCCCAGTAATGGGTGTGTCACTACACTATTTCTGGATGTTCAGTAAGTCATTAAGTTGCTCGTATTCATTAAGGCCACAGGACAGTAGAGAATGTGTGTTATTAAAGCTCATTATGCTGATAGTAGAACATTAAAAAGAAAGTAACAGACAACATAATCATCAGTGGCGGTTATTTTTCTGACAGTCAATGGCCTCCAGAGCTTGCTAATGGTGGCGGCCCTGTAAGTGGTTTAGTAGCTGCTGAACACTCTACCAGACGAACACACAACACAAACATTGCTGGGACATCAGGACTGTAGGCTGAGCAGAGGGGATGGCAAGCTGCTGCGGTCTTTGGGGGTGGAGGTCGCAGTTTCTGACCTGCTTCAGAGCCACCACCAACTGTTGTCCACGGTGTCACACCGTTCACTGGCCGTTTCCAGGCGTGTTAAACCCCGCCTCCTTTCCCCTCAACCTGTGTGTTTTTCAGACATTCATCAGACAAAGTTTCAAAGCTGGAGGGAACCGTGGAACACTACAAGAAGAAGCTGGAGGACATGGGACTGCTGAGAAGACAGGTCTCACTCACACACACACTCACACACACACACACTCACACAGGGAGGATGTTTAATAAGGCTGTGAGTGTGTCCAGAATAAACTGATGGAGGAGAAGAACACGGTGCTGATGCAGACCAACGTCAGTCTGGAGGAGGAGCTCCGGAAAGCAAACGCTGCCAAGGCTCAGCTGGAGACCTACAAGAGACAGGTTTGTGAGCGCATGCTGCATCATGTGACCTGGCAGGAGCTCACCTGTGTGTGCTCAGGTGGTGGAGCTGCAGAACAAGCTGTCTGAAGAGTCCAAGAAAGCTGACAAGATGGAGTTTGAGTACAAGCGTGTGAAAGAGAAGGTGGAGTCTCTGCAGAAAGAAAAGGAGGTGTGTAGCTGCGTCTCTCTCACTCACTCACACACACTCACACACACACACACACGCCGTGGCTGATCTGCTGGAATCAGCCCTTACAGCCTGCTTCCTGCCGTCTCATCAGCGTTAACCCTCCCAGCTGTTTCCTCTCAGCATGGAGGCTATCAGAAGGTCTGATGATGAAGACCATGACGATCTGCTGCTCTTCTTCTCCTCCTTCTTCTCTGCAGCGGCTGAGGACGGAGCGAGACTCCCTGAAGGAGGCCATTGAGGAGCTGCACTGTGTTCAGGCCCAGGAAGGCCAGCTCACCTCAGGTACCCGTCGGGAGCCCTGTTTCCACGCCCTCACATCACCCTGTCCTGATGGCGCCCTGCTCCTATTGCAGGTCTGCCTCCCTGGACCAGCAGCGGAGCTTCTGATTCGCTGGCTGCTGAGATCAGCACACCTGAGATGAGGTACCTGAACGACCATGGACAGCAGCTCTATGTGAATGAAGTCTCCACCCAGGCTGGGGGTGTGGCTCCAGGCTGGGCCGTGGCTCCAGGCTGGGGCTCCGCCCAGGCTGGGCCGTGGCTCCTCTCTCAGCCCCCCTTGTGTCCTGTGCTCCTGCAGAGAGCGTCTGATCCGTCTGCAGCATGAGAACAAGATGCTGAAGGTGGCCCAGGAAGGGTGTGACAACGAGAAGATGGCCCTGCTGCAGTCTCTGCTGGAGGACGCCAACAGGAGGAAGAGTGAGCTGGAGACGGAGAACAGGTGTGAGCAGCAGCTCCTCTGGGGGCTCACCTAGAAGGTGACCGCGTCTGGTTCTGACCCACTGCTGCTTGCTGGCTGCTTTTGGTCAGGCTGGTGAATCAGCGTCTGATGGAGGAACAGAGTCAGGTGGAGGAGCTGCAGAAGTGTCTGCAGGAGCAGGGATCCACCTCTGAAGATGTGAGTTCTCCCCTCGTCCATCAGAGGTTGTTTTTCCTGCGGTGAGGCTGATTCCAGGCTGACCAGGAGGTCGGATCAGTCAGTCGGCTCCAGAATCACCCTCACCTTTGACCTGGCAGCATCTGCACCACACACCCACCTGCTGGAACAGAAGTGAACTGCAGCCGCTGGACTCCAGGTGTAAAATAAGATGGCGTCCTTCCTCTAAAACCTGTCTTTGTTTTTCAGTCTTCGGCCCTTAAAAAGAAATACGAGGAGCATCTGTAAGTGGTCAGACCACAGATATCTTTGAAAGTGGTTCCTGGCTCTAAAAGCTGCTGTCTCCATCAGGGAGAAGGTCCGAGAGCTGAACAACGAGGTGTTGAAGAAGAGCTCCTTGATTGAGGACATGGAAGTGAAGTGCAGCAGCAGCGGTGAGTGTGGAGCAGCACCGCTCTGACCCCAGCTGGGCTCAGCTCTGACCCTGTGATCCCCACCGTGGTGTCTCAGCTCAGAGAGTGGACCAGCTGGAGGAAGCTCTGAAGAAGAAGGATGAAGACATGAAGCAGATGGAGGAGAGATACAAGAAATACCTGGAGAAGGCCAAGAGCGTGAGTGCTGCTCCCGCCTCTGGTTACCATAGTAACGCCACAATGTCACCAGCAAACATGTCCTCTCCAGGTGATCCGGACCCTGGACCCCAAACAGAACCAGGGCTCGGGTCCGGAGGTCCAGGCCCTGAAGAACCAGCTGCAGGAGAAGGAGAGGATGCTGCACTCTCTGGAGGTGACCACAGCTTCAGGGTTCTGACCCGCTTTCCTCACCATTCACACCCAGTTTGGGCCCACAGAACGTGCTCCAGTCTTTGTTTTCCCCCCAACAGAGAGAGATGGACAAGGTCAAAGGTCAAAGGGATTACGAGGAGCGGATGATCGTGTCAGCGTGGTACAACATGGTACAAACGCCACACGGACATGAGCAGCGCCAGCCGCTGCCCCCCTGCTGCTCCAGCCTACTCCACCTCTGCAGGAGCAGGACGAGGGCGGCTGCTTGGCCTAGCCTAGCCTAGCCTTGCCTAGGGCTATCTTAGCCTAGCCTATCTTAGGGCTATCTTAGCCTAGCCTAGGGCTATCTTAGCCTAGCCTATCTAGCTTAGAGCTATCTTAGCCTAGCCTAGCATAGGGTTATTTTAGCCTAGCCTAGGGTTATCCTAGCCTAGCCTAGCCTCTTAGGGTTATCTTAGCCTAGCCTAGCCTCTTAGGGTTATCTTAGCCTAGCCTATCTTAGCTTATTTTAGGACATGGGAGGCTTTGAGCTGCAAGCTTCAGCCCCCACAGACGCTCTAGCATTGTGGGTAAGGTAGTTTGTCCTCACACACTTGATCTCCTGAGAACTCCGTCCATCTTTTTCAGGGTATGTCCTTGCAGAAGATGGCGGCTGAAGACAGACTCGCCAACACTGGCTCCGGTCAGTCCTTCCTGGCCCGGCAGAGACAAGCCACCAGCGCCCGGCGCGCCTATCCAGGCCACGTCCAGCCTGCCTCTGCCAGGTAGAGGCCGCAGACACGCCTCCCCCGAGGTGCTCTGCCTCCTCCTCTTTCCACACTTCCTTCTCGGTCTGATCCAAGACAGACGGGATGTCCCCCTGCTCCTGGTAGTCCAGGAGACATAATCCTGGACATCAGGAGACCACGCCCACATAACACAAAACCTTCGCTTTAACCCTCCTTCCTCCCCTCAGTCAGCCATGACACACCTGTGAAGTCTGTCCCTCCCTCTGTCCCTGTCTGTCTCTCTGTCCCTGTCTGTCTGTCTCTCTCTTTCCCCTCTCTCTGACACGCTAACCCTTTGTTTGCGCTCCTGCTAACATTCTCACCCTTGTCTCTGTCTCCTCCCCCAACAGTGATGTCACTGCATGAGCGGTGCTGCGGTGAACAGGTCCGGTGTGGCTCGGTTCAGCCCGGCTGGGCCTCGTATGCGTGACCTCCCCGCCTGCCTCGTGTTTGCATGACTTTGTGTGGTCGTCATGGCGACAGCATGAGCACTAACCTCCTCAGCAGCGTCTGACAGGAACCTTCCTCCCTCTCTCCTCCCTTTGTCTTCATGTCCGTTCATCCCTCCAAACCATCACGCCTGTTACACACGGAGGGGGCGGAGCACGGCGCCTCTCCACCCTCTCAGCAGACGAGCGGCTGCAGCTGCTCTCCGGGCTTTTATTCCGTTTATCCTACAATCTTAGGGCGACAAAATCAACCCTTCTATTGATGAGCAATGTTCCATGTGAGGAAAGCCCCCATTAACCTGCTCAGAGCTAACAGCTGCCAGCTCCTGCTAGCTGCTAACGGCTGCCAGCTCCTGCTAGCTGCCAGCTCCTGCTAACTGCTAACGGCTGCTAGCTCCTGCTAACTGTTGGTAGCTCCCTCAGGCTAACACAAACCTGTGCTCTCACCAACAGCTGAGAGGTCTTTTCGTCCCTGCTGCTTGCTGGGTTAGCGGTCCCAGAGGGAGGGTCGTCCAGTTTAGTGCCTTTTTAAAGACATGACCTTTGAAAAGCAGAGGGGGACAGGCTGGTCAGCAGGAGCATCTCCACTCGTCTTTTTAAAAGAAAATGAATCAGGATTAATGAGGGCTTCTCCTCTGATCCCAATGTTATTTTTTTTCTCCTGTTGATTTTTTTGCATTTTATCTTGATGGCGTATTTATTCTTTGGCCACGTGTACAGCAGTGTTATTACATTTTTATATTAGTGTCACTTATTCTGTTACAGTAGCGGGGGGGCGGTGTTTCGCACAGCAGTTTTCCTTTTTCTGTTGACACAAAGCTTATTCTTCATTTAATGACACGGGGTTCTGAGCTGTGACGTCACATCCGGGTGGGTTTGTGTGGCTCCACACAAACCCCTAGGGAGCGACGGCTCCGTCCATTCTCATCGCTGCAGGTAGGGGGCAGCATTTCACCTGCGAGCCGCTGCCTCCACTCCTCATTCTTCAACCCACGGCCGCGTCTCACACCCGCGTGAATGTTGGACATCAGAGAGCAACCAGGCTGGTTTCATGCCTGAGGTCCAGTCAGCTGACCGGAAGGAGCTTCTGTTTGCCAACGTTTCCATCCAGTCACAGTTTTGAGTCCGGAAGTGATGAACGCGCTTCCTTCAGTGGAAACGCTGCACATGAACTTGTAAATAAAGCTTGAAGCAGACTGGAAACGTGTTCGGTTCCTTCCTGGTGCTTCACGCCATCGACTCAGCATTTCACCTGCTTCCGCCTGAAGGCCTCTGACGTCATCATCGCCAGCCGCAACAGCAACCCAGTCACGAGACGGAAGCCCATTCATTTTTCTGTGGGGGTGGGGGTGTAGTAATCAGATTACTGCTGCCATTCATGGAGGAGGGGGTGGGGGTGCACGAGGTAGGTGGAGCGCCAACACACACGCACACGCACGTACGTCTGCAACTGAAAAAGTTTGGAAGCGTTGTTCTCTCTCCACGCACGGCAAAAGAACACCAGCGCGTGCGTGCATTCTCGCAGCATGCGCGTGTCTCGTCAGCTCGTGCGTGACCGCATGGAGCCGCAACAGGCGTGACCCGGACCAGGACCAGAACCTGGACCCGGAGCGGCGCTGCTGGAACACGTGACCAAGCGGAGCCGCGATGCGGGGCGCTGCGTGCGCGCTGCTCCTGTCCTGCCTGGTTCTCCTGGTCCGGGCGGACCAGCGGAGGCTGGAGGAGTCCGGGAGCTGCGACCTGAACCGGAAGGTGAGTGGAGGAGACCTGGAGGCTGACCTTTGACCCGCCGGTCTTTGATGTGATCCAGGAGCTGTTCGGTCGTATTAACCTGATCAATCGATCAGTCACACACGTACGCGCGTTAGCTAAGCCGACCCCGCGGTGTGAGACAGGTGATCTGCTGACGTCTCGTCCGCGATGACTCGGTCCTGACGCGCTCGTCTCTCAGCAGCAGTCGGAGCTCAACTCCTTCCTGTGGACCGTCAAGCGGGACCCCCCCGCCTATTTCTACGGGACCATCCATGTCCCGTACACGCGGGTGTGGGACTTCATCCCGGAGAACTCCAAGCAGGCCTTCCAGCAGAGCCACGGGGTCTACTTCGAGCTGGACCTGACGGACCCCCGGACCATCTCCGGCCTGAGCAGCTGCCAGCTGCTGCCGCAGGGCGAGACCCTGCAGGACGTCCTGCCCCGGGACCTGTACCGGAGGCTCAAGAGACACCTGGACTACGTGAAGCTCATGATGCCTTTGTGGATGACCCCGGAGCAGCGGGGCAAGGGCCTGTACGCCGACTACCTGTTCAACGCCATCGCCGGGAACTGGGAGAGGAAGCGTCCCGTCTGGGTGATGCTGATGGTGAACTCGTTAACTGAGGCCGACATCAGGACCCGAGGGGTGCCGGTCCTGGACCTGTACCTGGCCCAGGAGGCCGAGAGGATGAGGAAGAGGACAGGTGCTGTGGAGAAGGTGGAGGAGCAGTGTCATCCGCTCAACAGGCTCAACTTGTCCCAGGTGAGTGTGGCCCCACCGCCCAGCTGAGCGAGAGCTCCCCCTGCTGGGAGGATGCAGGAAAGCTCAGAACCAGCATTAGAAGTGAGGTTTGAAACAAAGGCTGCCGGCTGTTGACGGAGGAGCCACTTCCTGCTCGGGACAAGCCACATGGCGTGACGGAGCTGCAGTGTGTTCCTGCAGGCAGGCCTGTAACCAGATCTTCCTGGCCTGGAGAAGGTGCGCTGGTGGTGGTCAGCTGTGCTGCCCTGGCGTCTGGCTCATCCGAACCACTGGAGCTGGAACCCTAACCCTGATGAAGCCTACGTTGCTGCGTAGCGTTGTTGTGTAGCGTTGCTGTGTAGCATTGCTGTGTAGCGTTGTTGCGTAGCGTTGCTGTGTAGCGTTGTGTAGCGTTGCAGTGTTGCGGTGCTGCGTAGCGTTGTTGTGTAGCGTTGCTGTGTAGCGTTGTTGCATTGCTGCGTAGCGTTGCAGTGTTGTGGTGCTGTGTAGCATTGCTGTGTAGCGTTGTTGCGTAGCGTTGCTGCATAGCGTTGCAGTGTTGCGGTGCTGTGTAGCGTTGCTGTGTAGCGTTGCTGTGTAGCGGTGCTGTGTAGCGTTGTGTAGCGGTGTTGTGTAGCGTTGCTGCGTAGCGTTGCTGTGTAGCGTTGCTGTGTAGCGTTGCTACGTAGTGTTGTTGTGTAGCGTTGCTGTGTAGCGTTGCTGTGTAGCATTGCTGTGTAGCGTTGCTGCGTAGCGTTGTTGTGTAGCGTTGCTGCGTAGCATTGTTGTGTTGCGGTGCTGCGTAGCGTTGTTGTGTAGTGTTGCTGTGTAGCGTTGTTGCGTAGCGTTGCTGCGTAGCGTTGCTGTGTAGCGTTGCTGCGTAGCGTTGTTGTGTAGCGTTGCTGTGTAGCGTTGCTGCATAGCGTTGCAGTGTTGCGGTGCTGCGTAGCGTTGTTGTGTAGCGTTGCTGTGTAGCGTTGCTGTGTAGCATTGTTGCGTAGCATTGCTGCGTAGCGTTGTTGTGTAGCGTTGCTGCGTAGCGTTGCTGCGTAGCGTTGCTGTGTAGTGAGCAGCGCCCTCTGCTGTAGATGCTGAAGACACTTGCGTTGGTGATCCATCGTGCAGTCGAAGCTTCTGCTGCAGTAGCTCGTCTCTCCCTCTTAGATTTCTGGGAGAGAAATCGTAGCGTTGCTGCGTTCCGTTGCTGCGTTCCGTTGCTTTGATGTCGAAGGTTCCCGATGCTATAGGCTGATCAGTTCCTGCTTGGTTGCTGTTGGCGGCTCGTAGACGTGGGTCGCTGCGGCAGTCAGATGGGCTGAGTTTTGTTTAGGCTAAATATTTGAGCCTGATTCTTTATAAATGAGCGACTCACATCGATGCCTGAGAATAAAGCCGTCGGCTAACGCGTGAAGCTCGTTAGCGTGGCCGTGATGTCCCTGATGTGAGTGGCCTGAACACAAAGCTAATGTTAATGCTAGCTCTGAGCTTCAACCACCGTCATTTCCATTTGTTTGCTGTGACTGTTTACTGACTATGGTCATTAGCACTGTTATTACCGTTGTTATTACTTGGCTCTGACCACTTAGCTGCACATTAGCATGTGAATGTCCTGCGTTAGCGATGTTTTCATTCAGGAGTTGAAGTGACAACAAGCCCAGCCCAGCAGCCAGAGCCAAGAAGAACCGAAGATTCTGTCCATCAACAAACAGAAGCTGGTTGTTGCTGTCGTTGTTTTTGCTGCTGAAAGAAAGTCAATTGGTTTTCTTCTTTCATGTCTTTCATCTCCTCTGAACATAAAATCACATCTGTCTCTTCCTCCTCTGTTCTTTTCTCTCCTTCCACCTGAATCCTCCTTCTACACCTCCGCTCACCCTTCTGTTTATCCTGCTAGCCTCCCCTCACTCCTGTCTCATTCAGATTGACCTCTGCACTCCTGTGTGTGTGTGTGTGTGTGTGTGTGTGTGTGTGTGTGTGTGTGGGTGGGTAACTGCCGTCTCTCCTGACACAGTGAGCGGTGACCCCGCCCACCTGGTGGGTCTCTATGGTGATGAGGCTCCTCCCTCTTGATGCCTCCTTGTCAGCAGACAAAGGACACCTCCATCAGCTCTTGTTCGGGGCTCCTCCCATCGCTCCTCCCCTGCCCCTCCCCTCGCCCCTCCCTCACATTGCCCCTCCCTCGCTCCTCCCCTCCACTCATCACAGAGCTGCTCTGCATATGACACTTAGTCTGCTGCTTCAAAGGTGTGTTTGAGGTTGTGGGTCTGGGTCAGAGGTTCTGATGGGTCTGAGGTTCTGATGGGTCTTGGTCAGAGGTTCTGATGGGTCTGGGCCAGGACTGTGGAGGTCCTCACAGAGCTCCAGCGTGTGTGGCTGCTCTGAGGTCAGCAGAAGGTCCTGTAGATGAGGAGAACCTGGATGGACTCACCTGCAGACGTGTTTGTGGTCTTGGCAGATGGTCTTTGCTCTGAACCAGACGTTGCTCCACCAGGAGTCTCTGCGGGCTGAAGGTCTCCAGCTTCCCTACACCACCGAAGATCTGATCAGACACTACAACTGTGGAGACCTGACCGCCATCATCTTCAACCACGACAGCTCTCAGGTCAGATCATCTTCTCACCTTTGTCCAGTAGATCTGCTGATCCTTCCTGGTGGGATCTGGTCTTCAGACCACTGCAGGTAACAGGTCAGCTTGAGGGAATGTTCTGGTCTCCTCTGACCCCCCACCTGTTCCTCTGTGTAGTTCTCTGTGGAGGTTCTCTGTCATCGTTTACTCATGCCTGTCAGGTGCTTCCTGTGACCTTCTGCTGAAGTCTCCTGAAAAGGTTCCTGACTCGTTGCTTGGGCTCCATCTTCAGGTGCCCAGGTTCTCCAACGTGACGCTGCTGCCCAGCGAGCAGCTGACGGCCCAGCAGCTAGATGGTTACTTCAGGCTGGAGCTGATCTACAAGAGGAACCAGAGGATGGGCCGGCGGGTCCAAGCCCTGCTGGAGGACAACCCCGACAAGAGCTTCTTCTTTGCCTTCGGGGCAGGTGGGTTGGCCTCCACACACACACACACACACACACACACACACAGGTGTGTGTTTTACTGATGGACAGCTCAGGAGGATTTGACTGCATCAGATGATTGGTCAGATTTGAGTGATCATTAACTTCTCCTTCTTCTTCTCAGGTCACTTTCTTGGCAACCATACTGTCATTGATGTTCTCCGTCACCAAGGGTACGAGGTGGAGCACACGCCTGCTGGACAGCCCGTAGACGGGTAAACACACAGATTGTAGCAGCGGTGCAGAGACGCGGTGGGTTTGGGTTGGTTGGGGCTCTCCCAGGTTCTCACCTGGGTTCCTCTGATCTTCTCCTGGTAGGGCCTCACCCACACAGGTGCTTTGGGAGCTGGACCAAGCCCCCGCCTTAGAACCTTTCCTACGTCACTTCCCCAACAAAGAGGAGGCGCTTGGGCGCCCCCTGGAGGACGGTATTCTCCCCCACATGCTGCTGCCCCCTGGTGGCCTGGACCTGCTGCTGAAAGCAGAGCAGAAATTACAGAAGAAGAAGAAGAGGGACAGGCAGAAGAAACAGCGACACTTCAACGACCTCTGGGTTCGCATGGACAGGTGAGTCCATCCATCCATCCATCCATCCGCTCATACCTGAACCACAGCCAGACTGGGTGGACTGGTTCTACTGGGACAGAGGGGCGATGGCTACCTTTCTTTGAAATGGTTTTCCTCTGTCTGCAGCTCAAAGCCTCAGACTCCTCCTGTGGTTCGTACCATCAGCGGTTACATGTCGGTCCAGTCACCTGACAGAGGCCACGCCTCTGTCATTAAACCAAATAAAAAAGTTGGAGAAAGTCTTTAAAGGATGAAACTGTCCAGGTTACCGAATCATCGGAGGCTTCAGGTGACTGTGTGTGTGTGTGTGTGTGTGTGTGTGTGTGTGTGTGTGTGTGTGTGTGTGTGTGTGTGTGTGTGTGTGTGTGTGTGTGTGCTGGGTTCTTCTGTCACCAGCGCGAGTGTGAACGTGTGAGTGCAGATGTGTGATGTGACAACACACACGAGTTCAAACACGAGAAGAGACGTGCAGTTTATCATGTGACCAATCACATACCTCCAGAAGCTGTGTGTGTGTGTGTGTGCTAATTTTGGTTTCCCTTCAGACAGGCATAATTTATTATATTTCAGAAGAAATTGATGTTTTGCTTGGCCCATACTGTGGGTGGGGCCTGTTAGAGAGGAGGCGGGGTTTGTACATATTCTTTCTGCTTTTTTCTAAATGTAAATTAGGATTATAAATAAGAGAATGGTTGTTTATATAAATCACCAGGTTATTGCGTCTCCATGAAATAAAACGTTTGTGTTTTAACTTTAATTTATTTCATGTTAATGAAGTTTCTGTCAACCTTTATACATCACATCAACAGAGGATGGTGTTACTATGACAATATGGCACAGACGTTTTCATTAAATAAAAATCTATATTTTTTTTACGTTCGTGACGGTTTTGTGGAGTCTTTCAGATTCAGCGTTGAACAAACAAACCTCACTCTGGGCATTTAGCCTCCCATGGGGACTGGAACTAGGACCAGTATGCAGACCAGTTCTTAGGGATCTGACCAGATTAGAGCCTCCCAGCTGCCTTTGGGTGAGAGGCAGGGTCACCCTGGATGGCCCAGCTCAAAATTTTATTAAATGAAAAGCCATTTTTATCAGGTATGATGGGATGGATGGTGGCATCACAACAAACGATCTTTGATGGGACAACAAACGATCTTTGATGGGACAATAAACGATCTTTGTTGAGACAAGCTTCGGTCAGAGCTTGTCAAACGTTGCCCTCTGCTGCCCCTGTTGGACAGACACTGGTATGTACACCTGTTCATATTGCTATAGTATCTATCTATCTATCTATCTATCTATCTATCTATCTATCTATCTATCCTGGCCCTCTTCTCTCCCCTCTAATCCTTGTATCCTTTTCTCTCCTCCTTTCCTCCTCCTCTCCTGATCATCATTGATGATTGGCCTGATAACCAATTATCGTCAATAATGATCAAACCTCCTAGGTTAAGCTTTTTAATTTTCTCGTCTCCATGGCAACCAGACAGAGCTCACAGCATCTGAGGCTGTTGTTGTGTTTGGACACTAGGAGGCACTGTGATGCTGCGAAGGGGTGATCACGTTCGATCTCGTTCACATTCCAGTGTGTGTGTGTGTGTGTGTGTGTGTGTGTGTGTGTGTGTGTGTGTGTGTGTGTGTGTGTGTGTGTGGAACTGACAGATCAAAGATCAGCTCTTTGTTTCTTTGATTGAGATGAAAGACTTTGACCCTCAGCAACAGGCTCCGCCTCCTGCAGCCCTGGTACCAAACCCTGAGCTCTGCTGTGGAGGCGGAGCTTAAACTGTCCCCCATCAACTGGCCTAATTGACAGGAAACAAAAGAGGAGAAAAAGGAGGAGAAGAATACTGGGATTAGACCTCAGGATCGCTCTGGTTACTGGGAAGAATCTCCTCTGTCCTGGTGAGTTTAAAAACATGACCTTCATCATCGTCATCAGCAGCTTCATAGTCATACTGGGACAGAGAGGGTTGCTGACTGGTTTTACTGGGACAGAGAGGGTTGCTGACTGGTTTTACTGGGGCAGAGAGGGTTGCTGACTGGTTTCACTGGGGCAGAGAGGGTTGCTGACTGGTTTCACTGGGACTTCTCTGGTCGGGGTGTTGGGGTGTAACCCTAACCCTCCTGGGACTGAGGATGTGATTCCTGGGATGTCTGTCAGAACCTCCTCAGTGTCTGAAGGTTCTCCACCAGGCTGGACGCCGGACAGATCTGCACTCTGACTGGCCGGTCGGTCGTCTTCTGCTTGTATGGTCTCACCTCCAGAGACCAGAGCAGATGTGGCTGCAGCACCAGCCGGAGGGCTCCGTAATGAACAGCTGATCGAAGATAAACAGATTAGAAGATCCTGAGATCAGAGGAGCCGTTGCTGCTGTGAATCCAACCTTCTGGTTCTTCTCCTCCTTCCTCCTGAAGAGGAAGGAAGAACATGCAGAACATCCTGACCTTTTAGGATTTCGCAATCCTAATCTGAGCAGATCAGGATTCGGGACTGAACCTGGAACCCTCCATCCCATAATTGTAAGAAGTGATAAGTGAGCGTAGTTGGATAAAGCAGGCACAGAAAATGGATGGATGGATGGATGGATGGATAAGTGAGCGTAACTTTCCTCTCCGTCTTAGTCTGGGAGTCTGGTTCCTGGAGCGTTGCTATGGTAACCCGTTCCCCCATTGTCACGGAGACACATTGTATAGCTAACGTAGCATAACTGAAGCTAGCGTAGCTCTAGCGTAACAGCTGAACAAGTGAATGAGACAGGAAACGAAATCAACCCCTGGTTCTCCCCCTGGTGGCTGGATGCAGGAGAGATGTCTGTGTAGATTCTCAATCATCCAGGTCATGGATGGTTGGAAAGTTGGAAAAACCATCTTTAAACAGAGGTGGTGGACTAAGGCACTTTCTGTCACCCACGTACAATGCAGTTCTCCACTCTTTTCATCAGCATTCCAAACATTCACGCTGTTTGACCAGACCTGGAGACTCATTAACATGTGACCCAACAGACAAAGGGGAAGCACCCCAACCGAAACTAGATGAACGACCCTGCCAACCACCCTGCCAAGGACTCTCAGGTGACCACCCGGGCCATTAACATGCCAATGGTCCACAGGGCTAGATGTTCAAGCTCTGCCCCAGCAAACTTAGAACTGAAGAAGCTCTCTGGAGAGAGGGAGAAACGTTTTCAAGGAAACCTTTCAGTCCAGTTGACACAGAGAGATCTACTTTGGATGCAGGAGAGATGCTCAAAGAAGAAGCTCAGAGGACAAAGACGGAAGTGGACAACAGTCCTTCTAGCAGCGCTGTCCTACACCAGCTCAGACACAACGTCAGGGCAGTGTGTGAGTGGGTGTGTGTGTGTGTGTGAGTGTGAGTGTGTGTTCTTGTACATGCTGAATAGCCAGGATATGTGTTTTACTGTTGAAGCGAGGACATCTTCAGTGGGTGTTTGAAGGTTTGAACTGACATTAAAACTGTTTCTTTTAGGGTTGGGGAGGGGCCAGAGAAGACATGATGAACAATTAAACATAAACAAATGTTTCTCCAGGTTCTGCAGGATCTGCAGGATCTGCAGGATCTGCAGGATCTGCAGGTTCTGCAGGGTGGATACTCGTCTGTATGGATGAGAAGTGAAGGCTTGACAAACTGCTGACATCTGATGAGTTGGAGATGAGAGCCGCCGGCGTGTTCCTCCTCCTTATCTCTCTCTCTGTTGAGAGGCGCTGCTGCGGCTGCGAGCGCTAGCTTTAATCTGGCCATCGCCTCGTCTTGTCTGTTGGAACAATCCATCCTGACAGTCAACAAGGCTCCGTCCTCCAGGGAGCATCAGCAGCCCAGGCTGCAAACCTGATGAAGAGCTCCCAGATAGCATCTGCTGTGGAGATTGGGGGACTGGGGGCACAACAGAGAGCAGATAACAAGAGGCCGTTGATAAATGACCAGCGGCAGCTCGCCGCCACACGGCGCCACAGAGACGCCGCCCCGGCTCGGCCCGGCCCGGCGCTGCTAAAGGTCAACCGAACTGCTTCACGTAAAACCATTTCTGAACTTTTATTGTGGCGAAGCCGTCGCTTCATCACCTCTCTTTCCTGTCAAGCCTGTGTGTTTGTCAGCATCAGTACGCATCACTTCCTGTCAGGCCCCCTGACCACAGCCGTGCACGTGAGTGGTGCTGCTTCCTGTCTGTGAGGAAGGAGTCAGACGGTCCTGGAACAGTCACAGTCCTGACCCGCATCAAGAGGATGGTCACCAGGGGTCCAGACTTCTGCCACCCCCCACTCTTCAGGGCGGGGCTCGTTTTCCAGAACCATCTCCTGCAGGATGGGGACCTGATGGAGGTCACCTGTGGCTCCCATAGGACCCCTCACCTGACGCTGTTCTGCGTGTGAAGCTAGCGGTGGTCCGTTTGTTAGCCTAGCATCTGGTGATGGCGGGTGGAACTTGCCCTGCTCCTGTCTCCAGGCTCAGACTCACTGCCCTCAGTAAGAGGCTTCTTTAGCCCCGCGGAGGCCAGGAGGTTCTCCTCTGCTATCTGCTCTCCTTGTTGGTGCTCCTCCTCCAGTCAGGAAGGACGTGTGTCTAAATGTGGCCATCCAGGGGGATCTGCGGGGCTGCGGGGACGTAGCCTGGAAGCTGTTACCGCTGTCTGCTTCTGAACAAAGAGGCTTTTCCAGGGAAACGGGTTAGGACCTCTTCCAGAAAAAGCCCCCAGAATCCAGGAGGAGCTTCCACAACTGTGACACCAGAGGATGGAGACGACCAAAACACCACCTGGACGCTATTTTCACTGGTCCTCTGTGTTCTGCTGAGACCTGTCCCTGCAGGTCCTCATTCATCCAGGTCCCAGTGATCCATGAAGGTCCAGCTGGGGGTCGGAGTGTTTGTGCTCTTCAGCAGCTGAAACAGACAAATGTAGTGTTTTTAAATAAGCAGGACGCTTTAAAGGGAGCCCTGGGCTCTCTGAAGAGCTCAGCAAAGATGTGACTGACCATCCAATCAAAGCGTCTGGTCCATCAGGAGACGTCAGTGACAAAGAACAAAGATCATCAGCAGAAAGAACATGAGGGATGGTTCGTCGAGTCCTAAAAACAACCCAGCTGCTTTATTCCAACATGTTGAAGTATATTTTGAAAAAAGGTCTTTTTCACACCAACTTTCAACCAATCTGACAGTGTTAAACAGTCCCACTGATATGTGAGTCTCTTTGTTATAAATGAAATACCTCCAGTAATTTAATTCTGCTGTCTGATGATCCTTTTGTGCTTGATTCAGATTTAAAGGAAAACTAGAACCTCAGTCCCTTTCATCTCTGTGTGTGGACATGAATAGATTTTAGCTATTTCATTTCATACAGTAAAGCTAGAGAACAGTTGTTTGTTTTTGTAAGCATTATTACACGATATCATTTTTTTATACATTCCTCGCTGAGAATAATTAAATTGACCATTTTGCTGCTGTTGTTTCCCTGAAGACTCAGCTCCAGCGCAGCCTTTCTTTTGCTGGCAGCACATTCGACACATCTAAAAATCAGAAAATTAACCCAAAAAAGGACGAAAATATTTAGACAACATATAAATGACGAAAATGATTGATGACTTATTGTTATAAATTACTATCTCTAAAATGCCTTTGTACAAGCGTTTTCACAGAACGCACTTTTTTTCGTAACTGTGGACTAGAAATGCCGCTGCACTTACTTCCTTTCCAACATGGCTTCCGGGAGTTGACGTGGTTGGGAAATGCTAAAAAACACAGTTAGATACTTCAACTGTTTACCAGTTAGTTGTTAAGTGCTTCTTGGAAATAATCATTCTATGCTGTTGGCCTTCTGTTGATAACTCGATCATTCACTACACCAGGGATGTTTCGTCGCGGGGTCGCAAAGAAAGAGCGCAACAAGCCGGTGAAGAAGGACGTTAGCGACAGTGATAAATACGCCGACCTCTTGGTGTTCGGCTATGCCTGCAAACTGTTCAGAGACGACGAAAGGGCTCTTTACCATGAACTGGGCAAACATCTTATCCCGTGGATGGGAGACAAGCGCATCATGATTGATAGGTCGGTTGAACAAACTTTTGACCGAAACCTTATGCTAACCACCTAGCTTGTTCGTTAGCCTGTTTCAGCGTTCAAGGCACCGATTTGCAGAAGCTTGGAAACTGTTGTAAACCGTAAAGAGTGTATCATTCTTGTCTTATTTGTGTTCTTATTGTCTTAGACTGACAAAAAAATGTTTTGAACAAAGTTGTGAAGATGCATCACCGGTAGCCTTCATGTTCATTTATTAGCCACCGGAGCTAACGCTACTGCAGTCTGCGCTGAGCTCCATTAAACACAGCCTCTATGCAAAGTGTGGAAAATATACTCAAATTCATGAAGGTCTTCGACATATAAATTGGAGCACTTGGTCTCACTCAGAACTAAGATTGTTTCGCAAACAGTTGTAGATTTTTTCTGTAAAGTGTTTAACTCGTTAAATTGAACCCATGAATCTGTAGCAGATAAATCAGCGTGATTACATGATTTGACTTCCTTGCATCAGTGACCCCGCGGTTCTGGCTATGATTGCAGTAGTCTGTGCTCCTAAAGGCTGATATTTCAGACTCGGTCACATCTTTGCAAGGTGCTCGTCTGAGGACTGAGCAGGTTTTTTCTGGTTAGCAGACAGCTGCTCATGCATTTGCAAGATAACTCTCAGGTAATCTATGCAGATGATTCTGGATTTCATCAAAAAGTACATAAATCAGCAGATTCCAACCTGGCCTGAAGATGCTGCAGCGAAGCTGATTTAACTTTGCCGGTGTTAAAATCATCTGTGACCTTTGTTTCTTCTTTAGCAGCCAAGACGAAGAGCTGAAAAACCTTGGTTTGTCAGCAGCAGCTGGAGCTGCAGCAGCCCAGCTGCTGTTTTAACCTGTACAGCCTCTGTGTGTGTCTTTATCACATAACCCAGTTCTTTCCTCAGCTAGATAGGCTGGGGGGGTTCCAGCTCCCCCGAAAGCCAACAGCAGCAGCTGCGTTTCTTTGTCTTCATGAAGCAACTTCAACTGAGAGGTGGCGTAGAGGGAGGAACCCTGGGAAATGTCGTCCATTTGGGTTCTTTCGGATAGGTATTTATGTACTCGGGTTTGTGTGAATGTAACTTTCTTTGCAGATGTAGAAGTGAATGTTACAGGGGGGATTGAACCCTGTAAGGTAAGAGGAGCGTCACTTTGCTTTTCTTCTTGATGTAGGGACGTTGGTTTTTAAGACTTGTTCAGGACAGGAAGTAGCAGCAGAATCTCTGTTAGGTATCTAAAGAGCTCCACCACTTAATGAGGACCTTAGTTTTTCCCACTGTTACTGTTTTATCAGTGTAGAGAGAGAGAGCATTTCTGCTACTGTCAGCGGGGGGTCTGTTGGTAAGTAAAGCTCTGATCACCGCTGTCCACCTTCTCTCTAATCCTTTATATTGTTCAACAGGTACGATGGGCGTGGTCACTTACACGACCTCTCCGAGTACGACAGCGGGTCGTGGAACACGTCCTACCAGCTGTCCGAGGAGGAGGAGCGGATCGAAGCGCTGTGTGACGAAGAGCGTTATCTGGCTCTGCACTCTGACCTGCTGGAGGAGGAAGCCAGACAAGGTCAGTCAGTGATGGAGGGAAACCAGTTTCCTGCCATAGAGAGTCAAATTCATCCCTCAGAAGAAGGGTTAGAAGGTTTCCCTCTGGATTTCAGAGAAAGTGTGCTCCAACAGGAGTCAGGCTTGTTATCTGAGGAAAGTCAGGCTTGTTATCTGAGGAAAGTCAGGCTTGTTATCTGAGGAAAGTCATGCTTGTTATCTCTGCAAAGTCAGGCTTGTTATCTGAGGAAAGTCAGGCTTGTTATCTGAGGAAAGTCAGGCTTGTTATCTCTGCAAAGTCAGGCTTGTTATCTCTGCAAAGTCGGGCTTGTTATCTCTGCAAAGTCGGGCTTGTTATCTGAGGAAAGTCGGGCTTGTTATCTGAGGAAAGTCGGGCTTGTTATCTGAGGAAAGTCAGGAAAGTCAGGCTTGTTATCTGAGGAAAATCAGGCTTGTTATCTGAGCAAAGTCAGGCTTGTTATCTGAGCAAAGTCAGGCTTGTTATCTGAGCAAAGTCAGTGTGTGAGTGTCTTCCAAAGTGTGTGTGTGTGTGAGAGCTCAGACAGCTCTACTGTCTGGTTCCTCTGCAGATCTTTGGGCTTTCTCCTGTGTTTCTCTTCCATCATTAGTCTAATTGTCTGGACCAGCAGCTTCTGAGCTCCAGAAACATTTGGCAGGATGACGCCTGTCCCTCCTGATGGCGAGCACTGGCCCCTCCCACAGAGGGGAGGAGCGGCGTGCTGTGGTTGTGCACAAACAGGCTGTGTTAAAGAGCAACTTCAGGGCTTCCTGCTGGGAGCTGAGTCCCCTCACCTTTGACCTTTTGGCTCCCCTGGCGTGGTCTGGTGGGATGGTCGATGGTGCCTTGAGGGTTTTTGGTCTGTGAGAACCCAGAAGAGGACTGGGAGTTGGTCATGTGACAGCGTGCTGTGAGACGTGCTCAGGCTTTTCCAGAATCTTCCTCAGAGGCCAATCAGAGCGAATCTCGTTCTGGTCACCTGACGGCTGTGGCCAGTCAGAGCTCTCCTCTCATTCATCCGTCCATTCAGAAGCTTCCCATCCTGCATGAGGAGCTCAGGTGGTGCTGGTTCCTCTGGGTTCTTCTGCTCACCTCTGCTGCTTCTGTTTCCTGCAGAGGAGGAGTACAAACGTCTGAGCGAATGTCTGGCTGACGAAGGCTCCTACAACGCCGTGGCCTTTAAATACACCGCCGACTACTATGACCCGTCACAGCCCACCGAGGAGGAGGAGGCTGCCAAGGAACCAGGTGAGACACGCTGGTCCTGAGGGTCCCCTGAGCTTCCCCTGAGGCTGACTCTCTGCTCCTGTGTGTTGCTGTCTGTAGAGGAGGCGGAGCCTGAGGTGAGCGAGGAGCCGTTCGTGGCGCCCCCTGGCCTGGCCGTCCCTGCTGATGTGGAGCTGGTGAGCAGAAAGGAACCGTCTGTGAAGGTCTCCAGCAGATGTTTGCTGCTGCTCTCTGCTCTCCGCTCCTCTGTTGCCGTTCTCCCATCAGTGCTGATGATGTCATCCGTCAGCTGTGGGGCGATGGTGTGTGGCTGATAGCAGACCCACGTCACCACCAAGCCTGAATCAAACCTGACCAGGAAAGGGTGCTCCGTCTGTCAGCAGCCTTTCTGCAGCCAGCCACTAGGGGGAGGCACCCTTCCTCCTCTGCTGCTGGGTTTTAACAGCTGATGGGAGGAGAGGATGGGCGGAGTCTGACCTTGGTGACCTTCAGTAATCATGTCTGTCTGTCTTCCATTTCCTCCCCACCTCCACCTTCATCCCTCCTTCCTGTCGGGCAGCCGGCCACTGTCAAGACTCACAACATCATCGAGAGAACGGCCAACTTTGTCTGCCAGCAGGGGGCGCAGTTTGAGATCGTGCTGAAGGCCAAGCAGGCGGGGAACTCCCAGTTTGACTTCCTGCGCTTTGACCACTACCTGAACCCTTATTACAAACACGTGCTGAGGGCCATGAAGGAGGGTCGCTACCAGCTGGGCCCAGGCAGCCAGCAGCAGCCCCCCCAGGGTGAGTCCTTGGCTGCCCTCCACCTGCCAGCCACACCCTCCTGCTCACCTCCACCTTTCTGCTGCAGACTCGCAGTCAGACGACTCTGACGACGACGGTGACGGCAGCTACCTCCACCCCAGCCTGTTTGCCCCCCAGAAGAGCTCCCGCCTGGAGGAGCTGGTGAAGGTAATGGAGAGCACACACACGCACACACACAGACAGACAGACAGACATACACACACACACAGACATTCACATGCACAGACAGATACACAGAGGGACATACACACACACACACACTTGTGGTGTGTAGCAGGAAGTTGTGCACAGCTAGTGACCCGGTTCTTCTCCTGCAGCCTCTGAAGGTGCTGGATCCAGACCATCCGCTGGCAGCACTGGTACAGAAAGCCAAACAGGAGAGGACGGGAGCGGCTGCCGCGGCCCCCCAGCCTGAGGGAGCGCTGGTTCCAGCAGCTTCCAGTACACCAGCCCAGTACGCTGGAGACGGTGAGGGTAGATCAGGGCTCCTCAGGACTGCAGAGAAGGTCCGGT
This sequence comes from Pao palembangensis, assembly GCA_015343265.1. Lineage (NCBI taxonomy): Eukaryota > Metazoa > Chordata > Actinopteri > Tetraodontiformes > Tetraodontidae > Pao > Pao palembangensis. The sequence goes on from CM027096.1 coordinate 12,370,070, forward strand.
GGTGGAAACAGAGCGCCTGTGACAGCTGACTTCCTGTTTCTGCTCACGGCGTCTTTGTGTGTGTGTGTGTCTGTGTGTGTGTGAGAGCTCTGCTGCTACCTTGCACATGTCCTTCCTGCTGAGACCAGGACCTCCACCTGTCTTCTTCTCTAAGCTCCTCATGAGTGAGGGAGGAGTCCAAGCCCTCAAACGCTCTGACCTCTGACCTTTGAGCAGCCTTCAGCAGGATGGGTGTTTGTGCTCCTCCTGCTGGAGAGTCTGTTTGTCCTCCGTCCAGCAGAAACAGATGATTGCTGTCATTCCTGTCCCCTCGTGTCCCACAGCACATGCAGCAGCCGTGTTCTACGGGTACTACATGCTACCTGATGGAACATATTGCTTGGCCCCGCCCCCTCCAGGGGTGGAGTCCACCTCCTTTTATAATGGTATGGCCTCTGGCCTCTCCACTGCACCTCCGTCTTCTGGCGTTGGGTCCGACCTGGCTTCTACAGCCACACCTCCTCAGACCAGCTGTGTGGCTCCAGGAGCTGCTGACTCCTCCCACCTCAGCACCTGCAGCGCCACAGGCGTCAGAGCAGAGAGCAGGTAAGAAGAACCGAGGTGTTGTGTACCTCCTCTGGGGCCACGCCCTCACTCCTTCCTTTGTAGTGTCACCTGAGCAGCAGAAGGAGGCGCTCCTGCTCACACAGCCATGGAGGAGCCTTCTGTCTGCAGCAGCACCTGGTTGGTTGGTGAAAGTCTTTTCTTCTTCACTTGTTTCAGCTTGAGTTCAAAACTGGAAGGTGTGATTTCTGCTCCAGTGGCCGCCATCATCCCACCTCCACCCGACATCCAAGCTGTCATCGACAAGCTGGCCGAGTACGTGGCCAGGAACGGCCTGAAGTTTGAGGCCAGCGTCCGGGCCAAGAACGACCCTCGGTAGGTCAGCGGGAGAGTGTGTGTGTGCGTGTGTGTGTGGGGGTGTGTGAGGATCATCTCTTCTTCTGCTGTGCTCTCCTGCAGGTTTGAGTTCCTGCAGTCCTGGCACCAGTTCAACAGCTACTACGAGTTCAAGAAGAACTACTTCCTGCAGAAGGAAGGCAGATGTTTCCCTGAGGTACGACGCCAAACCCTTCAGCCGCTCGTGTGTGTGAGCAGAGGGGAGGAGCCAAGACGAAAAAAAGCCTGGGCAGCTTTTACGATGACGCTAGCTGTTGTGGCTAACGCTTTCCTAAGCTCATGTTAGCAACATTCCAGCTAGCACTGGGATCGTAGCAGCAGGCCAGATGTTTGTTGACCTCAGGCTGGAGTGTGTGTGGAGCGGTGCTTCAGGACTGGTGACCTTCAGAGGAAATGGGAGGTTTTCAGCTGCCAGTGATGACCTTTTGCAGCAGAACCATCAGAAAGGTCTTCAGAACCAGCAGAGAGGGCTTTAGAACCAGCAGAGGGCCAGCGTTCACGGTTCCTCTGCACTGAGAGAAGAACTTGGTGATCTTCTGGAGCTGGCTCTTCCTCTGGCTGACCATGCCTCTGATGGCCTTTGAGCCACGTGTTTCCTGCGCTGGCATGAACTCCTGAACTGGTTCACAGCTGAGATGGTGGGACAGACCAGTTCAGGACCGATGCTGTGATTGGCAGCTGTCAGCCATGTTGCCATGACGATGAGCAGCTCAGGAGTGTTTCCAGGTGTACTTCACCATTCCTGACGCTTTCCTCCTCCTCCTCATTCCTGACGCTTCCTCCTCCTCCTCCTCATTCCTGACGCTTCCTTTCCTCCTCCTCCTCCTCATTCCTGACGCTTCCTTTTCTCCTCCTCATTCCTGACGCTTCCTCCTCTCTTCCTCATTCCTGACGCTTCCTTTCCTCCTCCTTCTCCTCATTCCTGACGCTTCCTTTCCTCCTCATTACTGCACGCTGGTGCTGCTCACATCTCATCTTTCAGGTCTGCTGACCTTTTCTCTTCTGCTCAGCAGCTCCACCAGCTTCCTCTCCACAAATGAAGGAACACCATTGGCTGGTTTCACCACACACACACACACACACACACTGCAGATGAGCAGCTGCTGTAATCCCACTCAGACGTGGGCCTGCAGAGCGGGGGTCTGGCCCTGCACCACCACAAACATCTCTGCTGAGATTGTTCCTGTGAGGAAGCTTCCAGGATGAACCCAGAAAAGGTGTTCCACCTGGAGAAGCTGGAAGCTGCACTCTGTTAAACCCAGAGCAGACATGAACATGAACACAGCTCCTGCTGAGGCTCCAGGAGGAGCTTGATTCCATGGGGCTTCTCACGCAGGTCATGTGATTGTTGTGTGTTTTCTGGAAGCTGCTGCAGCTCTGAAACATCTCAGGCTGAGTTCTTTGTTTCAGCAGGAGATGGTTGGTGCTGATGCTGACCTTCAGACAGATGCAGCACTCAAGGAGTCCAGGCTGAGGAAAGGTGGGACAGGAGCACACACACACTCACACGTTAGCTGCAGCGTGTGTGAGCCTGCTCACACTGAAGTGTGTGTGAAGATCACAGCGCTGGCGAAGCCACACACACACACACACACACACACACACAGGTGCACGTGCATGCAGATGATGGTGGCGTGCTCCTGAAGACCCTGAGGGAGGACCGGCCTCCTGAGCTCAGTCTGGGTCACACAGCAGACCTTCATGTCTTCACGTGCACGCTGATGAGGAGCTGAATCAGCTGATTACCCACAGCTCACACCACTTCCTCCTCCCTTCTCTCCTTTTCTCCTCTTTTTTCTTTTTTCTCTTCTCTCTCCTCCTCTCTCCTCTCTTCTCTTCTCTCTCTTCTCTCCACTCCTCTCCTCTCTTCTCTCTCCTCTCTCCTCCTCTTTCCTCTCCTCTCTCCTCTCTTCTCTCTCTTCTCTCCTCTCTCTTCTCTTCTCCTCTCTCCTCTCCTCCTCCACAGCATCCTTCGCTCCCATCTGTTTTGCCATCAAGGTGAAGGAGAACGAGCTGCTGCCTCTGGAGAAGAACCGGGTCCGCTTGGACGACGACTCGGACGAGGACAAGGTCTGACTTCCTGTTTGTGTGCTGAGGTCTGGAGCACCACCTCACCACACCATCACTGTTCACAGCTGGTGGAGGAGCAGGTGCTGGAGGCCTTGATGGGCGCGGAGGGCGTGGTCCAGAAGGAAGCCCCGCCCCCCTGTGTTCCAGACGAGAAGAAGCCATCGCTGTCTGTGGAGGAACTGGAGGCCAAACAAGGTACCACGACTCAAATACCAGCAGGCAGGGACGGGGCGTGGGTGGGCGGGGCCTGAGTGGGCAGGGCCCTTACCCAGGCTTCCATCACTGCCTCCCAGTCAGGAGCTCCTCCCAGAAGCAGGGCTGGGTGGAGCTTCAGCACGCTGATGATGTCATCACCTACAGGCGTGGTGAAGATGTCTGAACCAGCCAAAGGGTGGCGCAGCACTGCGACTCGTGTGTGTGTGTGTGTGTGTGTGTGTGTGTGTGTGTGTGTCCCCACCTTCTACTATCAAAGCGAGGACGTTTGGGGGTTCAGACTCAGGGTAGATGGCCCTTGAGCAACGTTTCCTGAGCAGTGCAACCTGACCTGAGGCCAGAAGGGCTCCCTGGCGTGCGCTGTGGCTCCTCGCTGCTGATTGGCTGGGAGTCAGCTGTTTTCAGCCGCTCAGCGGTCACATGACCTTCCTGTGTGAGACGGTGGCGCTCTGATGGTGTTGAGACGGGATTCTTAGTAACAGCCTGTCCCTCCCTCCTCTCCACCCCTCATCATCATCATCATCATCATCATCCTGAACTCCACCCCTTCCCTCCCCCCAGCCAGCTGTGATCCGCGCACGTTATCAGTGCACGTTTGCTCTTTGTCTTTATGACACTTTAAAAGCTCCTCTTCATCCCTCCACCAGACAGGATAAGTGCTGTCGTTGACACACACACACACACACTCTCCTGCTTGTCTTCATGCTCTTCCTCTCCTCACAGCCAAACTGAAGTTGGAGGACCGTCTGGCGGCGGCGGCGAGGGAGAAGCTGGCTCAGGCATCCAAAGAGTCCAAGGAGAAGCAGCTGCAGGCGGAGAGGAAGAGGAAGGCAGCGCTCTTCCTCCAGACCCTTCGCACACCCCACACGGGCGAGCCCGAGGCCAAGAGAACCGAGCTGGACTCCTGCGTTCAGGAGGTGGGTGGAGCTTGATTCATCTGGGCTGGCTTAGCATGGTTAGCATGTTGGCATGCTTATTATGTTGGCATGGTTAGCATGATTGGAATGGTTAGCATGTTGGCATGGTTAGCATGTTGGTATGGTTAGCATGGTTATTATGTTAGCATGGTTGGAATGGATATCATGTTAGCATGTTGGCATGGTTAGCATTTTAGCATGTTGGCATGGTTATTATGTTAGCATGTTGGTATGGTTAGCATGGTTATGTTAGCATAGTTGGCATGGTTAGCATGTTGGCATAGTTAACATGTTGGCATGGTTACCATGGTTGGCATGGCGACTGAGCATGTTATTAGCATGCGTGACCTCAGGGGCGACGCCCTGTGAAGGTGGTGTTGGTCCTTGACCTTGGCTCCTGCTCCTGTGGTGGAGGAAGCTCAGGGTTGGAGATGTGTAGAAGGTCAGCTGAAGCCTGAGGCTGATCTGGAGCCAGGTTCTAACTGAAGGTCTGCTGGTTGCGGCACATGCAGGACGCCGCCTGTTTCCTCTCAGAACCTTCAGCCCACCCTCAGAAACAGCCATCGAGCGCAGAGAACCAGGCAGCACAACGCAGCAGGGACGCTGCGTCCTCCTCCCACAGCAGCTCCAGAGGAGGCGGAGCCAGAGACAGAGACAGGAAGAAGAAGAAATACAAGAGGCGGTCCAGGTCCAGGTCCAGGTCCAAGAGCAGACATTCACTTCCCAGTGCCTACAGGAGGGAGCGCCGGGCCAGGTAAGAGCAGAAGTTCTCTGAGGGCTCCTGTGGTCCGTCAGAAGATCACACCCAGTGGTGGTGTCGATGGTTCCTGCAGGAACCACCTCAGACACCCACCACCACCACCTGACACTGAGCGCGTCACCTGATTGATGGCTTCGGAGTGAGAAGATCTCAGCAGACGCCCTGACCTCTGACCTCCTGTCCACTCAGATCTCAGTCACGCTCTCCAGGGAGGAGGCACCGCCGGGCGCCGTCCTCAGAGCGGCAGCGAGCGGACAGGGAGAGGGAGCGCCATCATCAGGCCAGGAGCAGGAGATCCAGGTGAGAGCAGCTGCTGACCTGCTGATGTTTGTCCCAGCTGCTGAGAGCTCCGCCCCCTCCACGCAGGACGCCGTCTGAGAGAAGGCCCAGTCAGACCGTTGCTTCCTGTTTGTCGCCGGGCTCCTCCCCCAGCAGAGTCACGTCTCCTTCAGCAAGCCCCGCCTCCAGCGTCACCGTCTCCAGGTAACAGCTCAGACACAGGAAGAACCTTTGGAACCAATGAGGAGGTCAGCCTTGATCACCTGATGATGACACGTCTGCATTATTGTCCTCCTCCCTCTCTCTCTCTCGCTCTCCCTCTCTCTCTCCCTCCATCAGAGGAGGATCTCTGGAGAAAGACAGAGCCGTGTCATCATCCATTATTTCTTCTGTTCAATCAAAAATCACTCAGGTATTTGTTTTATCATTTTATTTGAAATGATTTTGCTGGGACCCAGAGGGTTGCTGACTGGTTTTACTGGGACACAGAGGGTTGCTGACTGGTTTTACTGGGACACAGAGGGTTGCTGACTGGTTCTACTGGGACACAGAGGGTTGCTGACTGGTTTTACTGGGACACAGAGGGTTGCTGACTGGTTTTACTGGGACACAGAGGGTTGCTGACTGGTTTTACTGGGGCCCAGAGGGTTGCTGACTGGTTTTACTGGGGCCCAGAGGGTTGCTGACTGGTTTTACTGGGACAGAGAGGGTTGCTGACTAGTTCTACTGGGACAGAGAGGGTGGCTGACTAGTTCTACTGGGACAGAGAGGGTGGCTGACTAGTTCTACTGGGGCCCAGAGGGTCGCTGACTGGTTCTACTGGGATACGGAGGGTCGCTGACTGGTTTGTTTTACTGGGACACAGAGGGTCGCTGACTGGTTTTACTGGGACACAGAGGGTCGCTGACTGGTTCTCGTCTCTCCAGGACCTGATGGCCAAAGTGCGGGCGATGCTCGCCACCTCCAAAACTTTCCAACCTCAAAGTTCTTGAAGGCAGCGTCTGGCTCCTCAGCCAATCAGGGAGCAGCGTTCTGACCTCCTCCTGTGAAGCTGGTTCCTTCTGTGAAGGGTCACCTTTCTTCCTCCTTTCACTCCTCTTCCTCAGTGGCCTTCCCTCTTTCTCTTCTTTGTAATTTCATCACTTTACAGCAGAAAAACTTTTGTAAACAAACTGTCAATAAAGTTCCAGGAACCTTCTGGACTCTTTGTCCTGTTGAAAGACAAGGTTCCTGCTGAGGAACCTCCAGGGAAGTTCTCATCCCAGCACCTCCAACCTGCTGGAGGGGAACACACACACACACACACACACACACACACACACACACACACACACGTTCTCTGTGGTCCTCTGACTCCAGCGTCTCAACAGGAAGCTGAGCCAAACAATCGGTTTTCTGTGGATCCAATCAGCTCATCACAGCTGCTCCGATCAATACCCACGGTCCAATTACATTAAGTGTGTGTGTGTGTGTGTGTGTGATCAGCTCTAATCGTAGTCAGCAGCAGGTCTTTTTTTCCTTGAAGGTTTTTGGTGGTTTCACAGATGAAAAATGTCTTCTGGCAGCTTCCGTCTTCAGCGTTTGCTCAAGAGCTCGAGGAAACATGAGCTTTTTATCAGTCTCATAAAAACAGTCTGTGTCATTAACTGCTGCTAAGTAACGAGCTCTGGCTGACGGGAACTCTTGGACACTCGTCCTCCTGGTCCATCCTGATCAGTCCTCCTCCGTCAGGGTTCCTGTGAGCCCAGTCGGTGCGATGAAGAAGGTGAAGAAGTTGGTCTGCTGAGAAGCAGCAGCCGTCAGCAGTTTCCTCCTGGATGCTGATTTTGGGGCCAACAGACTGAAGAAAAGGACTTTTCAACAGAAATGCAGCTTCTCCCAGCTGTTTGAGTCAAGTGAAGAAAAACTTTTCAAGGAAGTGACAAAATACAACTTCAGAATAAAAGCACATTCGTGGCTGTCCGAAGGCTCAGTGAGGATCGAGCCCACTGAGAGCCCTCAATGTATCCCTTCACGCATTGCAAAAAGGGTGTAAAACTCGATCCCATCATCCTTTGTGGTTGCACGTTAGAAGTTACTTGGGAATCAAATGAGGTTTTAAGGCTATGAATGCCTGCTGACCGGTTTTTACTAAACAGTAAAAAAAATAAAATTTCTCTACTGGTGCCAACATTGATCTAGTTGATCATGAAGTGATCAGTGAGGTCAGTGCAGGGTCACGTGACCTGATGCCTTTCTAGTGAGCAGGAGGCTGCTTCAAGAGCAAGCATCTTCGTCTGCGCTGGGTGCCATGGTAACTGCCTGCTGACGTCATTTGTAGGTAAAGCTTCAACCAAATGTTGGAAAGTGAAGCTTTACTGTTGCAGGAAGTCATGGTCCTGGTGCAGAAAAGTGTTTGATTGTTTCTGATGATTTAAATGAGCAGATGTTTCAGTGGAGAAACAGATTACGGTGAGGGCTGCCTTTAGCCAGGGGTGTTTTATTTTGGTAAACGTGTCCGGAAGTCACGGACTTGATTATGACGGGCTTTGCGCGAACCGGACGCCGTTCGTGCCGCCGCCGTGCAAGGCTTTTCTTCTGCCACAGCTCTCGAGACGGGAACGCACGCGGAGGAGCCCGCGCGGTTCTGACCCGGCGCCGCCACGTCTGCCGCTGTTCTGTTGGCGGGTCGTGTGTTCCGGTACCGAATCCGGTGGCGTCTGCTTCATGGGTCCGCGCTTCGCTCGGAGGTAGTGCTTCCCGCGGGCTTTTCTGACAGGAGCATCGGCGGGGGGAGCCGTGGCTGCGGCGTCTGGCTCGGTGTCGGAGGACCGCGGGTCCATCTTGGTCGGTACCGATACTCCTCCGAACCGTCACACGACGACGAGGATTCGTTTTCAGGAGATGTTGCTGTTGCTGGTTCCCGTCCTGTGGCTCCATCAGGGAACCGGAGCGGCTCCGTCCGGGAGCTCTGAGCAGCTGGACACCGGGGCGGTGAGTTCTCTGCTCCCTTCCGACTTGTGTGTTGTTCCGCTCCAAGATCCGGACCGGGGTTCTGCCTGGAGTTCTGTTTGGTTCTGTTGCTTTAAAGATGATGTTCTAATAGAAATGAAGGAGGTGTTGGAGGTGGTGAAGGGTGGAGGTTGGAGGTGGTTGGAGGTTAAAGGTGGTGAAGGGTGGAGGTGGTTGGAGGTGATGGAGGTTGGGGTGGTGGAGGGTGGAGGTAGTTGGAGGTTGGAGGTGGTGAAGGGTGGAGGATGGAGGTGGTGGAGGATGGAGGTGGTGGGAGAATGTAGGTGGTGGAGGGTGGAGGTCGGAGGTGGTGGGAGGATGGAGGTGGTGGAGGTTGGAGGTGGTGGGAGGATGGAGGTGGTGGAGGGTGGAGGTGGTGGAGGTCGGAGGTGGTGGGAGGATGGAGGTGGTGGAGGTTGAAGGTGGTGGGAGGATGGAGGTGGTGGAGGGTGGGCGTGGACTCCAGCAACAACCAGACTGGTGACCCTGAAGCTTTCAGTCAGTGAAGGTTCCTGCTGCTGTCGGCCTTCAGGAAGCAGCTGAGCACCAGGAGCTCCACAGCTTCCTGTCTAAGCCCCGCCCTCTTTCATCCAGCAGCTGCATCCGGACCTCAGGTCAGCGTCCACGGCGCCGCTGCAGCTGCCAGTCAGACACAAACGTGTTGAGACAAACTGAGAAGGTGAGAACTTCGAGAAGCAGGTTCAGACCAGGGTCAACCAGAGAGCAGCCGAGTCCACCTCCACCTCCACGTCTGAGGGGAACCCAGCGTAGCTCGTTAGCCTCAAACAGCTAACATCAGAGACAGAAGAATGAGCTTTCATCAGCCTGCAGCTCTGAGGAGCAGAGCTCTTGGAGCCTGAAGCTTCTGAAGCTCTGAGGAGCTCCCAGCCCTCTGGAGCTCTTGTCTTCTGACTCGGCTGCTTTGCTCCAGTCAGTCAAAGGTGTGTCTGCCTGTTGATGTTTGTTCCTTAGAGGATCTTTTCTTCTGACTCTGATGGAAGTGGAGAAGGACGGTCTCCTCGTGTGGCCTCCACCTGCTCTATGTTCTCTGCAGAGGTTCACCATGGGAGGTGATTTCAGGGCACGCAGGTTATTTCAGGAGCAGATTATGGCGTGGAGCCTCCAGCGTGGAGGAGAACCCAGCTGATCAGGTGGGAGGAGCCACTGAGCTGACTGCTTGTAGAAAGCTGATGGTGGTTCACGATGTTTGGACCAGGGTCCAGCTCCACTGGTCACCAGCAGGGTTAGACCTGGAGGCTCCTGGTAGCGTCCTCCAGGGTCCTGATGAACCAGAACACAGTCCCAGACAGCCTGGAGGAGACACACACACACACACACACACACACACACACACAGGCTCCAGGGCAGTATCAGATGAGGCAGCGATCACACTCGGCCCAGTTTAACCAGTTTGATGTTCAACACTCTGCTCTTCACAGCTGCTTGTGTGTGTGTGTGTGTGTGTGTGTGTGTGTGTGTGTGTGTGTGTGCGTGCGTGTGTGTGTGTGTTGTCTTCCAGGACTGGCTCAGCAGGTTCGGGTACCTGCCACCCCCTGACCCTGTGACGGGTCAGCTCCAGACCCAGGAGGCCCTGACCCGGGCCATCAGAGCCATGCAGAGGTTTGGAGGTCTGAAGGAGACCGGGATCTTTGGTAGGTTCTGCTGGGATCTTTGGTGGGTTCTGCTGGGATCTTTGGTGGGTTCTGCTGGGATGTTTGGTGGGTCCTGCTGGGATCTTTGGTGGGTCCTGCTGGGATCTTTGGTAGGTTCTGCTGGGATCTTTGGTGGGTTCTGCTGAGCAGAACTTGGACCTCTGTTCTTCTGCAGACCAGGACACTCTGCTCCTGATGGGAACGCCCAGATGTTCTCTGCCAGATGTTCCTGAGGGGCTGCCGGGTCGCAGCAGACGAGGACTGACGCCACAGAACAAGTGGAAGAAGAGACATTTGTCCTGGAGGTAAGAGCCAATCACAGGACGGCGTTCCTGCAGGAACCAATCAGCTACCTGATGGACGGTAAACTGAGGTTAAACCAGGATTAAACAGGATGAAAAGATTGTTGAGACGAGCAGGAAAATCAGGAAAATATGCGACTAACAAAGTTTCTGTGGTTCAGAGTCCAAAACCAGTTCAGACCAGTTCTGAAGGGACCATCAGCTGGACCCGGTCTCTTCTGATTGGTCGGTGTAGAAGGTCCCCCGAACTGCTGCTAATCCTCCAACGAGGCAGAGAAGCCGTTTAATCTGGATTAAACACAATCATCTTCCTGTCTGTGCAGCGCAGCCACGTCTGGGGTCAAGGGTCAGAGGTCAGGGGTCAGGTTCCTCTGTCAGGTGATTGAAGTGATGAGACCTCCAGCTGTTCCAGCCAGGATTAGCGTTAGCTTAGTTGCAGAACAAACATACAACATGAAAACAATGCTAATGCTACGCTAATGCAGTGTCAGAATCTGGGAATTCTGAAGGATGTTATCCACGTCGGAACTTAAGAGATGGATGACACCAGTCAGTCAAGCAGTCAGTCAGCTGGCTGGTTCTGCTGAGTCATCCTTTCCGTTTCCTGCTGATCAGATCTGAGGAAACTCAACGACAGTCAGATTGTTGCCGCGCAAACGCAGCAACGCCTGACAGCAGGAGGGACGTTGGGCTGTTTCCACCCTGGATCAGCTGATCTGGTTCTGCTGGAGGACCTGGGGTGCTGACGGGTTCGGCTCCAATCCGCAGATTAGACCTGGCTCAGCCTCTCAGCGACCTTCAACTCTCCCCCTCAGAGTTCGCTCCTTTCCCAAGGACTCGCCATCGCTGGGCCGCGACACCGTGCGCGCCCTCATGCACTACGCCCTGAAGGTTTGGAGCGACATCGCTCCGCTCGACTTCCACGAGGTGGCGGGAAGCGACGCCGACATCCAAATCGACTTCACCAAGGCCGACCACGATGACAGCTATCCGTTCGACGGCCCCGGCGGCACGGTGGCGCACGCCTTCTTCCCCGGAGAGAAGGTCACCGCAGGAGATACGCACTTTGATGACGACGAGGCGTGGACCTTCAGGTCGCCAGGTGAGATCAGCTGTTTCACGTCGTCACTCATTTTCTTGTGATCTCAGATCAGTTTTGTCTCTGCAGAGGATCAAAGCTGCAGATCAAAGCTTCTCATCTGTGCAGTTAAAAACGTCAGCGTCTGACCCGGATCTGATCCCAGATCTGATCCCAGATCTGTCCTGAAACGCCCGTTTTCTGCCCACCAATGACGTCAGTCGTCATCTGACCAATTGGCTTTCATGTCCACTAGAGGGAGCTCTCGTGCAGGAGAACCTGTCAGGCGTCGCTGTTCAAAGAAGACGAGAAATAAAGTTGAGCCGTCAAAAAAATAGTTGCACCGTCAGTGAACGAGTGAAAGTGCGCCACCTACTGACCACAGAACAACCAGCGCGGAGGAGGAAGGAAAAGTTCCTGAAGCCAGGACAGAGAAAGGGTTAGCATTAGCAAAACAAGAGAACCAGGATGAACGGATGAATGGGTGAACAGATGAACAGGTGAACGGATGAATGGATGAACGGATGAACGGATGAATGATGAACAAATGATCGGATGAACAGATGATCGGATGAATAGATGAATGGATGAACAGATGATCGGATGAATGGATGAACATGATCGGATGAACAGATGATCGGATGAATGGATGAACGGATAAATGAATGATCGGATGAACAGATGAATGGATGATCGGATGAATAGATGAACGGATGAATGGATGAACGGATGAACATGATCGGATGATTGGATGAACGGATGAACAGGATGATGGATGATCCGGATGAATGGATGAGCGGCTGAACATGATCGGATGATTGGATGACGGATGAACAGAAGATGGGATGAACCGGGGCGTTGGATGAATGGATGAACAGATGATGGGATGAATGGATGATCCGGATGAACAGATGGATGATGGGATGAATGGATTGAACAGATGAGCGGATGAATGATGAACAGATGATCGGATGAATGGATGGCGGATAAATGGATGGAAGCGGATAAACAGATGAATAAGGCCGATGGATGAACAGATGATCGGATAAATGGATGAGCGGATGATCAGATGAATGGATGAGCAGAGATAAATGGATGATGGGATGAACGGATGAAACGATGAGATGGATGAGCGGATGAACATGATCGGATGATTGGATGAGCGGATGATGTGAACAGATGAGCGAATGAACAGATGAATGGATGAACAGATGATCGGATGGTGGATGGAGTGAATGTCGGATGAATGATGAGCAGACCGGTGGATGAGCGGATGAATGGATGATCGGATGGAATGGATGAGCGGATGATGGATGGATGGATGAACAGATGAACATGATTGGATGAACAGATGGATGGATGATCGGATGGATGAATGGATGAGCGGATGAATGGATGAGCGGATGAACATGATTGGATGAACAGATGATTGGATGAGCGGATGAGACCAAGAAGATCCGGATGAACAGATGAACAGATGATTGGATGAATGGATGAGCGGATGGTTGTCGGATGAATGGATGAGCGGATGGAACGCTGATCCCGGATGATTGGATGAGCGGATGAACAGATGAATGGATATTCGGGATGAGGAATGGATGAGCGGCTGAACGCGGTCGGATGATTGGATGAGCGGATGGGTGAAGATCGGATGAACAGAAGATATTGATTGGATGAATGGATGAACAGATGATCAGATGAATGGATGATCGAGATGAACAGATGAATGGATGATCGGATGAATGGATGAACAGATGAGCGGATGAATGATGAACAGATGATCGGATGATGAATGGATGAGCGGATAAATGGATGAGCGGATAAACAGATGAATAGATGAATGGATGAACAGATGATGGGGATAAATGGATGAACGGATGATCAGATGAATGGATGAGCGGACCGATTGGATGGGATGAGCGGATGATGAATGGATGAGCGGATGAGCATGATCGGATGGTTGGATGGCGGATGAACAGATGAATGGATGATGCGGATGAATGGATGAGCGGCTGAACATGATGGATGATTGGATGGAAGCGGATGAACAGAAGTCGGATGAACAGATGATTGGATGAATGGATGAACAGATGATGGGATGAATGGATGATCGGGATGAACAGATGAACAGATGAATGGATGATCGGGATGAATGGATGAACAGATGAGCGGATGAATGATGAACAGATGATGTTCCGGATGAATGGATGAGCGGATAAACAGATGATGAATAGATGAATGGATGAACAGATGATGATAAATGGATGAGCGGATGATCAGATGAATGGATGAGCGGATAAATGGATGATGGGATGAGCGGATGAAGCGATGAGATGGATGAGCGGATGAACATGATCCGGATGATGGTTGGATGAGCGGATGAACAGATGAACGAATAGACAGATGAATGGATGAACAGATGATGGGATGAATGGATGATGGATAGATAGATGAGCGGATGAATGGATGTCGGATGGATGGATGAGCAACGGATGATGGGATGGATGGATGAGCGGATGAACATGATTGGATGAACAGATGAATGGATGATGGGATGAATGGATGAGCGGATGAGATGGATGAGCGGATGAACATGATTGGATGAACAGATGAATGGATGAATGGATGAACGGCTGAACATGATCGGATGATTGGATGATTGGATGAACAGATGAATGGATGATCGGATGAGCGGCTGAACGATGGGATGATTGGATGAGCGGATGAACAGAAGATGCGGATGAACAGATGATTGGATGAATGGATGAACAGATGATGGGATAGATGGATGAATGGATAAATGGATGTCGGATGAACAGATGAATGGATGAGCGGATGAACAGATGAACGGATGAATGATGAACAGATGATCCGGATGAATGGATGAGCGGATAAATGGATGAGCGGATGAACAGATGAACAGATGGATGAATGGATGAGCGGGATGATCGGATGAATGGATGTCCGGATGAACAGATGATGGGATGAATGGATGTGAATGAAATCCGGATGAATAGATGAGCGGATGAATGGATGAATAGATGAATGGATGAACAGATGATCGGGATGATTGGATCTGAATGGATGAGCGGATGAACATGATCGGATGATTGGATGAGCGGATGAACAGATGGAATGGATGATGGGATGAATGGATGAACAGATGAACAGATGGAACATGATCGGATGATTGGATGAGCGAATGAACAGATGAGCGGATGATGGATGAGCGGATGAACAGAAGATGGATGAACAGATGTCGGATAGATGGATGAAACGGATGAATGGATGAACAGATGATCGGATGAGCGAGGATGGAACAGATGGTCGGATGAACAGATGAGCGGATGATCGGATGAGCGGATGGAGCAGATGATCGGATAGACAGATGATCGGATGAGCGGATGAACAGATGATCGGGATGAACGAATGATGGGATGAGCGGATGAACAGATGATCGGATGAACAGATGAGCGGATGAACAGATGGTGGATGAGCGAGGATGAACAGATGATCGGATGAGCAGATAGACGGACGTCGGATGAGCGGATGAGCGGATGATCCGGATGAGCGGATGGAACAGATGGAGAGCGGATGAACAGCAGATGATCGGATGATCGGATGAGCGGATGAACAGATGATCGGATGAACAGATGATCGGATGAGCGGATGAACAGATGAAGACAGATGATGGATGAACAGATGATCAGATGAGCGGATGATCGGATGAGCGGATGAACAGATGATCGGGGATGAACGGATGAATGGATGAACAGATGATCGGATGAACGGATGAACAGATGATCGGATGAACAGATGAACGGATGATCGGATGAACGGATGAACAGATGATCGGATGAACAGATGATCGGATGAACGGATGAACAGATGATCGGATGAACAGATGATCGGATGAACGGATGAACAGATGATCGGATGAACAGATGAACGGATGAACAGATGAACGGATGAACAGATGATCAGATGAACGGATGATCGGATGAACGGATGAACAGATGATCGGATGAACGGATGAACAGATGATCGGATGAACGGATGAACAGATGAACGGATGAACAGATGATCGGATGAACGGATGAACAGATGAACAGATGATCGGATGAACGGATGAACAGATGAACGGATCAACAGATGATCGGATGAACGGATGAACAGATGATCGGATGAACGGATGAACAGATGAACAGATGAACGGATGAACAGATGATCGGATGAACGGATGATCGGATGAACGGATGAACAGACGTCTGGAAGGCTGAACCAATCCCAGTTTGGGCCCTGACGTCACTTTTGTGACTTTTTTGTTTAGCTGCGCTGACTCCGGATGACACGCTCCTGCCTCCACCCCTCCGTCATCCATCCCCCCATCCTTTCATTCCTTATCCTCCCTCTGTGCAGGACATCGGTGGTGCTGGAAGCTCCGCTTCCTTTTTGTGCTCAGACGTTCCCGCGGCTCCGCTAAACTAGCATGTGTGACCGCTAGCGCTCCTGCGTTGGTGCTAATCTCAGGTTCTAATCCTGGGTTTTGTCCTGCTCAGCAGAGCACAAACGGCTTCTTTACCTGAACTGGACACACGTGGCAGAGCTGTGGCCACGCCCCTGAACGCCAGCGCCTTCCTGACTGGCGTCAACATCAACATTCATCAGTGAGTGATCCCACCTGGAGATCAGCAGATCCAGCGAAGCTCTGATGGTTGTGTTAGTGATCCATGAGGGAACCCTGGATGGAGAAAGGAGAAGAACCGTGTGACTCCTCCTCTTGATGGGCTGAGGAGGAGGAGAGACGTGCAGCCTTTAACCAATCAGGAGACAAACCTGTCAGGTGATCATCTTTCAGCTAAAGGTTAGCGGCTCCTGTTCTAGCTGTTAGCATTAGCTTAACTAGCATCCTGACTGGAGCTACAGAATCAACTTCCAGAGGAAGGTTTTCATCTTCATCTGCAGCAGAGAGGAGTCTTCCTCCTGGACCTGGACAGGAGCTGCTACCACAGCAGGGGCCTGACGGCTAACGGCTAACGGCTAGCTATGTCTGCTTTCTGTGACACACCAGGAGAGACGTCCCCATGTCCTCCACCGTCCACGGTGTGGGTGTTACAAGCTAACGGCGTAACCAGAGTTTGGGACCACCTCATTCACAACCGGACCGGACTGGATCAGACTGGTCCTGACCGATCCGGGCCAGACTGGGACAGACTGGACTGATCCGGGTCAGACTGGTCCAGACTGTAGAGGCTGTGTGGTGAGATCTAGTTCTGGTTTCTCTCTCAGACGCTGACGGGACGGACCTGTTCGCTGTCGCCGTTCACGAGTTCGGTCACGCCATCGGCCTGGTCCACACCGCCGCCGTGGACTCCATCATGCGTCCGTACTACCAGGGTCCGGTGGGAGACCCCCTGAAGTACCAGCTCCCCTACGAGGACCAGGTCCGGGTCTGGCAGCTCTACGGTACGTTAGCTGAGTTCCTGAGAACCTCTCAGGAACTCTTCAGAACCTCTCAGGAACTCTTCAGGACTCCATTAGTTTCTCTTCTCATGCTGTAGGTGTCCGAGACTCTGTGTCTCACACCAGTGGACCGGGTGGACCTTCACAGACGGCAGAGCCTCCAGTCCTGCTGGACCTCCCTGCCAACAGATCCAGCCTACAGTCAGTTCTGGAAACTTGTTCTTTGCTTCTTGTTCTGGTTCTGGTGGAGGCATGAGGCATGGTTGAACTGGGCTGGACTTTCCTGGGTGCCAAAGTTCTGGTTCCTGGTTCAGGGTTGGTTCCTGAGTGAAGCTTGTAGAAATGGTCACGTTCCACCGCGCGGCGTCCTTCAGCCCCGCCCCCTCCAGCCTGGCGGCGCTCACAGCGGCGTTCCTGTGCGGGGCGCCATCATGGAGCACGCGTGTTCACACTTACTGTCATCAGAGCTGTAAACGATGTGTGAGTGTGAGTGAGTGTGAGTGTGTGTGTGTGTGTGTGTGTGAGTGAGTGAGTGAGTGTCTGTGTGAGTGTGTGTGAGTGACATGTCCCTGTCCTCTCGTCTCCTGTCAGGTGGTCTCCGGACGCTCCCGACAGATGCAGCAGCCACTTTGACGCTGTGGCGCAGATCCGTGGCGAGGCTTTCTTCTTCAAAGGTTGGTCACCTGACACCATCTGTGGCCGTCATGGTAACAGAACACCAGCATTAAGGTTCAGTTGTCTGTGTAGGTTCTCACTCATCCAGGTCATGGTTCTGTGGTCTCTGTGTCAGCTTGACTGAGAGGATTTGTCTCCGCTCCAGAGAGCTTCTTCAGTTCTAACCCTGCTGGGGGCGGAGCTTGAAAATATAGTCCTTGTGGACCATTGGCGTGTTAATGACGCGGGTGGTCACCTGAGAGTCGTTGGCAGGGTCGTTAGCAGGACGTTAGCAGGGTCATTAGCAGGGTCGTTGACCTAGTTTCAGTTTGGGTGCTTCCCCTCAGTCTGTTGGGTCACATGGTGATGAGTCAGCAGGTCTGGGCAAACGGTGTGAACGTCTGGATTGCTGATGAAGAGAGAGGAGGACTGCGTAGTCCTCCACCTCTGGTTAAAGATGGGTTTTCCAGCTTGACGTGGATGGCTTCCTGGACACCTCTCAAACCAGCGATCTTCTCTGGCCAGCACACGTACTTGACTGTCCTCAAAGGAGTGTCCGCTGTCTTTCCGGTGTAGGTGTCCTGCTGAGTCCTGTCCTGAAGAGGTGGCCCGTCTGTTTGGGCCATTCGTTTATGGAGGGGCTGTTTGGTTTCCCCAATGTTCAGTTCCTTGCATTCCTCCTCCTGCTCCTTAGGGTTCAGTTGTGACATTAGTTGACTCAGGTCACAACTCAGGTGTGGCTAGCAGGCGTAACTAGCTGGCCTGGCTAGTTACGCCTGCTCGCAGGCCTGGCTAGCGGCGTGCTAACACTGACGGCGGCTGTGGCGTTCCGCAGGGAAGCACTTCTGCCCTGGCTAGCAGGCGTAACTAGCAGGCGTAACTAGCTGGCCTGGCTAGCAGGCGTAACTAGGAGGCGTAACTAGCTGGCCTGGCTAGCAGGCGTAACTAGCTGGCGTAACTAGCTGGCCTGGCTAGCAATCGTGGCTAGCTGGCCTGGCTAGTTACGCCTGCTCGCAGACCTGGCTAGCGGCGTGCTAACACTGACGGCGGCTGTGGCGTTCCGCAGGGAAGCACTTCTGGCGTGTGAGCCGTGAGAGGCAGCTGGTGTCGCTGCGGCCGGCTCTGATCCATGGCTTCTGGAGAGGCCTGCCGCCCAGCCTGGAGGGCGTGGACGCCGTCTACGAGAGAGCGCCGGACCACAAGATCGTCTTCCTCAAAGGTGCCGACGCTGCTCACGTTGCCGTTGTGGGCCCAGTGTTGCAGAGAGGCTGACGCGCTGCCCTCCCCCCCAGGTAGCAGCTACTGGCTGTTCAGAGACACCATCATGGAGGAGGGCTTCCCTCGGCCAATCAGCGACCTGGGCCTGCCCCTGGAAGGCGTGGACGCCGCCTTCGTCTGGCTGCACAACCACAAAACCTACTTCTTCAAAGAGCGCCGCTACTGGCGCTACGACGAGCAGCTGAGGCAGATGGACCCGGGCTACCCGAAGGACAGCGCGCTGTGGAAGGGGCTGCCGCCGCACCTGGACGGCGCCATGAGCTGGTCTGACGGTGAGGCGACCTTTGACCTTTCCTCACAGCCTGACTTCCCTTCCGGAAGGAGGGAGCTGGTCTTCACTTCCTGTTCCTGTCTGCGCTGCCGTCCTCCCGCAGGTGCGTCTTACTTCTTCAAGGGGAGGGATTACTGGCGTGTTCCTGACGGCCACGTGGAGGCGGAGCCTGGATTTCCCCGCCTCACCTCCAAAGACTGGCTGCTCTGCTCTCAGATGCTGTCCGACTCTCCCGACTCCAAAACTACCGCCACGACCGGCGACGCTCGCCGCCAGCCCGACCACGCCCACGACGGCTACGAGGTCTGCTCGTGTACGTCAGACTCCGCCCCCCTGCGGAGGCTCTCCTTCCTGTTGCTGGCGCCTCTGTGGACGCTGAGGCCTTGACCAGTTTCTCGTCTTTTAGACCTTTTTTGTGTTTAAATCCTATTTTTTCCTGCTGTTATTTATTTTGCCTCATGTTTAGGACACGTTTCAAACACTTCCTGTTGATGCTTTTAGCTTCTCTAACTAACTAACTGCTCTCAAACTTCCCCAATGCTAAAGCTAACAGGGAAACAACAAGCTGGACTTCATCCGTGACAACAAACAGTGTTGGGACGGCGCATACTAGTGGCCTAGCTAGCAGTGTTGTCCGTATGATCTGCTAAGCTAAGCTAACTGTCAATAATCTGCTTTACCGCCTGATTTCAGGTTGAAATACTTTCAAACGAGTGACGCTAACATCTGCCTGAAAGGCTGAGATCAGGAATCACATTGACACAGCTGAAAACATCCACTCCTTCATCCCCTTGGCCTTTCATCACTGTTTCCTGCTGGAGGCGGGGCTTATGCTGTCGTCAGCTCCAGGTGACAAGCTAGCCTCGCCAGCGGCGTGATGCTGTTTCTTTTGATCAAACTGACCAGATTTAAATGAACAAACCTTGAGAGATCATCAGCTCTGATGAGGGGTCTCGGTCCGGATCTGCTGTGCTGAGCTCACTTCTGCCACCTGGTGGACATTTAGCACCAACTTTGCTGTACATTTTGCATCAACATGCTAGGAAACGCTACCAAGTGGTCTTCACGCTTGTCTCGTGGCGCTGCACCGAGCACGTTCCGAGCACGTTCCAACCACCTCTCAGAGTGGAACGTCTGGAGACCTGACTGGTTTCCTGTCTGCTGATGGACCGGAGTCGCAGACGGAACGTTAGCCCGTGAATGTAGCACGCGATTAGCCTTCAGGGACGGAGACATATGTCATCTGTCATCTCGTTTGCTGCTTGGTTCTTTGATGTTTAGTTTTTCTGTAATATGGACGCGACCGGAGCGCTGAGGTGATGGTCACATGACCTTTGATGGCTGTCTCAGCTGGCTTTCTTTGATGTCTGTCCTGAAGGTGGGTCAGCTGACCTATGCTGGTAGATTTCCTGTCGACGGATATTTGTTTTCTAAAGTCAAATATTTTTCTACAAAATAAAAAAGACCCACCTTATTGGCATAAACGAGTGGTTTTATCACAAACTGGGCGGGGTCGGAGCCTGGTGGGCGGAGCTACTGTGACCGTTGAGTAGGTTCCAGATCAGCTGGGTTCCCTTCAGCCCAACCTGCCAGAGGCGACTCGAACCAGCACTTTTTCTTTCTTCTTTCTGTCTTTATATTTAAATATTTTATTAAGTAAAAACTGTAGAAATATTTAATGGCTCTTTTGGTGTTAATGTGTAAAATGTTTCCTTCCTAATGACGTCATGTCCCAATGGAACAGCCCGTCCTCTGACGTCATCAGTCTTTCAGTCTGCTGTGCGCGTGCGCGTTCCCTGACGGTCGTGATCGCGGACCCTTCGTGCGGGTCAGCAGCTGATTGTCGGGGTTCCAGGAGAGTTGACGGGCTGTGTCCGGATGTCGGAGGCCTCTCGGTTCTGCTGGGTCGGGTCCGTTTGTCCGCTGGTCCCGAACGAGGCTCCGCTGGACGTCAACAAACAGCTGCTTTTAAAGGTGGACGGACGGAGATCGCAGCACCGCCGACAACAACATTCGTCTCCCGGAGCTCCGCAGCTCACAGGCGCCTTACAGCCATGGAAGCTCGGTGAGGAGGCGAACTCCGACACGGAGCCGTTAACATGAAACTAGAAGAGCGGCTTTTCTCAGGAAGGCAGCCCGTGAACGGTGGCGGAGAAGCCGGATTCTCCTGCTGCTGCCGCTGCCCAGCTCGGAGCCACCCAGTGCGGCGCACCGAGGCCTCCTGCTCAGCTGCCCGTCTGTCAGTAGTCTGAAGTCGGCCACGGCCACAAGATGGAGACGGTAGGGAAGTTTGAGTTCAGTCGGAAGGAGCTGGTGGGACACGGAGCGTTTGCTGTGGTGTTCAAGGGCAGACACCGAGAGGTGAGCTGCTGCTGCTGCTGCCGCTTGTTTTCATCGGACGACCTTAAGAGGCCTCCGGCTCAGAGATGGAGCCTGACTAAAGTTCTGATCCTTTTTTCGCAAAATCAGCAGGAATGATTCAGATTTACGAAGTCTAATTCTGTTTGTCAGTGTTTTCAGTCACTTTACTAACGTCGATGGAAAGAAATGCTGATGATTCAAATCAGATTTGTGCGCTGCTGTGTTTCCTGCCCGATGTCAGAAACACGACTGGGAGGTGGCCGTCAAGTGCATCAACAAGAAGAACCTGAACAAGTCTCAAACTCTGCTGGGAAAAGAGATCAGAATCCTGAAGGTGAGCGTCCACCAGCAGACGTTCGCCTCGTTGCCCAACCCTGTTGACCTGTGTCTGTTTCCCGCAGGAGCTGAAACACGACAACATTGTTGCCTTACTGGATTTTCAGGTAGGTCGTCATCAGGCGGCGCCTGAAGCAACTTCCTGCTCCACTGTTGTGGTTGGGGTTGGGGTTGGGGGGACATCATCATGTCATGTTTGTAGCTACTGACGCAGCATCAGGGGACCACGAGTCCGTCAGACGGCAGGTCGGCGTTCTGCACTAAGACAGGAAGAGAAAAAAAAAAAACAACTCTTTAAAAGTGCTGAGTCATGGGAGCCCAGGACAGCCTCTGATTGGACAAGATGGAGAGATCAGGATATAGGCTGCAGCAGTGAGATAAACCTGAGGAACATCTGAGGAACTCTGATAATGAGAACCTTCTGATCAGTCACAACTGAGCAGGTGTTTGTTGAAGATCAGCTGGACCAGCGTGGTCAGATGTTCTGGCATCAAGAACACGTGACTTCAGTTCCACCTCTTTTCTTTATTTCACCTCTGTTGACCTTGTGCTCTGTCTGCAGGAGACCGTCAGCTCCGTGTTCCTGGTGATGGAGGTGAGCCGAGTCAGAGCTGACCCCTTATTAACCTGTTATTGACCTGTTATTAACATGTTATTAACCTGTATCTAACTCTGTTTCTTTGCTACTAATCAACAATATCATGTAGAAAGTTATATTCTTGACTTAGTGCCTTCCTGGTCACGCTAGCACGTCCTCCAGCAGCATCATCACATGTTGTGATCAGTGTTTGCACAGATATCCAAATATTGATTGGTGAGGCATTCGAGACTGTAGGAAAACTGTGTTTTGTCTTGCAGTACTGTAACGGTGGCGACCTGGCTGACTACCTCCACAGTAAGAGAGAAAAACATCTAAGACGCCGCCGTGCTCCCTAGCATGTGGCTAACCTGGGTTGTGTTCTGCTGCTCAGGCAAAGGGACGCTGAGCGAGGACACCATTCGGGTCTTCCTGCAGCAGATCGCAGGGGCCATGCGCGTCCTTCAGTCCAAAGGGATCATCCACCGAGACCTGAAACCTCAGAACATCCTGCTGTCCCACCCCCCGGGTCGCAGGTCGCACTGCAACAACACCTGCATCAAGATCGGTATGTTCTGCCCACCCCGGAAAAGATGGCCGCCGCAGCACCACTTCCTGTTGAAATGAGAGGGTCACGTGACCAGTCCAGCTGTAACCTTTGCTGTCGTCCTCAGCCGACTTTGGCTTCGCTCGCTACCTTCAGAACAACATGATGGCGGCGACGCTGTGCGGGTCCCCGATGTACATGGTAAGGGTCTGTGAGCCGGGTCCTGGGTCCTTGGGTCCTTGGGTCCTGGGGTCTTGGGGTCCTGGGGTACTTGGGTCCTGGGGTCCTCGGGTCCCGAGGTCCTTGGGTCCTGGGGTCCTCGGGTCCTGACTCTGCTTCTGTCCCATCAGGCGCCTGAAGTCATCATGTCCCAGAACTACGACGCCAAAGCGGATCTGTGGAGCATCGGAACCATCGTGTTCCAGTGTCTGACTGGGAGGGCGCCGTTCCAGGTAGGCTCCAGGTCCGGACCGGTTTTCCTCCCCTCTCCTGACTGGCTGATGCCTCTGTGTGCTGTAGGCCAGCAGTCCTCAGGACCTGCGTCTGTTCTACGAGAAGAACCCCAGTCTGAGTCCAGAGTAAGTGGAAGGTCTGGACCCTGGCCTCTGCTGCTGCTACCTGCTGATGCTGACCGCTTCTGCTGCTTCCCAGTATCCCCACAGAGACGTCCCACCAGCTGAGGCATCTTCTGCTGGCTCTGCTGCAGCGCAACCCCACACAGCGCATGGACTTTGGTGGGTGGAGGCACGGTGGAGAGCAGAGCTGCTGAGGAAGCTTCTCATCCGCTGTTGTTTCTCTTCCAGACCAGTTCTTCTCTCATCCCTTCCTGGAGAGCAGCTCTTCCATGAGGAGAGGTGAGCTGCTAACATCAGCGCTGCAAACGTCAAAGCTGCTAACGCCAGCGCTGCTAACACCAGAGCTGCTAACGTCAGAGCTGCTAACGTCCGCGCTGCTATCATCAGCGCAGCTAATGTCAGAGCTGCTAACGTCCGCGCTGCTATCATCAGCGCAGCTAACGTCAGAGCTGCTAACGTCCGCGCTGCAAACGTCAAGGCTGCTAACGTCAGGGCTGCTAACGTCAGCGCTGCAAACGTCAAAGCTGCTAACGTCAGCGCTGCTAACACCAGAGCTGCTAATGTCAGGGCTAGCTCAGGTGCTTCCAGCTGAACGCTTCTTCTCTGCAGTGGTTCCTGCCGTCTCCAGGACGTGTCCCCCAGGTTCTCCATCAGCCAGTTCCTGCAGCAGTTCCTCCACCTCCCACCTGGCCTCCCCCCCGGTCAGTGCTGTCTGACCTCACTTCCTGTGTGGAAGGGCTCCTCCCCTGGCTCACTTCCTGTCTCCTCCCTGCAGAACTCTCTGGCTGAAGGTCAGCAGCTGCAGGCCAGAACATCGGCCAATCAGGAGATGGACGGGCTGAAGGACTGGTCTGGCAGCAGGACCTGGTCCTCCTGTGACTTTGAGGACTTTGTGATGGTTCCAGCCCAGTTCCCCAGTAAGGACTCAGCAGCAGCGTCAGGGCTCCTCTGAGGTCTTCACTTCTGCTCGTTCTTGTGTTGCAGCTGCTGATCTGAGGGCTGAAGGTCTGCAGGACAGTCAGCTGATCAGCAGGTGAGACGGACACACCTGCTGAGGAAGAAGAAGATGAGCGGCGAGCAGCTGATGATGTCATATCCTGTTGCTTCAGGTCCCCCCTGGCAGGTGCTGCTGTCAGCTCTCAATCAAAGACTCCACCAGGCTCCACCTCCTGCTCCTCTGCCAGACCAATCAGGTAAGGGGGGCCGGCCTCAGACAGGAAGTGCTCTTTGGCTACTCTCTCTTCTTCCTCCTTCTCTTCTCCTTGGACAGGCTAGGGGAGGTTCTGCCGGCCCCTCCCTCTCTACCCATCCCTGTTCCCAGCCAGCAGCAGAACTTCCAGGCCCTGGACCAGAACCTTCACTCTTCCAGGCCGGACGCTTGGCCGCGGTCAGTATCCATGGAGACGGGCCACACCTCCTGCTGCTCCTGTCTGACCCTCAACGCTATGTTGTCAGACTGTCCAGTCCGCCGCAGGGCCTCGCTGGCGCCACCGAGTGGGCGCCCCGCGGCCTGGGAGGAGCCAAGGTGGGAGGAGCCAACAGCAGGCCGTCGGTGGGAGGAGCCAACGGCAGGCCGTCGGTGGGAGGAGCCAGAAGCGTGCAGCCCTCCAGCCAGCGTAGGTGCAGGTCCAGGTCCAGGGGTGGGTCAGCCAGCTGGTAACTCTTCCTCTCTCTGCTTTCCCACAGCCCCTGAAGGCCTCGTTGTTCATCCCGGAGGACTGGCTGCTCGCCTCCACAGCGCCCCCTGCCTGCTGGAGTACACTGCTGCTGCGGCCAGACAGAAGGTCAGGAAACAGCAGTCGGAGCCCGGGGCCAGGCCGTGGGCGGGGGCCACGCCCACCTGCCTGCTCCACTGCTCGCCCAGACTGAGCGAGCTGCTGCAGAGGAGCCCCCTGCCCACCATCCTGGGCTCCCCCTCCAGGGTGGGTGCTTCCAGCCTTCCACTCATCCTTTCTGGCTGCTGCTGGCCGCCTGTTGCTGGCCGCCTGTTGCTGGCCGCCTGTTGCTGGCCGCCTGTTGCTGACCGCCTCTTGCCTCCTCAGGCCTTTGAGTTCCCCAACCCCCCCAGACCGCAGCAGGCTCTGCTGCTGGGCTCCCCGGGCAGCAGGACCCTCCAAGTGGACCCCCCCAGCCGGCGGGGGCGGGGCCAGCAGCTGCAGGGTTTTGGCCGGTGAGGCGCTGTGACATCATGGCTGTTGTAGGCTCAGGGCTTCCACAAGCAGGAAGTGGACGTGTGTTTCCTGCGTGCAGGTCCCAGAGCGCCGGGCGGCTGTCCGACATGCTGCTGATGGCCGCCTTCGGAGCAGGGCGTGTGCTGGGGGACAACCTGAGCACAGGTACACCCCACCCTCAGACCGCACACGCTCACTTCCTGTCCAAACTCACGCCGCTTTGATGCTTTAATCCCCTGCAGCGCCCCCCGCTGGTGGCACAAGCCCGTCAGCAGGCTGCAGCAGCCCTGCTGCTGTGGTTTTTACCCTCGGTTCTCCCCCCAGTGGAAGCACCGCCCCTCTGGCCTCCAGACGCAGGAACCCCTCGGGTGAGTCCCAGCATCCAGCCCGACCAGCGCTGGTTTCAGACTGGAAACCAGCTCGTCTCCATGCTCACGTCTGCTTGGTTAGCGCTGATGCTAACCCTGCTCACTTCTGCTTTGTTAGCGCTGATGCTAACCCTGATGCTAACCCTGCTCACTTCTGCTTGGTTAGCACTGATGCTAACCCTGTGCTAACTCTGCTCACTTCTGCTTTGTTAGTGCTGATGCTAACCCTGATGCTAACCCTGCTCACGTCTGCTTTGTTAGCGCTGATGCTAACCCTGCTCACATCTGCTTGGTTAGCGCTGATGCTAACCCTGTGCTAACTCTGCTCACTTCTGCTTTGTTAGCGCTGATCCTAACCCTGATGCTAACGCTGCTCACGTCTGCTTTGTTAGCGCTGATACTAACCCTGGTCACATCTGCTTGGTTAGCGCTGATGCTAACCCTGTGCTAACTCTGCTCATAGTCTGCTTTGTTAGCACTGATGCTAACCCTACTCATATCTGCTTTGTTAGCTCTCATGCTAATCCTGCTCACGTCTGCTGGTTAGCGCTGATGCTAAACCTGATGCTAACCCTGCTCACGTCTGCTTTGTTAGCACCGATGCTAACCCTACTCATATCTGCTTTGTTAGCTCTCATGCTAATCCTGCTCACGTCTGCTTGATTTGCGCTGATGCTAACCCTGATGCCAACCCTGCTCACGTCTGTTTTGTTAGCACTGATGCTAACCCTACTCATATCTGCTTTGTTAGCACTGATGCTAACCCTACTCCTATCTGCGTTGTTAGCACTGATGCTAATCCTGATGCTAACCCTGCTCTCATCTACTTTGTTAGCACTGATGCTAACCCTGATGCTAACCCTGAAGGGTGGAGCCACTGGGCCTTCTGCAGCCCTCTAATCCTCAGAATTAGCCATGATTAGCAAGGAGCTAGCTAGCATATGTGCTCAGTGCCTCTGTAGGCCAGGCTCCTCCTCTCTGATCTTCCATCTTCTTCAGGCTCCTTCGCCTCCATCAGCCCTGCAGGCTCCCTCTCAGGGCGCCCCCTGCAGGTGGGCACCTTTACGGACGTGTGTGACGCCCCGTCCAGCGCTCGCTACAGCTGCTCAGAGCCGTTAGCTCCAGGCGTGGGCGTGATGTTTGAGGCCCCCGAGCTGCCCGAGGAGACGCTGATGGAGGTGAGACGAGCTGACGGAGGTGAAGGCGTGGCTACTTCCTGTTGAACGTCCCCGTGTGTGTCAGCAGCAGGAGCACACCACCACCGTGCACGGCCTCCGCTTCATGCTGGACTTCGCCCGCTGCCTGCTGGAGGTGGCGGCCGCCCGCGGGGCCGGCGTGACAGAGCGGGACGGCGCTCAGGCCTCCAGGGGGCAGCAGCAGAGCCTGGTGGCTGATCAGATCAGCTCGCTGAGTCGTGAGTGGAGGTCAGCTGATCCAGAGACTGGTGGGTGTGGCCAGGAAAGGCCTCAACAGGAAGTGCTTCACCTGCTCTTGTCGTTCCAGCCACGCCGAACAGCTGCTCCTCTACCTGAAGAGCGCCGAGCTGCTGTCAGGGGCCTTACACACCGCCATGGAGCGGGTCAGGCAGGGCACGCTTTACCCCTCAGCCACCGTCAAGCAAGGTACACTCACTTCCTGTCCCTGCGGCGTGTCCGGAAGCACTTCCTGTCGGAAGCCCTTCCTGTCCTGCGGCGTGTCCCGGAGCTAACGCGCCTGTCTGTGTGGCAGTGGTCAGGAAGCTGAACGAGCTGTTCAAGTCCAGCGTGGCGTCCTGCCGCTCGCTCAGCACCCGTCTGGAGCGCTTCTTCTCCAGGAAACACCGTCTGATGGATCGGATCTCCTCCGTCACGGCCGAGCGGCTGGTGTTCAGCCACGCCGTGCAGATGGTGGGTGTGGAATGGGCTGGGTGGGGTAGGGCTGCCTCTGAGCTGTGGTGTGTTCAGGTCCAGGCGGCGGCGCTGGATGAGATGTTTCACCACGGCGAGGCCTCGGCGCTGCGCTACCACAAAGCTCTGCTGCTGCTGGAAGGCTTGACGCTGCTGCTCACCCGCCGCGATGACATCATCAGCGTCAGCAAATGTGAGCTGCTCTGTTAGCATACATGCTAGCTGCTGTCAGAATCTAGCAAACTAGCGTCGTTGTCAGAGTTTAACTCTGGAGTTAGCTAATGCTCTTTTTCTGTAACTTCCTGTCGGCAGGTAAAGAGTGCATCGAGCGTCGCCTCACGGCTTTAGAGTCCGGCCTGTGTGTCTGAGCGAGGTCACCTGACGACCACATTCGCCACAGCTAAGGTCCGTCGCCGACACAGAGCCTGTACACCAACAAATGGGGCAACAACAGTTAGCATTTCCATGCTAACCGAGGAAATAGCTGACGTGTCCACAGGAAGTGGGAGGTGATGACGGCGAGCATCATGGAACTGACCCCAGCAAAGATGGCTGCCACCCTTTGATGCTTTGATTAGCTCGCGCTGCTCTTGTGTCTTTAACGCAGATTTTTAGGACGACTCTGAGCTTCAGACACTTGACTGATTCTATCCTTGCCGAGTATCGACACTGTGGTAGCAACGTTCAGGACTCCAGCCCGAGTCCATGTCCTGCTTCAGCTCAGCGTGGTCGGAGGCTAAGCTAGTGGAAACCTGTTGTGTTCATGCTTCTATGTCAGTCGTTAGCCTCAACATGGAGAAGTTACCACGTTCTGTGCTAATGCTACGTTTACCATGATTGTGTTGACTTTTAGCTTTTTTCTGTGAAAAGTGTTAGCGTTTTGAGTTTAGCTGTTAGCTACGAGCTAACAGGAAGTGTGTGCTTCACAGATGTGTTGACTGATGCCTGAATATTCAAACATCAATATATTGATCCTCAGTGTTTAAAATATGGCACGTTTGTGCCAGAAGGAAGATTTGACCCCAGAAATCAACCAAAAGTCATTTTGGACTGTCGGATGCAGTCGAGGCTCTGCTGGGGTGTGGCCTCAAGGGGCGTGGCTGTGTGGGCGTGGCTGTGTGGGCGTGACCACAGCTGCAGCCTTTGGCTTTGATGATGTAGCAGCAGATCTTCTCTGATGTTCCCTTTCTGAGTTAACATTCCAACACGTCCTGGTTCTCCTAATCAGATCACCAGTAACTCCAGTGCAGCCAGTTTAACCTTCCAGGTTGCTTCTGGATGCTGAATGTCTTTGATTTTCTTCCTGTACATAATGTAACTTAAGTTATTGTTTTCTCTTTCCAAAGATTTCCTGCTTGTCTTGGAGCATGTGTGTGTGTGTGTGTGCGTGTGTGTGGGTTTGTGTGATTACAACATGAATAAAATGGGACAGAAAGATGTGATGTTTCTTCGTTGCGTGTGTCCTCTTCGTCACGCTGCTTCAGCTCTCTGCTCCACCACCTCCATTTGTTTGGTG
Source organism: Pao palembangensis (assembly GCA_015343265.1). NCBI lineage: Eukaryota > Metazoa > Chordata > Actinopteri > Tetraodontiformes > Tetraodontidae > Pao > Pao palembangensis. The sequence goes on from CM027096.1 coordinate 12,399,274, forward strand.
TCAGAGAAACATTAAAGAGACAAACGAGACTTTTCATTGGCCAGTTTTCTCTTTTAAATCCTTTCAGCAGTACTGGAACCTGAGCAGCATTCCCTGTTTCCAGGTCTGGACTCTCCCAGCCAGCAGACATCTTCCCTGACCTCCAGCAGAACCTGAGTTCTGAGGTCAGAACCGGAACCTTTCAGAGACGAAGCGTTGACGCAATGACGCGTCCTGCCACAGGGGCGCTGTGGGGACTAACAGGAATAACTCGTGCTGAGACTTGCACATGAGGAACTTTGAATGTTCAAGTTGTTGTTCTCTTCAAATGTGTGTTAAACGTCTGATCGGCAGAAGAAGAGCCGTTCGGACCCGGAGCCACGACAACGGTTCCGGAAGGTCAACGAGCAAGTCACCTGGTTTCAGGTCGCACCTGAGCGGTCAAGGAGTCGCGTTGGCACCACGGAAGAGGGACCGACGCCTCGGCTGTGACGTGGGTGGGGCCACGCGGCTCGTGCCTCCCGCCTCCCCTTTAAGGCACCCGTGACGTCAGACTGAGCGGGACCTCTTCTCCCGTCGCCATTTTTCGATCTTGCTGTTGGTGGCTCCGCGGACCTGCGGGAGGAGGATCGAGCAGCCCGGTCGCGGATCTTTTCCACCATCTCGAGCCGACGATCCGCTGGGATCAGCCTCGCGGGCAGCGGAGCAGAGCGCACGCGCGGCCTGTCCGGTGAAGACGCGTCGCGAGCCGCCGCCATCTTTGTGGTGGCGCTGCTTCTGAGCGGACACCCGGGATTCGAACGCTGCGTTTCCGTGACGTGTTGGCGGAGGGAGCCCAGAGCCTCCGCTGCCTCTGCGCCTCCAGCTCGGCCAGCTCCGGCAGCCATGAGCAGCATTTAAAGGCGGAAAGCAGGTTTGGGCTGCGGTAGCTGACGCTGGCCGGAGAAGATGAGCTGTTAGCGGGGAAGCTGGTCGGAAGGAAAACGGGAAGCTGGTGCTTCGGCCTGTAGAGGAGCCACAATGGTCCAGGGCTGGATCGAGCCGCTCTCAGCCCGCCTCTGAACGCCTCAGGTCGGTATCTGGCTCTCAAGCCTCCGGACTGCGCAGCTCTTTTCTCTGGTGAACCCCGCCGAAGCCTCCGGCTCCTGAAGCTCGCTGCGAGCGTCAGATTTCACTGCTTTTCTGTCCCGGTTCCGGACGGTGATGTCAACCTCCCGCTTTGATTCGGCGGACCGCTCGGCCTGGTATTTCGGACCGGTGTTGCGACTGGAGGCGCAGAACCGACTTCAGGGACAGAAACACGGCATGTTCCTGGTTCGGGACTCGTCGACCTGCCCCGGGGACTACGTCCTGTCGGTGTCGGAGAACTCCAAAGTGTCCCACTACATCATCAACTCTCTGCCCAACAAGAGGTTCAAGATCGGCGACCGGGAGTTCGAGCACCTGCCGGCCCTGCTGGAGTTCTACAAGTATCACTACCTGGACACCACCACGCTGGTCGAACCGGCCTCCAGGTACCGAAGCACGTGTGGCTCAACTGGGCCGTCTATTTTTATCCCAGCCGACCCAGTTCCAGCCAGTTTCCAACACGCTGATGATATGAAGCCTGTGGGTTTGGGCCAGGTGGGTTCTGACCCTCCAGAACTGCTCTGATCATTAATAACTGGTTCCAGTACCGAACCCGTGTCTAGTTAGGGTACCGGTCCACGTCCGCTACTGCTGGTGAGAGTCGCTCTGCTTCTGAGGTGTTGTGGTCGGACCGGCTCCATCTGGAGGCACCAGTCCTGCCCCTGTGTGAGCGTGGTCACCTGTGTGAGCGTAGCCGACTCACAGGTGACTAGAGCGCCGTTAGCGCCAGGCGTTAGCATTAGCAGCCTTTCTCACAGGTGTGAAGGCTAAGGTCCGGTCAGGGCAGCGTCTTTGGAATCAGAAATGTTCTGATCCACAACCTTGTGTCTTCTCACGCCCACCCACAGGTACGCCAGCACGCTCAGCTGCCCCGCCCAGCCTGCCGGCGCCGAGGACAACCTGGAGTACGTGCGCACGCTCTACGACTTCACGGGCAGCGATGCAGAAGACCTCCCCTTTAAGAAAGGCGAGATCCTCATCATCCTGGAGAAGCCGGAAGAGCAGTGGTGGAGCGCCAAAAACAAAGATGGCCGCGCGGGCATGATCCCCGTGCCCTACGTGGAGAAGCTGGCACGGCCGGCACCGCTTCCCGCTCCGCCCTCGCAGGGATCACGCATCTCCAACAGCTATGGCATCCCCGAGCCGGCCCACAACCTGGTCCACGCCTACGCCCAGCCCCAGACGCCCTCGCCGCTGCCCACGGGGGCGCCCGGCGCCGTCATCAACCCTCAGAACGGCCCGGTCATGGCCAAGGCTATCCAGAAACGAGTGCCCTGTGCCTACGACAAGACGGCCCTGGCGCTGGAGGTGGGTCTGGGACAGGCTAACACTGAGAGTCAGGCTATCGCTGACAAACAGGCTAACACTGAGAGTCAGGCTAACGCTGACAAACATGCTACCGCTAACAGTCTGGCTAACGTTGAGAGACAGGCTAACGCTGACAAACATGCTACCGCTAACAGTCTGGCTAACGTTGAGAGTCAGGCTAACGCTGACAAACATGCTACCGCTAACAGTCTGGCTAGCGCTGACAGTCTGGCTACCGCTAACAGTCTGGCTAGCGCTGACAGTCTGGCTACCGCTAACAGTCTGGCTAGCGCTGACAGTCAGGCTACTGCTAACAGACTGGCTAATGCTGACAGGCTACCGCTGACGGTCGGGCTACCGCTGACGGTCGGGCTAACACTGACAGACGACACCAGTCCAGAGCCGAACTAGAGCTGCGGTTGTGATTTGGTTGTTTTCTCTGGTCACACCTGATGGAAACACCTGAAACAGGAAGTCGTGCCTACGCGTTCGCCACTGTAGCAGGGGTCACCTCAGGGTGTCATATCTGCAGTGTGAGCCCTTGGCTAAAGACATGCTAGCATTGGCCGGTTAACACTCTGAATGTAACCAGCAGAGCGTTAGCCTGGCTAGCATAACCGCGAGGATCTGGATCTGGTTGGGGTGTTCCACAGGGTCATGTGACCGAGCCAGTGTGTTTGTTGTTAACTTTCATTCAGAATCAGTTCCTGGTCATTTCACCTCACCTTGTCTAAGCTCCGCCCATTTTGCCCTGTTTCCCCAGGTCGGCGACATCGTGAAGGTGACCCGGATGAACATCAATGGCCAATGGGAGGGGGAGGTGAATGGGAGGCGGGGCCTCTTCCCCTTCACTCATGTTAAAATTATAGATGCTCAGAACCCAGACGAGAGTGACTGACCTCAGGCTCCGCCCACCTCCGGCTGGCTCCACCTCCTGTCCGTCTTACCAGGAGGGGGGACTGTACATTCAAGGACCCTCCCCATCAAACTTTGCAGCTTTTAGACGCTGAATCTAAAACAACCCATGACCCCGCCCCTTGCCCCGCCTCCTTACGCCAGGCTCGGCAGCATTAGCGCTGTAGCGTCCGTGCAGCTGTGTGTGAGGCTGCAGGCGTGTTCTCTGTTCTGTGGGTGTGGATGTGGGCTCGGCAGTGTGCACCACACATGCACACAAACACACACTTCCTGTTTCATATCAACAGGGTTGTGTGTCTGTGTGCATGTGTCTGCATGTCTGCCAGTGCGTGTGTGTGCATGTCTGCATGTCTGTCTGTGTGTCTGCATGTCTGTCTGTGTGTCTGCGCGTGTGTGTGCGCGTCTGCGCGTGTGTGTGCGCGTCTGCGCGTGTGTGCGCGTGTGTCTGCTTGTCTGTGTGTGTGCGCGTCTGCTTGTGTGTGTGTGTGTGCGCGTCTGCTTGTGTGTGTGCGCGTCTGCGCGTGTGTCTGCTTGTCTGTGTGTGCGCGCGTCTGCTTGTGTGTGTGTGTGTGTGCGCGTCTGCTTGTGTGTGTGTGTGCGCGTCTGCTTGTGTGTGTGTGTGTGTGCGCGTCTGCTTGTGTGTGTGTGTGTGTGCGCGCGTCTGCTTGTGTGTGTGTGTGTGTGCGCGCGTCTGCTTGTGTGTGTGTGTGCGCGCGCGTCTGCTTGTGTGTGTGTGTGCGCGCGTCTGCTTGTGTGTGTGTGTGTGTGTGCGCGGGTCTGCTTGTGTGTGTGTGTGTGTGTGCGGGTCTGCTTGTGTGTGTGTGCGCGTCTGCTTGTGTGTGTGTGCGCGTCTGCTTGTGTGTGTGTGTGCGCGCGTCTGCTTGTGTGTGTGTGTGCGCGGGTCTGCTTGTGTGTGTGTGCGCGTCTGCTTGTGTGTGTGTGTGTGCGCGTCTGCTTGTGTGTGTGAGGGTTTCATGTCCTGGTTTTTCTCCTGATAACATAGGACTGAACAGCCACCAGGGGGCAGTGTTGTCATGGATTTCAGAAGCTCATGCACGTGGAGACGAACACTTAGCGACGATAAGGTCGTGGAACCTGGTCTTAGGTCATGTTTGCTACCTGTTTGCTAGCTGGTCTACAGAGGCCTTCTGTTGATCTTCCTGCAGCTGGCGGTTCTGGTTCTGGTTCGGGTCCAGGTTCGCCCGTGCTGGGGTCATCATGGTGCGATTGTGAGCCGTCGGCGTTTTTGGCGGTTCTGAGGGGCAGGAATTGAACAAACTCTGCCTTAACGAGCTCGTGCGTTTTCTGGCGCGGGGCCTGTGATGGAAGGGGTGGGGCTATCCTTTGCCACTATGTGCCACATGATCAAGTGTAGTTCTCTTTGGGTTGCTGGGGTCTCCAGGGAGGAGCTTCCTGCAGCTCCGCCCCCTAACCTGCTGGTTTCATGCGCCGTCTCTTGTGCGCGGGCGGCCAACGTGCACACTTGTGTGTTTTTATGCAACCACGGAGCAGCAGTGCACAGAAGCGCGTTAGCGCTGCCTTCCGTAGTTTGCTCGTAGTCACTCCTTTGATGTTAAAGGGAAAAACGCCTGCTGGTTGCCTCCGTGCACGACCTCGGCTTCGGGCCGGGTCACATGCTGCTTTGGGTCATTTCTCTACTTATGAATAAAGTTTTCTCTCTCCTTTTGTCCAGGTTAACATTGGTTTATCCTCCTCGTTAGGAATGAAATCTGCTAATTGAGCAATAGGTCCTGCTAATTTCAATTTGCGTTGCTCCTGTTCTGAGTTGGTGGTTGTCATGGCGATAACAGTGTTAGCGTGCTCTCATCTCGTCTTCAGATTCAGACTTGTGCCTTTTTATTTCCTGATACCGTGAACACGCGTGTTAGCACCTGTGCTGCTGGTATTGACCCTTTATGTACAGAACAAGTAAATAAAACGTACGTTTACTTCTTTAAACAGCCTGTCTGACCTCTTTGTCCTCCCGTTGTCATGGTAACCAGGAGAGGTGGGACAGCTCTGGTTTAGATGCACCCCAGAGAAAAGAAGCAATTAATGAATTTTAATGACGTGCTAATAAAAGAGTCCTGACCTGCAGGAAGTGGGAGGGGCTAATTCCTCAAGGGCGTCCTCTTGGTCCTCTTTTCGACACTTTTCCAAACTAAATCAGGACATTTGTGGAAAAGGAGCTGGTGAGGCTGCAGGCGTCAGCAGCGCTGAGGACGGCGTGATCGTCGGGACGGAGGAGGAGTACCTGGTGAGGTGGCGCCCCCTGCTGGTCCGATCAGCTTAGACAGCTGACGCTGGCCTGAACGGCTGTTTCTGTTGGCAGGTGAACAGGACACGGTTCCACCAGCAGCACCTGGCTGAGCAGTGGGCCGGCTCAGGGACCAGGTCAGCGCCATCTTCAGGAAGGACGGAGCAGGTGAGTAAGGCTCCGCCCACCATGTCAGTGCAGTTATCAGCAACATTAGCATCGGTCACGTGGAAGATGGATTAACTGAAACTGGAAAAGACCTGAAGCAGCTGCTGGGTGGAGCCATCAACCATTCCAGTCAGCACACTGGCTTTATTTTACTACAAAAATACCTGACTTGGAAAATAACGAGGGGCGGGGCCGAGGTTCGACCTTCCTGCTCAAAACCCAAAGATCTGATCTGAGATCTGCTGTGTCAAACAGGAAGTGGCAAAGATCAGCTGATTCAAAAGCTGACAGAACAGGAAGTGAAACTCCATCATGCTCCTGACTGCACAACCAGCCTCAGCGTCCACAGAGGCGCCAGCAACAGGAAGGAGAGCCTCCGCAGGGGGGCGGAGTCTGACGTACACGAGCAGACCTCGTAGCCGTCGTGGGCGTGGTCGGGCTGGCGGCGAGCGTCGCCGGTCGTGGCGGTAGTTTTGGAGTCGGGAGAGTCGGACAGCATCTGAGAGCAGAGCAGCCAGTCTTTGGAGGTGAGGCGGGGAAATCCAGGCTCCGCCTCCACGTGGCCGTCAGGAACACGCCAGTAATCCCTCCCCTTGAAGAAGTAAGACGCACCTGCGGGAGGACGGCAGCGCAGACAGGAACAGGAAGTGAAGACCAGCTCCCTCCTTCCGGAAGGGAAGTCAGGCTGTGAGGAAAGGTCAAAGGTCGCCTCACCGTCAGACCAGCTCATGGCGCCGTCCAGGTGCGGCGGCAGCCCCTTCCACAGCGCGCTGTCCTTCGGGTAGCCCGGGTCCATCTGCCTCAGCTGCTCGTCGTAGCGCCAGTAGCGGCGCTCTTTGAAGAAGTAGGTTTTGTGGTTGTGCAGCCAGACGAAGGCGGCGTCCACGCCTTCCAGGGGCAGGCCCAGGTCGCTGATTGGCCGAGGGAAGCCCTCCTCCATGATGGTGTCTCTGAACAGCCAGTAGCTGCTACCTGGGGGGGAGGGCAGCGCGTCAGCCTCTCTGCAACACTGGGCCCACAACGGCAACGTGAGCAGCGTCGGCACCTTTGAGGAAGACGATCTTGTGGTCCGGCGCTCTCTCGTAGACGGCGTCCACGCCCTCCAGGCTGGGCGGCAGGCCTCTCCAGAAGCCATGGATCAGAGCCGGCCGCAGCGACACCAGCTGCCTCTCACGGCTCACACGCCAGAAGTGCTTCCCTGCGGAACGCCACAGCCGCCGTCAGTGTTAGCACGCCGCTAGCCAGGTCTGCGAGCAGGCGTAACTAGCCAGGCCAGCTAGCCACGACTGCTAGCCAGGCCAGCTAGTTACGCCAGCTAGTTACGCCTGCTAGCCAGGCCAGCTAGTTACGCCTCCTAGTTACGCCTGCTAGCCAGGCCAGCTAGTTACGCCTGCTAGTTACGCCTGCTAGCCAGGGCAGAAGTGCTTCCCTGTGGAACACCGCGACACATTTCAGATTCCAGCTCAGAACCCAGACGCAGTCGCCATGGTAACAGGTAGCATTTGAGACGTGGTGAATGAGAGGATGTGACTCTTCACTGATCAGTCGGTGATTTTAGTTTTTACTGACTGATTCAAATAAAATACCGATGTTTGACTGTGACCTGATTAACGAATTATTCACGAACATTTAATGAATAATTAGCTTCTTATTGCAAAGTTAATTAAATACAAAACGGCTTCCTGTCCAGCTAGTGCACTCGTTAGTGCGCTGGTTAGACTAGTTAGTGCACTACTTAAACTAGTTAGAGCACTAGTTGATCTAGTTAGAGCTCTAGTGGGGAGCAGGCAGTGACTTCAGGGTTGTTGACGTTGTTTGGGATCAGCTGATCGTGGGGGTGACCCACCTTTAAAGAAGAAGGCCTCGCCTCGGATCTGAGCCACCGCATCAAAATGGCCGCCGCAGCGGTCGGGGGCGTCCTGCTCCATTCTGAAAGGACAGACGCGTCACATGACCCGGCCTTTCATGTCAGTCATCCACAGAACTTTAGATCTGGGGTTCGACATCCGGACCAGAACCGGGTCCAGGTGGGCTGAGTCCGGGTGACCATCACACCGGGCTAATGTCACGCTTCCCGCCTGCTGATATCGCCAACCAAGGCCTCTATTCACGCCACCGCTGCTGCACCGCCTGGTGAACCCCTGGGAAGTCACTCATGAGGGCGCCGGCGAGCCAAGACTGATAATTAACAAGTTTCCTCTCATCAGTCAGCGGCGGCAGAGGCTGGTTGGCTGAGGCAGCGTGGCGCTCATTGTCATGGATACGAAGGTTGAAGCTGAACTCACGGCAGCGTGGACCTGTTGTTGGGGCGGTCCAACAGGACGGGCGGCTCGGCAGTCTGAGCTGCGACGCCGGGTCGGTTAGTGTGGGACAGCGAGTCTCTGACACCTGACAAGAAGACAAGCGGCGCGGTGAGGGGCGGGGCTTCTGGACCACATCCATCATGGACGCCAGTGAGACCAACCGTAGAGCTGCCAGACCCGGACCTGGTCCTCGTAGGGGAGCTGGTACTTCAGGGGGTCTCCCACCGGACCCTGGTAGTACGGACGCATGATGGAGTCCACGGCGGCGGTGTGGACCAGGCCGATGGCGTGACCGAACTCGTGAACGGCGACAGCGAACAGGTCCGTCCCGTCAGCGTCTGAGAGAAGATTCACCGTTTCACCTTCTGGCCCAGAGCCGTGGCGGCGCTGAACCAACAGCTGATCTCACCTGGCGACCTGAAGGTCCACGCCTCGTCATCATCAAAGTGCGTATCTCCTGCGGTGACCTTCTCTCCGGGGAAGAAGGCGTGCGCCACCGTGCCGCCGGGGCCGTCGAACGGATAGCCGTCGTTGTGGTCGGCCTTGGTGAAGTCGATCTGGATGTCGGCGTCGCTTCCCGCCACCTCGTGGAAGTCGAGCGGAGCGATGTCGCTCCAAACCTTCAGGGCGTAGTGCATGAGGGCGCGCACGGTGTCGCGGCCCAGCGATGGCGAGTCCTTGGGAAAGGAGCGAACTCTGAGGGGGACGAGAGGAACGTCAAGCACAGGCAGCTGATTGGTTCCTGCAGGAACGCCGTCCTGTGATTGGCTCTTACCTCCAGGACAAATGTCTCTTCTTCCACTTGTTCTGTGGCGTCAGTCCTCGTCTGCTGCGACCCGGCAGCCCCTCAGGAACATCTGGCAGAGAACATCTGGGCGTTCCCATCAGGAGCAGAGTGTCCTGGTCTGCAGAAGAACAGAGGTCCAAGTTCTGCTCAGCAGAACCCACCAAAGATCCCAGCAGAACCTACCAAAGATCCCAGCAGATCCCAGCAGAACCCACCAAAGATCCCAGCAGGACCCACCAAAGATCCCAGCAGAACCTACCAAAGATCCCGGTCTCCTTCAGACCTCCAAACCTCTGCATGGCTCTGATGGCCCGGGTCAGGGCCTCCTGGGTCTGGAGCTGACCCGTCACAGGGTCAGGGGGTGGCAGGTACCCGAACCTGCTGAGCCAGTCCTGGAAGACAACACACGCACACACACACACACACACACACAATGAATGTTGTTTTCTGTTTAGCTGCAGCTAGTTAGCATCCTGTTGCTAGCATTAGCAGATGTCCACCAGGGGGAGCTCTCACCAATCGCTGGATCTCCTGGTGAAGGATGATGTGCTAAATGCTATATTGATCAACAGAACCCAGCAGAGTGGCTCCTTTAGCCTGCCTGCATGCTAGCCTGTATGCTAGCCCATAGGTTCGAGTGAAACTTCCCTGGGCTTGAATTTTAGCATGTGGGTTAGCATTAGCGTTTGTCAGTACGCTGGCACAGATGTGACTTCCTGAGTCCAGACCTGGACATCACGAGCGCTGCTGCTGGAATGTTGGAGATCGTCAGAGGAACCTCGTCACAAGCTAACGAGTTTTTCTAATGAAACGTTCACGACAGTAGAAATGTGGTTGTTGCTAATCTGACTGTTGCTCCTCCTTTGACCTCCTGCTCTCCATGTCCTGGGGTCGTGGGTTCCGGGTTCTGGTCTCCTGGTTCTTCACGTCATCATCTCCTATAGGAGGCGGAGCTGTACTGATGCATCATGGGACAGTTTGACTGACTTGGTGTTGAACCACAGAGATGTTTCCAGGGCTGGACCCTCGGTGGCGGATGCTCGGTGGCGAACCCTCAGCGGCGGACCCTCAGCGGCGGACCCTCGGCGGTGGCCCCTCGGTGGCGGAACCTCGGCGGCGGACGCTCGGCGGCGGACCCTCGGTGGCGGACCCTCACTGACAGCGCCTCAGTGGCGGACCCTCGGCGGCGGACCCTCGGCGGCGGACCCTCATTGACGGAGCCTCAGTGGCGGACCCTCGGCGGCGGACGCTCGGTGGCAGAACCTCAGCGGCAAACCCTCGGCGGCGGATGCTCGGTGGCGGACCCTCAGTGACGGAGCCTCAGTGGCGGACCCTCGGCGGCAGACCCTCAGTGACGGAGCCTCAGTGGCGGACCACACACAGACAGGTCTGTTCCTCTGAAGCACTGGCAGGTCAAAGGTCACAACAATGACCTTCGCCCCTAACAACAGAACGCTGGAGTGACATCACGTGTTCGTTATCCCGCCAGCACATCCTGAATAACTGAAGCTGGTTGTGGTCGTGGCGTTGCCACGGCAACAGTAGTCAGACTGGGAGCTCTTCTGTTTCCCACAATGCCTCAGTGTGTGAGCAGCTGCAGGCGCCTATGTCGTCCACCTCACCGACAGGAAATGAGTCACGGTCAGAAATGTAACCTCTTGACCCCGCCCGCTCTCACAGGGTCAGAGGTGGCTGGGAGCCAGTCATCTACTTGCAGGTTTGGCTCCCCCTGCTGGAGGAACAAAGAACCACTGGCCACCTCAACCAGAGGGGGATCATGTGCTGAAGGTGATCACATGATCAGAGCCCGACCCTGAACAGGCCGATGGACCGAGACGGCGGCAGCAGCAGCGTGAAACCTGAACCTTGATCCAGGCAGAAAACCAGGCTCGTCCACATCACCAAAGGGTTTCCTCCACCTTTGACCTTCACACGTCACCCACAGCTCCCAGTTAGGTCCAACACTGGAGCAGGAACTGGAGCAGCTGCATGTCGGCGTGCTCGCCACGCCGCCAGGTAGACGTTAGCTCGAGCAGGCACGTGTGAAACACCTGTCCTGTCTGCTTTACGGTAGATCAGCTGTTCTCCCAGTAAAACCAGCCAGTCACCCCAGTAGAGGCTGCTCACACGTGTGTGCACTAACAGGTGTGACAGTTGTGTGTTTTAGACCCGCTCTCAGGCGGAGAACGTGTGGAACGCTGCCAGCTGTTCACTAATGTCCTCACACATACACATGTTCAAGCCTCCGTGTGTATTTTTAAACACGGAGGCTTCAGTCTTAAAGGGACGGGTCGCACACACACACACGTGTTCTGTTGTGTGTATGTAAGTGTGTGTTGTCTGGTTGTGTGTGAGCATTTTCTGCTCTGTGCTCTGTGATGCTAACATGCTAACAGTAGCATGCTGCCTGATTGATTCTTGCTGGCGGCTCACATGATGACATCGTGGGGTTCCTCTCAGCTTTGAGTCGGGCCTTTGTGGTTCTTCGTGGTCGTGTCATTAAAGGTTGTTATCCTGTTATTTTGGGCGCTGGTGCGCTGAGTCGGCACAAACCCACAAACCTCCATAATTACAGGACCAGGTCCATTTGGAAACCACCAGCTTTGATCTGTAGGTGGAGCCAACGGCAGTCCAGCTAATCAGAGCAGTTCAGACAGCTCTCTGTCCACCACAGAACCAAACAGAACCAGCCGGAATAACAGACAAAGAACCTTAAAGGTTCTGAACATACGAGCTGGACCTTCAGGCAGAGTCAGTCCAACCACAGCAGCAGCAGCAGAACCAACCAGAACTGGACCCTCCCACCACGGTCTTCATGGTCCACTAAGCCTGGTCCAGTGCCTGTCAGAACTGATCCAGAACAAACTAAACCCCCAGCCCACCAACAGAACTTCCAGCTTCCATCCTGAAGTTCCTCCCATCGCTAACACAGTGATGATGCTAACAACAGCGCCTCCCGTGGACGATTGAGTCATGAATATTTATGCCGACTCCTCCTGAATGTTAACATGTTGTTAACATGTTAACGCGCTCAGACAGAACCTTGCGGTGCTTCTCCTCCTCTGATTGGACAGCTGGGTTGCTTGTTTGCTCCCCACTAGCTTAGCATTATTTTAGCAAGTTTTTCATTTGGAAAAAAAAATCAGGACTTTTGAATTTTTTTTAAACTTTTTTGAATTAAAAGAATGAAAGTTCCGTATCAGCGAGTTAAAATTTCACAGGAAGATCAGATGATCCGGTTCGAATCGAGCCTCATTCATCATCACCGTGAACGCGCTGCGCGCGTCAGTGCTCGAGACCAAATGATTGATATTTGACGTCACTATTCCGGATGGGGCTGATTTCCCATCATTCTGGACAAAGTTGCTCCTAAAAGTGTCGGATGTGAAACTCACCACAGAGTCCGGCTGCTCGGGTCCGGACGGAGCCGCTCCGGTCCGGGACCAGAGCCACAGGAGCGGAACCAGCAGCGGCGGCAGCATCTCCGGGGAACCAATCCGACGAAGGGCTGCTCCTGCGGGGCTCAGGCGCCGAACCCGACCGCCGCATCCACGGCTGCACTCGAACCGAACCGCGGGGAGTTCCACCTGCAGCACGTGAACCGCATGAGAACCCGCGAGGGAGAGACGTGACGATCCGGTCACAGCAGTCCGATCTGGTCCGGAGCTGACGGAGACGCCGCGAGCTCTGAGGACAGAGGCAGGGGCGCGCGACTTTGTCCCAGACTACGCGCTGACGTCAGCGAGAGGCGGCCAGACGCGACGCTGGGCGGGGCCAGCCCCGTCAAGTCTTCTCGGACACGGGTGACGTCAAAACGGAGGCGTGGCATAAATCCCGAAAAGGCTTGGATTTAAATCTAATCAGTCGATGTGAGTAAATGTTGCTGACTTCATGTTTTTGTTGCTTTGTTACACAGACCCCGCCCCTTTCCCCACATTTTCGGTCTGTTGGTGCGTGGTAGCCCCGCCCCTTTAAACCACGAGGGTGTTTGTTTTTGCGGTTTTTTAACCAGCTCTTGGTGATGGCCCAAACTGACAGAACCCTCCGCTGGTTCTGCTCTCTGCGGTTCTGTCCAGTTTTGTTTGTTTGGGTTCTGTCCTGGCCCAGCCTCACAGAACATGACAGAACCTGGCGGGACCAGTCGGAACCTTACACCAAACACGCTGTCTTTATTCTCAACAGCCAATCAGAACATTCACGGGTGTAGTGACGTCAGCGATGGGCGTGTCCACGCTCGAGTTACCTTCGTGTGGTCGCGAACATATAGACACGCCCTCTTCTGCAGGAGTCCCGCCCACTCTGTTGTATAAACTCAAGACTAATAATGAAAAGAACAGGAAGTAATGTCAGAGGGCGGAGCCACAGCTGTCAATCATGTTGATCAAAGAAAATTGATGAACCTAAAAGCTGACGATTCAGCTGATCCACCCAATTAGCAGAGCATTACGCTGGAAACGACGATAAAGACGAGGATGAAGGTGGAGCATCTATTATTCAGAGTGCACGTGTGAGCAGCTGTTTTTCAGGCTCATTAGCGTCGATCAGGACGCCAACATGTGACAGTCACGAATGACGCAAACACCACATTAAAACAAAGATCATCATTAATCCCATAATGCTCTGCTCCACAACGCACTCATCAGGCTGCTAATTAGCAGCGCTGCGGCGGGGTTCACCTGCAGGTCAGGGAGAACTTCTCAGCCGTGGGAGGGCGGAGTCCTCGCTGGCGTGTGTCAGGAGACAAGATGCAGTTTGAGTCAGCGGCAGGCCGAGCGTGGGTCAGAGGTCAGCTTGCTGAAGACCTGTGTGGCGTTTAAAGAGCGAGAAACACGACTCTGCTGCTGGTGTCCAACCACCGAGAAGAACCTTGAGACACGGACGAGTGCTGGAGGAGGAGAAAAACAGCCACGTCGCCACCACAGTGACAGGAAAGGCCGCCTCCCTGCTGAGCGGCGCTGCTAGAGCAGCAAGATGTGAAGCGTGAACCGACAGCAGCTTTAGAAAACACGCTAATTACCCGAAACACATCACTGTAGGCTCAGTTGACCCGGGGTGACCTTTGTCATCCTCCTCTTCAGTAAACTGGATGCAGCCACGAGACCACGCCCTGACAGTGTGGCCACGCCCCCGACGGCGTTCCAGCCTGACGTCTGATAACTGCCAGGAAACGTTGATAAAGTCCGACACAACTAAACAGATAACGGAGATCATAAAACGCCGTTGGTGCGGCGAGGGGCCGGATCAACACTCGAGTGTTGGGCAGAGATAGGGCGGCGCCGGCGGGAAGAGGACAAAGACAGAGAGACGCCTCTTGGTCACTTTCATCTTCAGGACCTGCTTCCACAACCAGACGTCCTGCAAACACAAGCGTGCGATGCAGCTATGCTAACAGTCAACAAAAACCTGCTAGCTTCATCATGGCTGCGCTAACAGCTAGCTGTTTGTACATGCTAAGGCCTCTCGTCCTCTTCTCCATCCTCTGGAGACTGTTGGGTTCCTGTGGTGAAAAAACATGAACATCTGACATTTTTGTGACTAATGGAAGAAGCATCCTTGGTGAAATGCTAATATTAAGCAGGAGGAGGCGGCATCAAACATCAGGGGAGGAGAGAGACCCATGAGACGAAGACGGGTAGAAAGAAAGAAAGAGCTCCTTTTTCCTTCTTTCTCTTTGTTAGCTAGCTAAGCTGCCAGCAGGCACACGGGGGGTGCTACAAGCTGCCAAAGTCCACTGATGTCCACCATGTTCCTGGTCCAGCTCCTCTGTCCAAACCTGGTGTCTAGCGCCCCCTGGTCTCGGAAGGCTGCATTAGCATCAGTTAGCATTGAGCCAGCGAGTTCAGGCAGCTGGAGGGAAACAAAGTAGATTTTCTTCAGAAAATATGACCCAGTTTTTCCAGTACCGCTCCCCGCCCCCCCCATACACACACACACATAAACACGCACACACACACAAACACGCACACACACACAAACAGGCACCAGAACGCTCTGCTCTGCTTTAAATTCCAAACATAAAACATCGCGGCAGCTACATCTGTGATATTAATAGTGGGAGCTGATATGAGTTGAGCTGTACAACCCAACCTCCAGCTTTAGCATCACCATGGCAACAGAGAGCTGCAGCACAGGAAGCTTAGAAGTAGTTTAAATTTAGGTTCCCACAACAGAACCAACAGCAGACCAAGTGTCTGAGTGGGGTCAGAGGTCAGGCTCCTCCTGGACCAATCACTGATGTCCATCTGATTCAGGTGACAGAACCCTGAGAGAACCCTCAGAACCTCTATCTGGGTTCGGAACCTTCACCTCGATGGTCTTTGTTCTGAGACATGAGTGAAGCTGCAGAGTCACAGCTGGAAACATCAGCCTGGGCTTCCTGCTGGGAGGGGCTTCTGAGCTTCTGAAGCCACCAGAACATGGAAGGAGAATCCATTCCAGCAGCACCAGAGCCCCACCCTGACATCTGACCTTCCACCACAGAGGTTTGGTCCTCTGGTCCACTTCCTGTGTTCAGGTGAGGCTTTGAAATGGTTCTGGGTCTTCTTTCATCCTCTTCAGTTGCGTCACAGATGCTGGCTTTGATCATCGTTGTTGTCATTGTTGTCCTTGTCGTTGTTATTGTTGTTGTTGTCGTTGTCATTGTTGTTATCCTTGTTGTTGTCCTTGTCGTTGTTGTCCTTGTTGTCATTGTCATCATTGTTATTGTTGTTGTTGTTGTTGTCCTGATTCGTTCTCACTCGTGTTGGAGTCACATTTTGATTTTGTTCTTTGGGACCTTCGAATGTTCCAATTTCAGCACTGACATCCAGGCTTGTTTGCAGGGGCTGTTTCCACGGTTACCAGAGCCCGGGGACCCTTTCTGACTGTTGCTCCTACAGGCATCATGGAGCAGGTCAGTATGTCGTTGTTGTTGTAAGGCCAGTGTTGGTTGATGATGTTCTCCAAGAAGAAGACACAAGTCCAGTTTATCGCCGTCCAAACACGCCAACATTTGGACGTCCTCCTGAATCAGAGTCAGCTGACTCTGGGCCACACCCAGCTGCTTTTACCACTATGACTGGTGCTGCGGCGCTGTGGCGCTGTGGCGCTCCGCCACCAGGACAACCCCCCAGCAGAGAGGTGAGCGGCGGCGTTATCGTCTTCCTCCGCTGCTGAACCCGCCTGCAGCAGCCAGATAACAGCCGAACCCTCAGCTCCAAACTCATCTGCAGCGGCGCTGAGAAGCGTCACGTGGACGTGAGATAAGCTGGAGCTGCCGCCGCCGCCACCGGGGACGTTTCACCAGCTCAGCATCTGCAGATGTTTCACGTTCATGGGATTAACCAGAGTTAATCTGGTTCTGCTCAGACAGCAGCAGGTTCTTCTCCTTCACCTGTTGGCCCCACCCCCCCGGTGAGAGGTCATCCCTCAGGCCATGGCCTGTGACCCTGCTGCAGTTCCTTTGACCTCTGACCTTGTTGGCACCCGGTAGTGGTTCTGATTGGACCGGGGGCGACTCAATAATGGATGGATGGTCGCTCCTCGCCGTTCTCATCTTTGATGGTGGGGAGGAGCTTCTGCGGCCAGGACAGCAGCCGGCTGTCACGCTCCGGTTCCACCGCAGCAGCTCACCTGTGATTGGCTGCTGGAGAACGCCGCTGGCGTAGAAGATGCAGCCTGAGGCCTGAATTGATTAAGCAGACGGCGTCCGGCTGCTTCCAGGTTTGCTGACGCGGAACCCAGAGAGTGTTTTTAGCTTAGTGGCTAGCTCAGTCACACCTGTGTCTGCTGCTGCTTCTCACTTCGCCATGTAGCACGGAGGCTAACGCTAACGTTCTTTTCAGGGCAAACATGAGTCAGCATTTTCAGTCTGCCAGCGGAAGGACGCACGCAGACGACAGGTCAGACCACCGAGGTTCCAGCTCCTGCTGCGAGATCAGCTGGAGCATGAGCAGAAACCCTCTGAGGGAGGAGCTTACAGCTGGCTTACAGCTGATCATCTGCTCGCCACTTCCTGTCTGATGATGACTCTCAGCAGAGACGCCAACGTGCTCAGATTGTGTGGATGATAATCTCGCTCGTGTGTTGCTGATCTGTTTATTAGAGATGACAGAAACAAGATCTGGTTCTGGTTCCACAGCAGAAAAAGAACTTCCTCTGATCCTCCACTGATGAAACATCCCCTGAAGCAGGAGAGAGGCGTGGCCTGGCTCTCTGTTAGCCTGGATGCTCCTCAGTCTGGTTCCATGTTCCCCAGTGGGGCCAGAAGCTGCTGCAGCTGATTTCCTGGATCAGCAGGAAGCTGGACGACCTGTCTGAGCTCCAGCAAGTTCTGCTCTGAAAATCAGATTTTTAAATGAATATGAATGAGCCTCATCAAGGATCCCAGGGAATCCAGCTGGGCTCCGTTTGAGGGTATCAGCTGTTCATCTCAGGGCAGGAGCCCATCAATTATGGATCAGTCTGAAGCCTTTTATTCTTCTGCCCAGCTGAGGCCTCTTTCATCCTCAGAAGATCCAGCAGGAACATCTGTCTGAGCCTGGAGAACATCTGGAAGGTTCTGAATCTTCTCAGGTCTGTATTAATGTTCCTGTAGATGAGGAGGAGGAGGAAAAAGAAGAGGATGAGGTGGATGGACCAGAACATGCTGGTCAAATGATAAGAAATGACTTGATTTCATACTCAGAGAATCTGGCAGCAGCCGTGCGGCTCCGCCCTGCTGGTGGAGGACGGAGCTGTGACACGCACGTGTGACTTCCTGTTGGCCTGTTGCTGCTGTTTGTGTGAACATGAATAAGTCAGCTATTATTCGTGCACACAGTCAGTGTTTCTGATAGTTACCATGACGACCAGCTGGTCATGTCCTTTGAAGGTTCTGTGTCCTTCTTCTCAGTAGTGATGTCATTGCTCAGCCAGCCAATCAGAGAGCTGCGGAGGGTTAGGGTTTCTGTTCTTCATGAGTCCTGGGGCCCGTTTCAGAAAGCGGGTTTCCCAAAGTCAGGCTCAGAGACGAAGCTCAGGGTATCCAAAGCCTGAACTGTGACTGAGAGTTTTGGGTTTCAGAACACGAGTTTACGATTGTTTTAATCAACTCTGAGCCACAGTTACCCCGAGTGACGCTCGTGCACGAGGATCTAAACAGCCTTATTCACCATGGCAACAAGCACAAAAAAAACCTTGATGGTCCCACTTCTCCCCGATGGAGATGGAAGATTTCATGAGCACGTCCACCCAAAATGAGCACATTTGAAAGAAAAAAATATTGCGACAAAAGAGAGATGGTGAGGCTGAAAACTGCTGAGCGAGTCCATGAGAGAGTTTTAACTGGAGAGATTAAAAACAAGAAATGAAGAAATGTTTCTTCTTGTGCGTTCCACTCATTTAACATTTCTATTCTAGATGTGCGTTTGAGCCACAGGTGACACCCAACAGACCACAGGTGACACCCAACAGGCTACAGGTGACACCCAACAGGCTACAGGTGACACCCATCAGGCACCAAACAGCCTGGGCAGAAAGTTACGATCAAATACAAACATATAGTTCAAACATGTCAGTTGTGATTTAAACCCCAGCTACAGTAGTGGTGTTTAGCCTAACCTCATTAAACAGCTTTTAGTTGCTTCATTTAACCTGTGATAAGGATATTTAATTCATTAGAGGAATCCCCTAAACAAAGAAAGAGCCTAATCTTTAGCTGGCACCTCTGCCAGTGTTTAGTTCTGTCTCTGGAAGCCTGAAATCTCTGTTATTCACGCATGTTTCCACCTTTAGGTTTTCTGAATATGTTGTATAAGTTTTATCTCCATTAAAGCCAACAGAAAGCAGGCCGAGGTGATGCAGCGCCACCTAGTGTTGGTTCTCTAAACACCACCATTAATCCCAGACAACTGGACCCACTGGTTGTTCTAGTAGCAGCAGCAGTTCTCTGGAATTGCTGCTGCTTCCAGATCTCATCTATTTATTGATTAAAGTGATTCCTGTAATTCTGGAACCTTCCATCAGATGTCTGGGCTGGCTGGACTTTTAACACTACAAACGGGTTTAAAGTTATTTGAGTACAACAGTAACGTTTATGACAGCCCGATGGTTACCATGGAGACATGATCACTGATATTAGATTAAAAAAAAACTTTGGCAAAAAGATGATTAAGAAGATTAAAAACCAAATCACAACACAAAGAATTTGCTCCGAACCCAGAGCCATTCACAGCATGAGCGACGTGAGGCTGAGAATGCTGTTAAATAAACCATCGAGGGTGCAACCAGATCTGGAACGCTCACAGAAGCTCCCATCAGGGCTTCAGCAAAGGTCTGATCAGGGCGGAGCTTCCTCTCCAGACAGTCAGGCTTAGAGAGCAGCAGAAAGTCGGGCTTATTTGGAATGAACCTGCTCGCGAGCGTATGTTACCCTGGTAACGGACTCAGAGTTACGCTGAACCTGCTTTCTGAAACGGGCCCCTGACAGACTGATCAGACAGACCAATCACAGACCAGCAAAGGATCAGACCAACCTTCAGTTCTCAGAAGAAAAATGAACCATCACGCATCCAAGAACTAGTGAGAGAGGTGGAAGGATGATGGATGGATGACGGATGGATGGATGATGGGTGGATGATGGATGGATAGTTGGATGGATGGATGGTTAGATGGATGGATGGATGGATAGTTGGATGATAGTTGGATGGATGATGGATGGATGGATGGATAGTTGGATGGATGGATGGATAGATGATGGATGGATAGTTAGATGGATGGATGGATGGATAGTTGGATAGATGGATGGATAGTTGGATGGATAGTTAGATGGATGGATAGTTGGATGGATAGTTGAATGGATAGATGGATGGATAGTTGGATGGATGAATGGATGGATGGATAGTTGGATGGATGGATGGATGGATAGTTAGATTGATGGATGGATAGTTGGATGGATGGATGGATGGATAGTTGGATAGATGGATGGATGGATGGATGGATGGATAGTTGGATGGATGATGGATAGTTGGATGGATAGATGGATGGATAGTTGGATGGATAGCTAGATGGATGGATAGTTGGATGGATGGATAGTTGGATGGATGAATGGATGGATAGCTAGATGGATGGATAGTTAGATGGATGGATGGATAGTTGGATGGATGAATGGATGGATAGTTAGATGGATGATGGATGGATAGTTGGATGGATAGATGGATGGATAGCTAGATGGATGGATAGTTAGATGGATGGATGGATAGTTGGATGGATGAATGGATGGATGGATAGTTGGATGGATGAATGGATGGATGGATAGTTGGATGGATGATGGATAGTTAGATAGATGGATGGATAGTTGGATGGATGGATGGATGGATAGTTGGATGGATGATGGATAGTTAGATGGATGGATGGATAGATAGTTGGATGGATGAATGGATGGATGGATAGTTGGATGGATGGATAGTTAGATGGATAGTTAGATGGATGGATGGATAGTTGGATGAATGGATGGATGGATGGATAGTTGGATGGATGATGGATAGTTAGATGGATGGATGGATGGATGGATAGTTGGATGGATGATGGATAGTTAGATGGATGGATGGATAGTTGGATAGATGGATGGATGGATGATTTGTTTTGGGACTCCTCATCTGACTAGTTTAAGGTGCGACAGCGACCCCTAGCTGTGGTAAACAAAAACTACATGCAGTTGAATAAAGATTTGAATTTTTTTTTACTGAAAAGTGTTTTTCTTAGTTGCAGGAGTTTCATCATTGCTGACGTCAGCAGCTGCAAAGTTCGGCCTCATTTTTATCCCAAAAAAATACTTGAAATATTTACTGATACAGGATCATAAAATGTATTAGCTGAGTATAAACTCTAATAAATATAATTTATAACACCTATCAAAGACCGATGTGTACAGGTGATGCGTACAGCTTGAGGCTTGTTTCTGAAACGTCCGGTTTCCGCTCGGGTGCGGTTGAAGGTGTGCTTCAGCGCCCTCTTCTGGGCACTGACTTTATTATAAATGCTTTGTTTGCGGGCGTAGTCGGTGCGCGCCTCCGTGCCCGCGCTCTGTGTGCACAGGTGGGTTCAGAGCACAGACACCGACCAGGTAAAAGCTGGTAAAAGCGGCCGGAGGAGACAGAATCTTCCGGCTGTTCGCTTCCTCCGCACCGCTCTGAGCTGCGGGGTTGGTCCGGGTCCTTCTGCGGGACTCTGACAGTGTTTGAGCGGATCAGAACCGTCAGACGTCCCGCTGGATGCAGCCGCAGCAGAGCAGTTTCCGTTTATTGCTGAGCTGGCGGAGGGGAACTCTTCTTCTTCTTCTTCTTCCACTTCTTCTTCCACTTCTCTGTCTGATTCCAGGCTGCAGCGGAGGGATATAGGACATGGAGGAGTTCTTCAAGAAGGTGAACTTCAGAAAAACACACACACATTTCACCCGGCAAAGCATGACGTCATCCTCGCCACGTTTGCTCAGGTGGACCAGGTGAGGATCCTCCTCGACAAACTCTCACGTCACGTGGAAGATGTGCAGGAGAGACACGTGGTCATTCTATCCAATCCGAACCAGGAAGAGAGTGAGTGCTGACCTTACGGTCAGAACTGGACCAGAACAAACGACTTCACGGTCAGCGTTTGTTAGCTTTAGCATTTGTTAGCTTTAGCATTAGATTAACTGAATGCGGACTGGAGCTAGCAGGTCCGGTCCTGACAGAAGTGGGTCCAGTTCAGTGTTTCAGCACGTTTTCAGCTTTGATGCTGGAAGAAGTGATTCTTAAAATACTGTAAATCTGCAAAGTCACCTGTCCAGGTAGCCAGCAGCAGCGTTACTGGACATGCTGATTGGTGGATCTAATCCAGAGTATTTTTGGTGCTTTGATGTCAGAAAGCAAAGCTGAACTGGACAGGCTGGACCAGGAGACCAGGAGGACCGCCGACCTGATCCGGCAGCAGCTGAAACGTGAGTTTGCTCAGGTTCCTGTCGAGGTCTGAACTAGCGATCAGAACTGATCAAAGGCGTATTTGGAGGCTTTGGCTGAACTGATTTGGTGCTTTTGGCGGTTTCAGTCATGCAGACTCAACTTCCTGCTGAAGGTGCTCCTTCTGTGCTGAGTCGTATTCACAGGAACCAGGTGAGCCAGAGCTTCCTCAGCCTCTCCACATGTTCCAGATCTTCATGGCCAACCGCTGTCGTCCTGCAGCTCAGTCACATGACGCTCTGCTTCACGGACATCATGAGGCGCCATCACGCCGCCCAGACAGCGTTCCGCCAGAAATGCAGAGCTCAGATTCGGCGCCAGCTGCACATCGGTGAGTCCGCCAGCGACGACGTGGTTGGCAGATCTGCAAACTCACCTCTGGCCACCTTCTAGTGAACAAAGAGACGACGGACGAGGAGCTGGAGCAGATGTTGGACTGCGACCGTCTCGCCGTCTTCGTGTCACATGTGGGTACTGCTGACATCACGAGGGCGGCTGTGATGTCAGCAGCTGCTAACCTGCCCATGTGGCCTCCTCACAGACGAGCTCGTCCTTCTCCAGTGAAGCTCTGAGCCAGATCCAGACTCGCCAGCAGGACCTCGTCAGGCTGGAGGCCAGCATCACCCATCTGCAGCAGCTTTTTGTTGACGTCGCCGCCCTGCTGGACAGTCAGGTCAGCTGTCAAAGGATAACAATTGATGATCACCGATCAGTTATTGAACCTAAAACAGGACAGGTGAAGTTATGTTTATTATTATTATTGTTATTATTATTGTTATTTCTGTGTAGATTCTCACTCATCCAGGTCATAGTTATCCAAAGTTAGATCTCTGCAACCTCACAGTCCAGTTGCACACAGAGATCTAACTATGGATTATTTATTATTATTATTATTATTATTATTATTGATCAGTCATCACAGTGTAACTTTTGTCATCAACTGTTCAGTCAGGAAACTATTTTTAATTTTCGTGCACGAGCAGAAGGTCAGTGTGCAGCCCCGTGTCCGGAGGTCAGATCAGGAGGCTGGGGGTGGGGCTGGGGGTGGGGCTGACTCCACAGTTGGATCAAGCCGAGGTCTCATTGGTCGACCGTGGTTCTGGTTCTGTGATCCGAGGTCCGATGCTGGTGCTTTGTCCTGGTGTCCAGATGAGCATCACTGTCACCTGGAACCGTTCACTCATCCAGATGTGGCACCAAACCAGCTTCGATCCGACGTCGATCAGCTCGATGTGGTCATTTGTCACAGATGCGTTTGGTTCTGATCGGGTGACGCTCATCCATCCACGTGATCAGAGGCTAACCGAGCGGTATCATGAGACCTGAACGTCGGCGTTCTTCCCGTCAGGGCGACTTGGTCAACAACATCGAGAAGAACGTGGCGAGCACCGCCGAGTACATCGGCCAAACGAGAGCAGAAACCCAGACAGCTGTCAGGTACAAGAAGAACCCGTTCGTGGTGGCGTCCCTGCCCAACTTCCTGAAAACGTCCATGAAGAAAACCAACCTTCAGGCCCAGCAGAACCACTCAGAACCGGACCAGAGCTGACCTCCGGGGTCAGTTGCCTCTGGCCACCAGGCGGCGTCAGAGTCACGTGAGCAGTGCTGCTTCTGCTTCATCAGTTTGATGTTAATTTTGCTGAAATTCCACCAAATGAATAAAACTCTAAGAAGCTCAGGTCTGGTTTCTGCCACAGGAGCAAACCTTCACTTACTTCACCTGTCTGATGTGTGTGT